>OY726523.1:84759479-85080479 GCA_963383655.1 Bathymodiolus septemdierum
TAATCACTACCTTTGAGGGTGCCTTGTAAAGGTTATTTCAGAAACACGTTCTACACACTACCTTTGAAAGTGCCTATTAAAGGTTATCTCAGAAACATGTCCTATTCACTACCTTTGAGCGTGTCGTATAAAGGTTATTTCAGAAACACGTCCTACGCACTACCTTTGAGCGTGCCTTACAAAGGTTATTTCAGAAACACGTCCTACTCACTATCTTTGAGCGTGCCTTATAAAGGTTATTTCAGAAACACGTTTTCCACACTACCTTTGAGCGTGCCTTATAAAGGTTATTTCAGAAACACGTCCTATTCACTACATTTGAGCGTGCCTTATAAAGGTTATTTCAGAAACACGTCATACACGCTACCTTTGAGCGTGCCTTATAAAGGTTATTTCAGGAACACGTCCTACTCACTACCTTTGAGCGTGCCTTATAAAGGTTATTTCAGAAACACGTCCTACTCACTACCTTTGAGCGTGCTTTATAAAGGTTATTTCAGAAACACGTCCTTCTTACTACCTTTGAGCGTGCCTTATAAAGGTTATTTCAGAAACACGTCTTCCACACTACCTTTGAGCGTGCCTTATAAAGGTTATTTCAGAAACACGTCCTATTCACTACCTTTGAACGTGCCTTATAAAGGTTATTTCAGAAACACGTCCTACTCACTACCTTTGAGCGTGCCTTATCAAGGTTATTTCAGAAACACGTCCTACACACTACCTTTGAGCGTGCCTTAAAAAGTTATTTCAGAAACACGTCCTACACACTACCTTTGAGCGTGCCTATTAAAGGTTATCTCAGAAACACGTTCTACTCACTACCTTTGAGCGTGCTTTATCCAGGTTATTTCAGAAACACGTCCAACTCACTACCTTTGAGCGTGCCTTATCAAGGTTATTTCAGAAACACGTCCTACACACTATCTTTGAGCGTGCTTTCAAAAGGTTATTTCAGAAACACGTCATACTCACTACCTTTGAGCGTGCCTTATAAGGTTATTTCAGAAACACGTCCAACTCACTACCTTTGAGCGTGCCTTATCCAGGTTATTTCAGAAACACGTCCAACTCACTACCTTTGAGCGTGCCTTATCAAGGTTATTTCAAAAACAGGTCCTACACACTACCTTTGAGCGTGCTTTCAAAAGGTTATTTCAGAAACACGTCATACTCACTACCTTTGAGCGTGCCTTATAAAGGTTATTTCAGAAACACGTCCTACACACTACCTTTGAGCGTGCCTTAAAAAGTTATTTCAGAAACACGTCTTACACACTACCTTTGAGCGTGCCTATTAAAGGTTATCTCAGAAACACGTTCTACTCACTACCTTTGAGCGTGCTTTATCCAGGTTATTTCAGAAACACGTCCAACTCACTACCTTTGAGCGTGCCTTATAAAGGTTATTTCAGAAACACGTCCTACACACTATCTTTGAGCGTGCTTTCAAAAGGTTATTTCAGAAACACGTCATACTCACTACCTTTGAGCGTGCCTTATAAGGTTATTTCAGAAACACGTCCAACTCACTACCTTTGAGCGTGACTTATCCAGGTTATTTCAGAAACACGTCCAACTCACTACCTTTGAGCGTGCCTTATCAAGGTTATTTCAAAAACAGGTCCTACACACTACCTTTGAGCGTGCTTTCAAAAGGTTATTTCAGAAACACGTCATACTCACTACCTTTGAGCGTGCCTTATAAAGGTTATTTCAGAAACACGTCCTACTCACTACCTTTCAGGGTGCCTTATAAAGGTTATTTCAGAAACACGTCATACTCACTACCTTTGAGCGTGCCTTATAAGGTTATTTCAGAAACACGTCCAACTCACTACCTTTGAGCGTGCCTTATCCAGGTTATTTCAGAAACACGTCCAACTCACTACCTTTGAGCGTGCCTTATCAAGGTTATTTCAAAAACAGGTCCTACACACTACCTTTGAGCGTGGTTTCAAAAGCTTATTTCAGAAACACGTCATACTCACTACCTTTGAGCGTGCCTTATAAAGGTTATTTCAGAAACACGTCCTACACACTACCTTTGAGCGTGCCTTAAAAAGTTATTTCAGAAACACGTCCTACACACTACCTTTGAGCGTGCCTATTAAAGGTTATCTCAGAAACACGTTCTACTCACTACCTTTGAGCGTGCTTTATCCAGGTTATTTCAGAAACACGTCCAACTCACTACCTTTGAGCGTGCCTTATAAAGGTTATTTCAGAAACACGTCCTACACACTATCTTTGAGCGTGCTTTCAAAAGGTTATTTCAGAAACACGTCATACTCACTACCTTTGAGCGTGCCTTATAAGGTTATTTCAGAAACACGTCCAACTCACTACCTTTGAGCGTGACTTATCCAGGTTATTTCAGAAACACGTCCAACTCACTACCTTTGAGCGTGCCTTATCAAGGTTATTTCAAAAACAGGTCCTACACACTACCTTTGAGCGTGCTTTCAAAAGGTTATTTCAGAAACACGTCATACTCACTACCTTTGAGCGTGCCTTATAAAGGTTATTTCAGAAACACGTCCTACTCACTACCTTTCAGGGTGCCTTATAAAGGTTATTTCAGAAACACGTTGTACACACTACCTTTGAGCGTGCCTTATAAAGGTTATTTCAGAAACACGTCCTATTCACTACCTTTGAGCGTGCCTTATAAAGGTTATTTCAGAAACACGTCCTACTCACTACCTTTGAGCGTGCCTTGTCAAGGTTATTTCAGAAACACGTCCTACTCACTACCTTTGAGCGTGCCTTATAAAGGTTATTTCAGAAACACGTCCTACTCACTACCTTTGAGCGTGCCTTATCAAGGTTATTTCAGAAACACGTCCTACGCACTACCTTTGAAAGTGCCTATTAAAGGTTATCTCAGAAACACGTCCTACTCACTACCTTTGAGCGTGCCTTATAAAGGTTATTTCAGAAACACGTCCTACGCACTACCTTTGAGCGTGCCTTACAAATGTTATTTCAAAAACACGTCCTACTCACTATCTTTGAGCGTGCCTTATCAAGGTTATTTCAGAAACACGTCTTCCACACTATCTTTGAGCGTGCCTTATAAAGGTTATTTCAGAAACACGTCATATTCACTACCTTTGAGCGTGCCTTATAAAGGTTATTTCAGAAACACGTCCTACTCACTACCTTTGAGCGTGCCTTATAAAGGTTATTTCAGAAACACGTCCTACACACTACCTTTGAGCGTGCCTTATAAAGGTTATTTCAGAAACACGTCCTACTCACTACCGTTGAGCTTGCCTTTTCAAAGTTATTTCAGAAACACGTCCTTCTCACTACCTTTGAGCGTGCCTGATAAAGGTTATTTCAGAAACACCTCTTCCACACTACCTTTGAGCGTGCCTTATAAAGGTTATTTCAGAAACACCTCTTCCACACTACCTTTGAGCGTGCCTTATAAAGGTTATTTCAGAAACACGTCCTATTCACTACCTTTGAGCGTGCCTTTTAAAGGTTATTTCAGGAACATGTCCTACTCACTACCTTTGAGCGTGCCTTATAAGGTTATTTCAGAAACACGTTCTACACACTACCTTTGAAAGTGCCTATTAAAGGTTATCTCAGAAACACGTCCTACTCACTACCTTTGAGCGTGCCTTATAAAGGTTATTTCAGAAACACGTCCTACACACTACCTTTGAGCGTGCCTTACAAAGGTTATTTCAGAAACACGTCCTACTAACTATCTTTGAGCGTGCCTTATAAAGGTTATTTCAGAAACACGTCTTCCACACTACCTTTGAGCGTGCCTTATAAAGGTTATTTAAGAAACACGTCCTATTCTCTACCTTTGAGCGTGCCTTATAAAGGTTATTTCAGAAACACGTCCTACTCACTACCTTTGAGCGTGCCTTATAAAGGTTATTTCAGAAACACGTCCTACACACTAACTTTGAGCGTGCCTTATAAAGGTTATTTCAGGAACACGTCCTACTCACTACCTTTGAGCGTGCCTTTTCAAGGTTATTTCAGAAACACGTACTTCTCACTACCTTTGAGCGTGCCTTATCAAGGTTATTTCAGAAACACGTCTTCCACACTACCTTTGAGCGTGCCTTATAAAGGTTATTTCAGAAACACGTCCTATTCACTACATTTGAGCGTGCTTTATAAAGGTTATTTCAGAAACACGGCCTACTCACTACCTTTAAGCGTGCCTTATCAAGGTTATTTCAGAAAAACGTCCTACACACTACCTTTGAGCGTGCCTTAAAAAGGTTATTTCAGAAACACGTCCTACACACTACCTTTGAGTGTGCATATTAAAGCTTATCTCAGAAACACGTCCTACTCACTACCTTTGAGCGTGCCTTATCCAGGTTATTTCAGAAACACGTCCAACTCACTACCTTTGAGCGTGTCTTATAAAGGTTATTTCAGAAACACCTCCTACACACTACCTTTGAGCGTGCTTTCAAAAGGTTATTTCAGAAACACGTCATACTCACTACCTTTGAGCGTGCCTTATAAAGGTTATTTCAGAAACACGTCCTACTCACTACCTTTGAGGGTGCCTTATAAAGGTTATTTCAGAAACACGTTGTACACACTACCTTTGAAAGTGCCTATTAAAGTTATCTCAGAAGCACGTCCTACTCACTACCTTTGAGCGTGCTTTCAAAAGGTTATTTCAGAAACACGTCATACTCACTACCTTTGAGCGTGCCTTATAAAGGTTATTTCAGAAACACGTCCTACTCACTACCTTTGAGCGTGCCTTATAAAGGTTATTTCAGAAACACGTCCTACTCACTACCATTGAGCGTGCCTTACAAAGGTTATCTTAGAAACACCTCATACTCACTACCTTTGAGCGTGCCTTATAAAGGTTATTTCAGAAACACGTCCTACACACTACCTTTCAGCGTGCTTTCAAAAGGTTATTTCAGAAACACGTCATACTCACTACCTTTGAGCGTGCCTTATAAAGGTTATTTCAGAAACACGTCCTACTCACTACCTTTGAGCGTGCCTTAAAAAGTTATTTCAGAAACACGTCCTACACACTACCTTTGAGCGTGCCTATTAAAGGTTATCTCAGAAACACGTTCTACTCACTACCTTTGAGCGTGCTTTATCCAGGTTATTTCAGAAACACGTCCAACTCACTACCTTTGAGCGTGCCTTATCAAGGTTATTTCAGAAACACGTCCTACACACTATCTTTGAGCGTGCTTTCAAAAGGTTATTTCAGAAACACGTCATACTCACTACCTTTGAGCGTGCCTTATAAGGTTATTTCAGAAACACGTCCAACTCACTACCTTTGAGCGTGCCTTATCCAGGTTATTTCAGAAACACGTCCAACTCACTACCTTTGAGCGTGCCTTATCAAGGTTATTTCAAAAACAGGTCCTACACACTACCTTTGAGCGTGCTTTCAAAAGGTTATTTCAGAAACACGTCATACTCACTACCTTTGAGCGTGCCTTATAAAGGTTATTTCAGAAACACGTCCTACACACTACCTTTGAGCGTGCCTTAAAAAGTTATTTCAGAAACACGTCTTACACACTACCTTTGAGCGTGCCTATTAAAGGTTATCTCAGAAACACGTTCTACTCACTACCTTTGAGCGTGCTTTATCCAGGTTATTTCAGAAACACGTCCAACTCACTACCTTTGAGCGTGCCTTATAAAGGTTATTTCAGAAACACGTCCTACACACTATCTTTGAGCGTGCTTTCAAAAGGTTATTTCAGAAACACGTCATACTCACTACCTTTGAGCGTGCCTTATAAGGTTATTTCAGAAACACGTCCAACTCACTACCTTTGAGCGTGACTTATCCAGGTTATTTCAGAAACACGTCCAACTCACTACCTTTGAGCGTGCCTTATCAAGGTTATTTCAAAAACAGGTCCTACACACTACCTTTGAGCGTGCTTTCAAAAGGTTATTTCAGAAACACGTCATACTCACTACCTTTGAGCGTGCCTTATAAAGGTTATTTCAGAAACACGTCCTACTCACTACCTTTCAGGGTGCCTTATAAAGGTTATTTCAGAAACACGTCATACTCACTACCTTTGAGCGTGCCTTATAAGGTTATTTCAGAAACACGTCCAACTCACTACCTTTGAGCGTGCCTTATCCAGGTTATTTCAGAAACACGTCCAACTCACTACCTTTGAGCGTGCCTTATCAAGGTTATTTCAAAAACAGGTCCTACACACTACCTTTGAGCGTGCTTTCAAAAGGTTATTTCAGAAACACGTCATACTCACTACCTTTGAGCGTGCCTTATAAAGGTTATTTCAGAAACACGTCCTACTCACTACCTTTCAGGGTGCCTTATAAAGGTTATTTCAGAAACACGTTGTACACACTACCTTTGAGCGTGCCTTATAAAGGTTATTTCAGAAACACGTCCTATTCACTACCTTTGAGCGTGCCTTATAAAGGTTATTTCAGAAACACGTCCTACTCACTACCTTTGAGCGTGCCTTGTCAAGGTTATTTCAGAAACACGTCCTACTCACTACCTTTGAGCGTGCCTTATAAAGGTTATTTCAGAAACACGTCCTACTCACTACCTTTGAGCGTGCCTTATCAAGGTTATTTCAGAAACACGTCCTACGCACTACCTTTGAAAGTGCCTATTAAAGGTTATCTCAGAAACACGTCCTACTCACTACCTTTGAGCGTGCCTTATAAAGGTTATTTCAGAAACACGTCCTACGCACTACCTTTGAGCGTGCCTTACAAATGTTATTTCAAAAACACGTCCTACTCACTATCTTTGAGCGTGCCTTATCAAGGTTATTTCAGAAACACGTCTTCCACACTATCTTTGAGCGTGCCTTATAAAGGTTATTTCAGAAACACGTCATATTCACTACCTTTGAGCGTGCCTTATAAAGGTTATTTCAGAAACACGTCCTACTCACTACCTTTGAGCGTGCCTTATAAAGGTTATTTCAGAAACACGTCCTACACACTACCTTTGAGCGTGCCTTATAAAGGTTATTTCAGAAACACGTCCTACTCACTACCGTTGAGCTTGCCTTTTCAAAGTTATTTCAGAAACACGTCCTTCTCACTACCTTTGAGCGTGCCTGATAAAGGTTATTTCAGAAACACCTCTTCCACACTACCTTTGAGCGTGCCTTATAAAGGTTATTTCAGAAACACCTCTTCCACACTACCTTTGAGCGTGCCTTATAAAGGTTATTTCAGAAACACGTCCTATTCACTACCTTTGAGCGTGCCTTTTAAAGGTTATTTCAGGAACATGTCCTACTCACTACCTTTGAGCGTGCCTTATAAGGTTATTTCAGAAACACGTTCTACACACTACCTTTGAAAGTGCCTATTAAAGGTTATCTCAGAAACACGTCCTACTCACTACCTTTGAGCGTGCCTTATAAAGGTTATTTCAGAAACACGTCCTACGCACTACCTTTGAGCGTGCCTTACAAAGGTTATTTCAGAAACACGTCCTACTAACTATCTTTGAGCGTGCCTTATAAAGGTTATTTCAGAAACACGTCTTCCACACTACCTTTGAGCGTGCCTTATAAAGGTTATTTAAGAAACACGTCCTATTCTCTACCTTTGAGCGTGCCTTTTCAAGGTTATTTCAGAAACACGTACTTCTCACTACCTTTGAGCGTGCCTTATCAAGGTTATTTCAGAAACACGTCTTCCACACTACCTTTGAGCGTGCCTTATAAAGGTTATTTCAGAAACACGTCCTATTCACTACATTTGAGCGTGCTTTATAAAGGTTATTTCAGAAACACGGCCTACTCACTACCTTTAAGCGTGCCTTATCAAGGTTATTTCAGAAAAACGTCCTACACACTACCTTTGAGCGTGCCTTAAAAAGGTTATTTCAGAAACACGTCCTACACACTACCTTTGAGTGTGCATATTAAAGCTTATCTCAGAAACACGTCCTACTCACTACCTTTGAGCGTGCCTTATCCAGGTTATTTCAGAAACACGTCCAACTCACTACCTTTGAGCGTGTCTTATAAAGGTTATTTCAGAAACACCTCCTACACACTACCTTTGAGCGTGCTTTCAAAAGGTTATTTCAGAAACACGTCATACTCACTACCTTTGAGCGTGCCTTATAAAGGTTATTTCAGAAACACGTCCTACTCACTACCTTTGAGGGTGCCTTATAAAGGTTATTTCAGAAACACGTTGTACACACTACCTTTGAAAGTGCCTATTAAAGTTATCTCAGAAGCACGTCCTACTCACTACCTTTGAGCGTGCTTTCAAAAGGTTATTTCAGAAACACGTCATACTCACTACCTTTGAGCGTGCCTTATAAAGGTTATTTCAGAAACACGTCCTACTCACTACCTTTGAGCGTGCCTTATAAAGGTTATTTCAGAAACACGTCCTACTCACTACCATTGAGCGTGCCTTACAAAGGTTATCTTAGAAACACCTCATACTCACTACCTTTGAGCGTGCCTTATAAAGGTTATTTCAGAAACACGTCCTACACACTACCTTTCAGCGTGCTTTCAAAAGGTTATTTCAGAAACACGTCATACTCACTACCTTTGAGCGTGCCTTATCAAGGTTATTTCAGAAACACGTCCTACACACTACCTTTGAGCGTGCCTTTAAAAGGTTATTTCAGAAACACGTCTTCCACACTACCTTTGAGCGTGCCTTATAAAGGTTATTTCAGAAACACGTCCTACTCACTACCTTTAAGCGTGCCTTATCAAGGTTATTTCAGAAACACGTCCTACACACTACCTTTGAGCGTGCCTTAAAAAGGTTATTTCAGAAACACGTCCTACACACTACCTTTGAGCGTGCCTATTAAAGGTTATCTCAGAAACACGTCCCACTCACTACCTTTGAGCGTGCCTTATAAAGGTTATTTCAGAAACACGTCCAACTCACTACCTTTGAGCGTGCCTTATAAAGGTTATTTCAGAAACACGTACTACACACTACCTTTGAACGTGCTTTCAAAAGGTTATTTCAGAAACACGTCATACTCACTACCTTTGAGCGTGCCTTATAAAGGTTATTTCAGAAACACGTCCTACTCACTACCTTTGAGGGTGCCTTATAAAGGTTATTTCAGAAACACGTTGTACACACTTCCTTTGAAAGTGCCTATTAAAGTTATCTCAGAAGCACGTCCTACTCACTACCTTTGAGCGTGCTTTCAAAAGGTTATTTCAGAAACACGTCCTACTCACTATCTTTGAGCGTGCCTTATAAAGGTTATTTCAGAAACACGTCCTACTCACTACCTTTGAGCGTGCCTTACAAAGGTTATCTTAGAAACACCTCCTACTCACTACCTTTGAGCGTGCCTTATAAAGGTTATTTCAGAAACACGTCCTACACACTACCTTTGAGCGTGCTTTCAAAAGGTTATTTCAGAAACACGTCATACTCACTACCTTTGAGCGTGCCTTATAAAGGTTATTTCAGAAACAGGTCCTACTCACTACCTTTGAGCGTGCCTTACAAAGGTTATCTTAGAAACACCTCCTACTCACTACCTTTGAGCGTGCCTTATAAAGGTTATTTCAGAAACACGTCCTACTCACTACCTTTGAGGGTGCCTTGTAAAGGTTATTTCAGAAGCACGTTCTACACACTACCTTTGAAAGTACCTATTAAAGGTTATCTCAGAAACATGTCCTATTCACTACCTTTGAGCGTGCCGTATAAAGGTTATTTCAGAAACACGTCCTACGCACTACCTTTGAGCGTGCCTTACAAAGGTTATTTCAAAAACACGTCCTACTCTCTATCTTTGAGCGTGCCTTATAAAGGTTATTTCAGAAACACGTTTTCCACACTACCTTTGAGCGTGCCTTATAAAGGTTATTTCAGAAACACGTCCTATTCACTACATTTGAGCGTGCCTTATCAAGGTTATTTCAGAAACACGTCATACACACTACCTTTGAGCGTGCCTTATAAAGGTTATTTCAGGAACACGTCCTACTCACTACCTTTGAGCGTGCCTTATAAAGGTTATTTCAGAAACACGTCCTACTCACTACCTTTGAGCGTGCCTTATAAAGGTTATTTCAGAAACACGTCCTTCTTACTACCTTTGAGCGTGCCTTATAAAGGTTATTTCAGAAATACGTCTTCCACACTACCTTTGAGCGTGCCTTATAAAGGTTATTTCAGAAACACGTCCTATTCACTACCTTTGAGCGTGCCTTATAAAGGTTATTTCAGAAAAACGTCCTACTCACTACCTTTGAGCGTGCCTTATCAAGGTTATTTCAGAAACACGTCCTACACACTACCTTTGAGCGTGCCTTAAAAAGTTATTTCAGAAACACGTCCTACACACTACCTTTGAGCGTGCCTATTAAAGGTTATCTCAGAAACACGTTCTATTCACTACCTTTGAGCGTGCTTTATCCAGGTTATTTCAGAAACACGTCCAACTCACTACCTTTGAGCGTGCCTTATCAAGGTTATTTGAGAAACACGTCCTACACACTATCTTTGAGCGTGCTTTCAAAAGGTTATTTCAGAAACACGTCATACTCACTACCTTTGAGCGTGCCTTATAAGGTTATTTCAGAAACACGTCCAACTCACTACCTTTGAGCGTGCCTTATCCAGGTTATTTCAGAAACACGTCCAACTCACTACCTTTGAGCGTGCCTTATCAAGGTTATTTCAAAAACAGGTCCTACACACTACCTTTGAGCGTGCTTTCAAAAGGTTATTTCAGAAACACGTCATACTCACTACCTTTGAGCGTGCCTTATAAAGGTTATTTCAGAAACACGTCCTACTCACTACCTTTCAGGGTGCCTTATAAAGGTTATTTCAGAAACATGTTGTACACACTACCTTTGAAAGTGCCTATTAAAGTTATCTCTGAAGCACGTCCTACTCACTACCTTTGAGCGTGCTTTATAAAGGTTATTTCAGAAACACATCCTACTCACTACCTTTGAGCGTGCCTTATCAAGGTTATTTCAGAAACACGTCCTACTCACTACCTTTGAGCGTGCTTTACAAAGGTTATCTTAGAAACACCTCCTACTCACTACCTTTGAGCGTGCCTTATAAAGGTTATTTCAGAAACACGTCCTACACACTACCTTTGAGCGTGCTTTCAAAAGGTTATTTCAGAAACACGTCATACTCATTACCTTTGAGCGTGCCTTATAAAGGTTATTTCAGAAACACGTCCTACTCACTACTTTTGAGCGTGCCTTATAAAGGTTATTTCAGAAACACGTCTTCCACACTACCTTTGAGCGTGCCTTATAAAGGTTATTTCAGAAACACGTCCTATTCACTACCTTTGAGCGTGCCTTATAAAGGTTATTTCAGAAACACGTCCTACTCACTACCTTTGAGCGTGCCTTATCAAGGTTATATCAGAAATACGTCCTACACACTACCTTTGAGCGTGCCTTGTCAAGGTTATTTCAGAAACACGTCCTACTCACTACCTTTGAGCGTGCCTTATAAGGGTTATTTCAGAAACACGTCCTACTCACTACCTTTGAGCGTGCCTTATAAAGGTTATTTCAGAAACACGTCCTACGCACAACCTTTGAGCGTGCCTTACAAAGGTTATTTCAGAAACACGTCCTACTCACTATCTTTGAGCGTGCCTTATAAAGGTTATTTCAGAAACACCTCTTCCACACTACCTTTGAGCGGGCCTTATAAAGGTTATTTCAGAAACACGTCCTATTCACTACCTTTGAGCGTGCCTTATAAAGGTTATTTCAGAAACACGTCCTACTCACTACCTTTGAGCGTGCCTTATCAAGGTTATTTCAGAAACACGTCCTACACACTACCTTTGAGCGTGCCTTAAAAAGGTTATTTCAGAAACACGTCCTACACACTACCTTTGAGCGTGCCTTATAAAGGTTATTTCAGAAACACGTCCTACTCACTACCTTTGAGCGTGCCTTATAAAGGTTATTTCAGAAAAACGTTCTACACACTACCTTTGAAAGTGCCTATTAAAGGTTATCTCAGAAACACGTCCTACTCACTACCTTTGAGCGTGCCTTATAAAGGTTATTTCAGAAACACGTCCTACGCACTACCTTTGAGCGTGCCTTACAAAGGTTATTTCAGAAACACGTCCTACTCACTATCTTTGAGCGTGCCTTGTCAAGGTTATTTCAGAAACACGTCTTCCACACTATCTTTGAGCGTGCCTTATAAAGGTTATTTCAGAAACACGTCCTATTCACTCCCTTTGAGCGTGCCTTATAAAGGTTATTTCAGAAACACGTCCTACTCGCTACCTTTGAGCGTGCCTTGTCAAGGTTATTTCAGAAACACGTCCTACTCACTACCTTTGAGCGTGCCTTATAAAGGTTATTTCAGAAACACGTCCTACTCACTACCTTTGAGCGTGCCTTATCAAGGTTATTTCAGAAACACGTCCTACGCACAACCTTTGAGCGTGCCTTACAAAGGTTATTTCAGAAACACTTCCTACTCACTATCTTTGAGCGTACCTTATAAAGGTTATTTCAGAAACACCTCTTCCACACTACCTTTGAGCGGGCCTTATAAAGGTTATTTCAGAAACACGTCCTATTCACTACCTTTGAGCGTGCCTTATAAAGGTTATTTCAGAAACACGTCCAACTCACTACCTTTGAGCGTGCCTTATCCAGGTTATTTCAGAAACACGTCCAACTCACTACCTTTGAGCGTGCCTTATCAAGGTTATTTCAAAAACAGGTCCTACACACTACCTTTGAGCGTGCTTTCAAAAGGTTATTTCAGAAACACGTCATACTCACTACCTTTGAGCGTGCCTTATAAAGGTTATTTCAGAAACACGTCCTACTCACTACCTTTCAGGGTGCCTTATAAAGGTTATTTCAGAAACATGTTGTACACACTACCTTTGAAAGTGCCTATTAAAGTTATCTCTGAAGCACGTCCTACTCACTACCTTTGAGCGTGCTTTATAAAGGTTATTTCAGAAACACATCCTACTCACTACATTTGAGCGTGCCTTATCAAGGTTATTTCAGAAACACGTCCTACTCACTACCTTTGAGCGTGCTTTATAAAGGTTATCTTAGAAACACCTCCTACTCACTACCTTTGAGCGTGCCTTATAAAGGTTATTTCAGAAACACGTCCTACACACTACCTTTGAGCGTGCTTTCAAAAGGTTATTTCAGAAACACGTCATACTCACTACCTTTGAGCGTGCCTTATAAAGGTTATTTCAGAAACACGTCCTACTCACTACTTTTGAGCGTGCCTTATAAAGGTTATTTCAGAAACACGTCTTCCACACTACCTTTGAGCGTGCCTTATAAAGGTTATTTCAGAAACACGTCCTATTCACTACCTTTGAGCGTGCCTTATAAAGGTTATTTCAGAAACACGTCCTACTCACTACCTTTGAACGTGCCTTATCAAGGTTATATCAGAAACACGTCCTACACACTACCTTTGAGCGTGCCTTGTCAAGGTTATTTCAGAAACACGTCCTACTCACTACCTTTGAGCGTGCCTTATAAAGGTTATTTCAGAAACACGTCCTACTCACTACCTTTGAGCGTGCCTTATAAAGGTTATTTCAGAAACACGTCCTACGCACAACCTTTGAGCGTGCCTTACAAAGGTTATTTCAGAAACACGTCCTACTCACTATCTTTGAGCGTGTCTTATAAAGGTTATTTCAGAAACACCTCTTCCACACTACCTTTGAGCGGGCCTTATAAAGGTTATTTCAGAAACACGTCCTATTCACTACCTTTGAGCGTGCCTTATAAAGGTTATTTCAGAAACACGTCCTGCTCACTACCTTTGAGCGTGCCTTATCAAGGTTATTTCAGAAACACGTCCTACACACTACCTTTGAGCGTGCCTTATAAAGGTTATTTCAGAAAAACGTTCTACACACTACCTTTGAAAGTGCCTATTAAAGGTTATCTCAGAAACACGTCCTACTCACTACCTTTGAGCGTGCCTTATAAAGGTTATTTCAGAAACACGTCCTACGCACTACCTTTGAGCGTGCCTTACAAAGGTTATTTCAGAAACACGTCCTACTCACTATCTTTGAGCGTGCCTTATCAAGGTTATTTCAGAAACACGTCTTCCACACTATTTTTGAGCGTGCCTTATAAAGGTTATTTCAGAAACACGTCCTATTCACTACCTTTGAGCGTGCCTTATAAAGGTTATTTCAGAAACACGTCCTACTCACTACCTTTGAGAGTGCCTTGTCAAGGTTATTTCAGAAACACGTCCTACTCACTACCTTTGAGCGTGCCTTATAAAGGTTATTTCAGAAACACGTCCTACTCACTACCTTTGAGCGTGCCTTATAAAGGTTATTTCAGAAACACGTCCTACGCACAACCTTTGAGCGTGCCTTACAAAGGTTATTTCAGAAACACGTCCTACTCACTATCTTTGAGCGTGCCTTATAAAGGTTATTTCAGAAACACCTCTTCCACACTACCTTTGAGCGGGCCTTATAAAGGTTATTTCAGAAACACGTCCTATTCACTACCTTTGAGCGTGCCTTATGAAGGTTATTTCAGAAACACGTCCTACTCACTACCTTTGAGCGTGCCTTATCAAGGTTATTTCAGAAACACTTCCTACACACTACCTTTGAGCGTGCCTTAAAAAGGTTATTTCAGAAACACGTCCTACACACTACCTTTGAGCGTGCCTTATAAAGGTTATTTCAGAAACACGTCCTACTCACTACCTTTGAGCGTGCCTTATAAAGGTTATTTCAGAAACACGTTCTACACACTACCTTTGAAAGTGCCTATTAAAGGTTATCTCAGAAACACGTCCTACTCACTACCTTTGAGCGTGCCTTATAAAGGTTATTTCAGAAACACGTCCTACGCACTACCTTTGAGCGTGCCTTACAAAGGTTATTTCAGAAACACGTCCTACTCACTATCTTTGAGCGTGCCTTATCAAGGTTATTTCAGAAACACGTCTTCCACACTACCTTTGAGCGTGCCTTATAAAGGTTATTTCAGAAACACGTCCTATTCACTACCTTTGAGCGTGCCTTATAAAGGTTATTTCAGAAACACGTCCTACTCACTACCTTTGAGCGTGTCTTATCAAGGTTATATCAGAAATACGTCCTACACACTACCTTTGAGCGTGCCTTGTCAAGGTTATTTCAGAAACACGTCCTACTCACTACCTTTGAGCGTGCCTTATAAGGGTTATTTCAGAAACACGTCCTACTCACTACCTTTGAGCGTGCCTTGTCAAGGTTATTTCAGAAACACGTCCTACTCACTACCTTTGAGCGTGCCTTACAAAGGTTATTTCAGAAACACGTCCTACTCACTATCTTTGAGCGTGCCTTATCAAGGTTATATCAGAAACACGTCCTACACACTACCTTTGAGCGTGCCTTGTCAAGGTTATTTCAGAAACACGTCCTACTCACTACCTTTGAGCGTGCCTTATAAGGGTTATTTCAGAAACACGTCCTACTCACTACCTTTGAGCGTGCCTTATAAAGGTTATTTCAGAAACACGTCCTACGCACAACCTTTGAGCGTGCCTTACAAAGGTTATTTCAGAAACACGTCCTACTCACTATCTTTGAGCGTGCCTTATAAAGGTTATTTCAGAAACACCTGTTCCACACTACCTTTGAGCGGGCCTTATAAAGGTTATTTCAGAAACACGTCCTATTCACTACCTTTGAGCGTGCCTTATAAAGGTTATTTCAGAAACACGTCCTGCTCACTACCTTTGAGCGTGCCTTATCAAGGTTATTTCAGAAACACGTCCTACACACTACCTTTGAGCGTGCCTTATAAAGGTTATTTCAGAAAAACGTTCTACACACTACCTTTGAAAGTGCCTATTAAAGGTTATCTCAGAAACACGTCCTACTCACTACCTTTGAGCGTGCCTTATAAAGGTTATTTCAGAAACACGTCCTACGCACTACCTTTGAGCGTGCCTTACAAAGGTTATTTCAGAAACACGTCCTACTCACTATCTTTGAGCGTGCCTTATCAAGGTTATTTCAGAAACACGTCTTCCACACTATCTTTGAGCGTGCCTTATAAAGGTTATTTCAGAAACACGTCCTATTCACTACCTTTGAGCGTGCCTTATAAAGGTTATTTCAGAAACACGTCCTACTCACTACCTTTGAGAGTGCCTTGTCAAGGTTATTTCAGAAACACGTCCTACTCACTACCTTTGAGCGTGCCTTATAAAGGTTATTTCAGAAACACGTCCTACTCACTACCTTTGAGCGTGCCTTATAAAGGTTATTTCAGAAACACGTCCTACGCACAACCTTTGAGCGTGCCTTACAAAGGTTATTTCAGAAACACGTCCTACTCACTATCTTTGAGCGTGCCTTATAAAGGTTATTTCAGAAACACCTCTTCCACACTACCTTTGAGCGGGCCTTATAAAGGTTATTTCAGAAACACGTCCTATTCACTACCTTTGAGCGTGCCTTATAAAGGTTATTTCAGAAACACGTCCTGCTCACTACCTTTGAGCGTGCCTTATCAAGGTTATTTCAGAAACACGTCCTACACACTACCTTTGAGCGTGCCTTATAAAGGTTATTTCAGAAAAACGTTCTACACACTACCTTTGAAAGTGCCTATTAAAGGTTATCTCAGAAACACGTCCTACTCACTACCTTTGAGCGTGCCTTATAAAGGTTATTTCAGAAACACGTCCTACGCACTACCTTTGAGCGTGCCTTACAAAGGTTATTTCAGAAACACGTCCTACTCACTATCTTTGAGCGTGCCTGATCAAGGTTATTTCAGAAACACGTCTTCCACACTATCTTTGAGCGTGCCTTATAAAGGTTATTTCAGAAACACGTCCTATTCACTACCTTTGAGCGTGCCTTATAAAGGTTATTTCAGAAACACGTCCTACTCACTACCTTTGAGAGTGCCTTGTCAAGGTTATTTCAGAAACACGTCCTACTCACTACCTTTGAGCGTGCCTTATAAAGGTTATTTCAGAAACACGTCCTACTCACTACCTTTGAGCGTGCCTTATAAAGGTTATTTCAGAAACACGTCCTACGCACAACCTTTGAGCGTGCCTTACAAAGGTTATTTCAGAAACACGTCCTACTCACTATCTTTGAGCGTGCCTTATAAAGGTTATTTCAGAAACACCTCTTCCACACTACCTTTGAGCGGGCCTTATAAAGGTTATTTCAGAAACACGTCCTATTCACTACCTTTGAGCGTGCCTTATAAAGGTTATTTCAGAAACACGTCCTACTCACTACCTTTGAGCGTGCCTTATCAAGGTTATTTCAGAAACACTTCCTACACACTACCTTTGAGCGTGCCTTAAAAAGGTTATTTCAGAAACACGTTCTACACACTACATTTGAAAGTGCCTATTAAAGGTTATCTCAGAAACACGTCCTACTCACTACCTTTGAGCGTGCCTTATAAAGGTTATTTCAGAAACACGTCCTACGCACTACCTTTGAGCGTGCCTTACAAAGGTTATTTCAGAAACACGTCCTACTCACTATCTTTGAGCGTGCCTTATCAAGGTTATTTCAGAAACACGTCTTCCACACTACCTTTGAGCGTGCCTTATAAAGGTTATTTCAGAAACACGTCCTATTCACTACCTTTGAGCGTGCCTTATAAAGGTTATTTCAGAAACACGTCCTACTCACTACCTTTGAGCGTGCCTTATCAAGGTTATTTCAGAAATACGTCCTACACACTACCTTTGAGCGTGCCTTGTCAAGGTTATTTCAGAAACACGTCCTACTCACTACCTTTGAGCGTGCCTTATAAGGGTTATTTCAGAAACACGTCCTACTCACTACCTTTGAGCGTGCCTTATAAAGGTTATTTCAGAAACACGTCCTACGCACAACCTTTGAGCGTGCCTTACAAAGGTTATTTCAGAAACACGTCCTACTCACTATCTTTGAGCGTGCCTTATAAAGGTTATTTCAGAAACACCTCTTCCACACTACCTTTGAGCGGGCCTTATAAAGGTTATTTCAGAAACACGTCCTATTCACTACCTTTGAGCGTGCCTTATAAAGGTTATTTCAGAAACACGTCCTACTCACTACCTTTGAGCGTGCCTTATCAAGGTTATTTCAGAAACACGTCCTACACACTACCTTTGAGCGTGCCTTAAAAAGGTTATTTCAGAAACACGTCCTACACACTACCTTTGAGCGTGCCTTATAAAGGTTATTTCAGAAACACGTCCTACTCACTACCTTTGAGCGTGCCTTATAAAGGTTATTTCAGAAAAACGTTCTACACACTACCTTTGAAAGTGCCTATTAAAGGTTATCTCAGAAACACGTCCTACTCACTACCTTTGAGCGTGCCTTATAAAGGTTATTTCAGAAACACGTCCTACGCACTACCTTTGAGCGTGCCTTACAAAGGTTATTTCAGAAACACGTCCTACTCACTATCTTTGAGCGTGCCTTGTCAAGGTTATTTCAGAAACACGTCTTCCACACTATCTTTGAGCGTGCCTTATAAAGGTTATTTCAGAAACACGTCCTATTCACTCCCTTTGAGCGTGCCTTATAAAGGTTATTTCAGAAACACGTCCTACTCGCTACCTTTGAGCGTGCCTTGTCAAGGTTATTTCAGAAACACGTCCTACTCACTACCTTTGAGCGTGCCTTATAAAGGTTATTTCAGAAACACGTCCTACTCACTACCTTTGAGCGTGCCTTATAAAGGTTATTTCAGAAACACGTCCTACGCACAACCTTTGAGCGTGCCTTACAAAGGTTATTTCAGAAACACGTCCTACTCACTATCTTTGAGCGTACCTTATAAAGGTTATTTCAGAAACACCTCTTCCACACTACCTTTGAGCGGGCCTTATAAAGGTTATTTCAGAAACACGTCCTATTCACTACCTTTGAGCGTGCCTTATAAAGGTTATTTCAGAAACACGTCCAACTCACTACCTTTGAGCGTGCCTTATCCAGGTTATTTCAGAAACACGTCCAACTCACTACCTTTGAGCGTGCCTTATCAAGGTTATTTCAAAAACAGGTCCTACACACTACCTTTGAGCGTGCTTTCAAAAGGTTATTTCAGAAACACGTCATACTCACTACCTTTGAGCGTGCCTTATAAAGGTTATTTCAGAAACACGTCCTACTCACTACCTTTCAGGGTGCCTTATAAAGGTTATTTCAGAAACATGTTGTACACACTACCTTTGAAAGTGCCTACTAAAGTTATCTCTGAAGCACGTCCTACTCACTACCTTTGAGCGTGCTTTATAAAGGTTATTTCAGAAACACATCCTACTCACTACATTTGAGCGTGCCTTATCAAGGTTATTTCAGAAACACGTCCTACTCACTACCTTTGAGCGTGCTTTACAAAGGTTATCTTAGAAACACCTCCTACTCACTACCTTTGAGCGTGCCTTATAAAGGTTATTTCAGAAACACGTCCTACACACTACCTTTGAGCGTGCTTTCGAAAGGTTATTTCAGAAACACGTCATACTCACTACCTTTGAGCGTGCCTTATAAAGGTTATTTCAGAAACACGTCCTACTCACTACTTTTGAGCGTGCCTTATAAAGGTTATTTCAGAAACACGTCTTCCACACTACCTTTGAGCGTGCCTTATAAAGGTTATTTCAGAAACACGTCCTATTCACTACCTTTGAGCGTGCCTTATAAAGGTTATTTCAGAAACACTTCCTACTCACTACCTTTGAGCGTGCCTTATCAAGGTTATATCAGAAACACGTCCTACACACTACCTTTGAGCGTGCCTTGTCAAGGTTATTTCAGAAACACGTCCTACTCACTACCTTTGAGCGTGCCTTATAAGGTTATTTCAGAAACACGTCCTACTCACTACCTTTGAGCGTGACTTATAAAGGTTATTTCAGAAACACGTCCTACGCACAACCTTTGAGCGTGCCTTACAAAGGTTATTTCAGAAACACGTCCTACTCACTATCTTTGAGCGTGCCTTATAAAGGTTATTTCAGAAACACCTCTTCCACACTACCTTTGAGCGGGCCTTATAAAGGTTATTTCAGAAACACGTCCTATTCACTACCTTTGAGCGTGCCTTATAAAGGTTATTTCAGAAACACGTCCTACTCACTACCTTTGAGCGTGCCTTATCAAGGTTATTTCAGAAACACGTCCTACACACTACCTTTGAGCGTGCCTTAAAAAGGTTATTTCAGAAACACGTCCTACACACTACCTTTGAGCGTGCCTTATAAAGGTTATTTCAGAAACACGTCCTACTCACTACCTTTGAGCGTGCCTTATAAAGGTTATTTCAGAAAAACGTTCTACACACTACCTTTGAAAGTGCCTGTTAAAGGTTATCTCAGAAACACGTCCTACTCACTACCTTTGAGCGTGCCTTATAAAGGTTATTTCAGAAACACGTCCTACGCACTACCTTTGAGCGTGCCTTACAAAGGTTATTTCAGAAACACGTCCTACTCACTATCTTTGAGCGTGCCTTATCAAGGTTATTTCAGAAACACGTCTTCCACACTATCTTTGAGCGTGCCTTATAAAGGTTATTTCAGAAACACGTCCTATTCACTATCTTTGAGCGTGCCTTATAAAGGTTATTTCAGAAACACGTCCTACTCACTACCTTTGAGCGTGCCTTGTCAAGGTTATTTCAGAAACACGTCCTACTCACTACCTTTGAGCGTGCCTTATAAAGGTTATTTCAGAAACACGTCCTACTCACTACCTTTGAGCGTGTCTTTTAAAGGTTATTTCAGAAACACGTCCTACGCACAACCTTTGAGCGTGCCTTACAAAGGTTATTTCAGAAACACGCCCTACTCACTATCTTTGAGCGTGCCTTATAAAGGTTATTTCAGAAACACCTCTTCCACACTACCTTTGAGCGGGCTTTATAAAGGTTATTTCAGAAACACGTCCTATTCACTACCTTTGAGCGTGCCTTATCAAGGTTATTTCAGAAACACTTCCTACACACTACCTTTGAGCGTGCCTTATCAAGGTTATTTCAGAAACACTTCCTACACACTACCTTTGAGCGTGCCTTAAAAAGGTTATTTCAGAAACACGTCCTACACACTACCTTTGAGCGTGCCTTATAAAGGTTATTTCAGAAACACGTCCTACTCACTACCTTTGAGCGTGCCTTAAAAAGGTTATTTCAGAAACACGTCCTACACACTACCTTTGAGCGTGCCTTATAAAGGTTATTTCAGAAACACGTCCTACTCACTACCTTTGAGCGTGCCTTATCAAGGTTATTTCAGAAACACTTCCTACACACTACCTTTGAGCGTGCCTTAAAAAGGTTATTTCAGAAACACGTCCTACACACTACCTTTGAGCGTGCCTTATAAAGGTTATTTCAGAAACACGTCCTACTCACTACCTTTGAGCGTGCCTTATAAAGGTTATTTCAGAAACACGTTCTACACACTACCTTTGAAAGTACCTATTAAAGGTTATCTCAGAAACACGTCCTACTCACTACCTTTGAGCGTGCCTTATAAAGGTTATTTCAGAAACACGTCCTACGCACTACCTTTGAGCGTGCCTTACAAAGGTTATTTCAGAAACACGTCCTACTCACTATCTTTGAGCGTGCCTTATCAAGGTTATTTCAGAAACACGTCTTCCACACTATCTTTGAGCGTGCCTTATAAAGGTTATTTCAGAAACACGTCCTATTCACTACCTTTGAGCGTGCCTTATAAAGGTTATTTCAGAAACACGTCCTACTCACTACCTTTGAGCGTGCCTTATAAAGGTTATTTCAGAAACACGTCCTACACACTACCTTTGAGCGTGATTATAAAGGTTATTTCAGGAACACGTCCTACTCACTACCTTTGAGCGTGCCTTATAAAGGTTATTTCAGAAACACCTCTTCCACACTACCTTTGAGCGTGCCTTATAAAGGTTATTCCAGAAACACCTCTTCCACACTACCTTTGAGCGTGCCTTATAAAGGTTATTTCAGAAACACGTCCTACTCACTACCTTTGAGCGTGCCTTTTAAAGGTTATTTCAGGAACACGTCCTACTCACTACCTTTGAGCGTGCCTTGTCAAGGTTATTTCAGAAACACGTCCTACACACTACCTTTGAGCGTGCCTTAAAAAGGTTATTTCAGAAACACGTCCTACACACTACCTTTGAGCGTGCCTTATAAAGGTTATTTCAGAAATACGTCCTACTCACTACCTTTGAGCGTGTCTTATCAAGGTTATTTCAGAAACACGTTCTACACACTACCTTTGAAAGTGCCTATTAAAGGTTATCTCAGAAACACGTCCTACTCACTACCTTTGAGCGTGCCTTTTAAAGGTTATTTCAGAAACACGTCCTACGCACTACCTTTGAGCGTGCCTTACAAAGGTTATTTCAGAAACACGTCCTACTCACTATCTTTTAGCGTGCCTTATAAAGGTTATTTCAGAAACACGTCTTCCACACTACCTTTGAGCGTGCCTTATAAAGGTTATTTCAGAAACACGTCCTATTCTCTACCTTTGAGCGTGCCTTATAAAGGTTATTTCAGAAACACGTCCTACTCACTACCTTTGAGCGTGCCTTATAAAGGTTATTTCAGAAACACGTCCTACGCACTACCTTTGAGCGTGCCTTACAAAGGTTATTTCAGAAACACGTCCTACTCACTATCTTTGAGCGTGCCTTGTCAAGGTTATTTCAGAAACACGTCTTCCACACTATCTTTGAGCGTGCCTTATAAAGGTTATTTCAGAAACACGTCCTATTCACTCCCTTTGAGCGTGCCTTATAAAGGTTATTTCAGAAACACGTCCTACTCGCTACCTTTGAGCGTGCCTTGTCAAGGTTATTTCAGAAACACGTCCTACTCACTACCTTTGAGCGTGCCTTATAAAGGTTATTTCAGAAACACGTCCTACTCACTACCTTTGAGCGTGCCTTATAAAGGTTATTTCAGAAACACGTCCTACGCACAACCTTTGAGCGTGCCTTACAAAGGTTATTTCAGAAACACGTCCTACTCACTATCTTTGAGCGTACCTTATAAAGGTTATTTCAGAAACACCTCTTCCACACTACCTTTGAGCGGGCCTTATAAAGGTTATTTCAGAAACACGTCCTATTCACTACCTTTGAGCGTGCCTTATAAAGGTTATTTCAGAAACACGTCCAACTCACTACCTTTGAGCGTGCCTTATCCAGGTTATTTCAGAAACACGTCCAACTCACTACCTTTGAGCGTGCCTTATCAAGGTTATTTCAAAAACAGGTCCTACACACTACCTTTGAGCGTGCTTTCAAAAGGTTATTTCAGAAACACGTCATACTCACTACCTTTGAGCGTGCCTTATAAAGGTTATTTCAGAAACACGTCCTACTCACTACCTTTCAGGGTGCCTTATAAAGGTTATTTCAGAAACATGTTGTACACACTACCTTTGAAAGTGCCTATTAAAGTTATCTCTGAAGCACGTCCTACTCACTACCTTTGAGCGTGCTTTATAAAGGTTATTTCAGAAACACATCCTACTCACTACATTTGAGCGTGCCTTATCAAGGTTATTTCAGAAACACGTCCTACTCACTACCTTTGAGCGTGCTTTACAAAGGTTATCTTAGAAACACCTCCTACTCACTACCTTTGAGCGTGCCTTATAAAGGTTATTTCAGAAACACGTCCTACACACTACCTTTGAGCGTGCTTTCGAAAGGTTATTTCAGAAACACGTCATACTCACTACCTTTGAGCGTGCCTTATAAAGGTTATTTCAGAAACACGTCCTATTCACTACCTTTGAGCGTGCCTTATAAAGGTTATTTCAGAAACACGTCCTACTCACTACCTTTGAGCGTGCCTTATCAAGGTTATATCAGAAACACGTCCTACACACTACCTTTGAGCGTGCCTTGTCAAGGTTATTTCAGAAACACGTCCTACTCACTACCTTTGAGCGTGCCTTATAAGGGTTATTTCAGAAACACGTCCTACTCACTACCTTTGAGCGTGCCTTATAAAGGTTATTTCAGAAACACGTCCTACGCACAACCTTTGAGCGTGCCTTACAAAGGTTATTTCAGAAACACGTCCTACTCACTATCTTTGAGCGTGCCTTATAAAGGTTATTTCAGAAACACCTCTTCCACACTACCTTTGAGCGGGCCTTATAAAGGTTATTTCAGAAACACGTCCTATTCACTACCTTTGAGCGTGCCTTATAAAGGTTATTTCAGAAACACGTCCTACTCACTACCTTTGAGCGTGCCTTATCAAGGTTATTTCAGAAACACGTCCTACACACTACCTTTGAGCGTGCCTTAAAAAGGTTATTTCAGAAACACGTCCTACACACTACCTTTGAGCGTGCCTTATAAAGGTTATTTCAGAAACACGTCCTACTCACTACCTTTGAGCGTGCCTTATAAAGGTTATTTCAGAAAAACGTTCTACACACTACCTTTGAAAGTGCCTATTAAAGGTTATCTCAGAAACACGTCCTACTCACTACCTTTGAGCGTGCCTTATAAAGGTTATTTCAGAAACACGTCCTACGCACTACCTTTGAGCGTGCCTTACAAAGGTTATTTCAGAAACACGTCCTACTCACTATCTTTGAGCGTGCCTTATCAAGGTTATTTCAGAAACACGTATTCCACACTATCTTTGAGCGTGCCTTATAAAGGTTATTTCAGAAACACGTCCTATTCACTACCTTTGAGCGTGCCTTATAAAGGTTATTTCAGAAACACGTCCTACTCACTACCTTTGAGCGTGCCTTGTCAAGGTTATTTCAGAAACACGTCCTACTCACTACCTTTGAGCGTGCCTTATAAAGGTTATTTCAGAAACACGTCCTACTCACTACCTTTGAGCGTGCCTTATAAAGGTTATTTCAGAAACACGTCCTACGCACAACCTTTGAGCGTGCCTTACAAAGGTTATTTCAGAAACACGTCCTACTCACTATCTTTGAGCGTGCCTTATAAAGGTTATTTCAGAAACACCTCTTCCACACTACCTTTGAGCGGGCCTTATAAAGGTTATTTCAGAAACACGTCCTATTCACTACCTTTGAGCGTGCCTTATAAAGGTTATTTCAGAAACACGTCCTACTCACTACCTTTGAGCGTGCCTTATCAAGGTTATTTCAGAAACACTTCCTACACACTACCTTTGAGCGTGCCTTAAAAAGGTTATTTCAGAAACACGTCCTACACACTACCTTTGAGCGTGCCTTATAAAGGTTATTTCAGAAACACGTCCTACTCACTACCTTTGAGCGTGCCTTATAAAGGTTATTTCAGAAACACGTTCTACACACTACCTTTGAAAGTACCTATTAAAGGTTATCTCAGAAACACGTCCTACTCACTACCTTTGAGCGTGCCTTATAAAGGTTATTTCAGAAACACGTCCTACGCACTACCTTTGAGCGTGCCTTACAAAGGTTATTTCAGAAACACGTCCTACTCACTATCTTTGAGCGTGCCTTATCAAGGTTATTTCAGAAACACGTCTTCCACACTATCTTTGAGCGTGCCTTATAAAGGTTATTTCAGAAACACGTCCTATTCACTACCTTTGAGCGTGCCTTATAAAGGTTATTTCAGAAACACGTCCTACTCACTACCTTTGAGCGTGCCTTATAAAGGTTATTTCAGAAACACGTCCTACACACTACCTTTGAGCGTGATTATAAAGGTTATTTCAGGAACACGTCCTACTCACTACCTTTGAGCGTGCCTTATAAAGGTTATTTCAGAAACACCTCTTCCACACTACCTTTGAGCGTGCCTTATAAAGGTTATTTCAGAAACACCTCTTCCACACTACCTTTGAGCGTGCCTTATAAAGGTTATTTCAGAAACACGTCCTATTCACTACCTTTGAGCGTGCCTTTTAAAGGTTATTTCAGGAACACGTCCTACTCACTACCTTTGAGCGTGCCTTGTCAAGGTTATTTCAGAAACACGTCTACACACTACCTTTGAGCGTGCCTTATAAAGGTTATTTCAGAAACACGTCCTACACACTACCTTTGAGCGTGCCTTATAAAGGTTATTCCAGAAATACGTCCTACTCACTACCTTTGAGCGTGTCTTATCAAGGTTATTTCAGAAACACGTTCTACACACTACCTTTGAAAGTGCCTATTAAAGGTTATCTCAGAAACACGTCCTACTCACTACCTTTGAGCGTGCCTTATAAAGGTTATTTCAGAAACACGTCCTACGCACTACCTTTGAGCGTGCCTTACAAAGGTTATTTCAGAAACACGTCCTACTCACTATCTTTTAGCGTGCCTTATAAAGGTTATTTCAGAAACACGTCTTCCACACTACCTTTGAGCGTGCCTTATAAAGGTTATTTCAGAAACACGTCCTATTCTCTACCTTTGAGCGTGCCTTATAAAGGTTATTTCAGAAACACGTCCTACTCACTACCTTTGAGCGTGCCTTATAAAGGTTATTTCAGAAACACGTCCTACACACTAACTTTGAGCGTGCCTTATAAAGGTTATTTCAGAAACACGTCCTACTCACTACCTCTAAGCGTGCCTTATCAAGGTTATTTCAGAAAAACGTCCTACACACTACCTTTGAGCGTGCCTTTAAAAGGTTATTTCAGAAACACGTCCTACACACTACCTTTGAGTGTGCATATTAAAGCTTATCTCAGAAACACGTCCTACTCACTACCTTTGAGCGTGCCTTATCCAGGTTATTTCAGAAACACGTCCAACTCACTACCTTTGAGCGTGTCTTATAAAGGTTATTTCAGAAACACCTCCTACACACTACCTTTGAGCGTGCTTTCAAAAGGTTATTTCAGAAACACGTCATACTCACTACCTTTGAGCGTGCCTTATAAAGATTATTTCAGAAACACGTCCTACTCACTACCTTTGAGGGTGCCTTATAAAGGTTATTTCAGAAACACGTTGTACACACTACCTTTGAAAGTGCCTATTAAAGTTATCTCAGAAGCACGTCCTACTCACTACCTTTGAGCGTGCTTTCAAAAGGTTATTTCAGAAACACGTCATACTCACTACCTTTGAGCGTGCCTTATAAAGGTTATTTCAGAAACACGTCCTACTCACTACCTTTGAGCGTGCCTTATTAAGGTTATTTCAGAAACACGTCCTACTCACTACCATTGAGCGTGCCTTACAAAGGTTATCTTAGAAACACCTCACACTCACTACCTTTGAGCGTGCCTTATAAAGGTTATTTCAGAAACACGTCCTACACACTACCTTTGAGCGTGCTTTCAAAAGGTTATTTCAGAAACACGTCATACTCACTACCTTTGAGCGTGCCTTATCAAGGTTATTTCAGAAACACCTCTTCCACACTACCTTTGAGCGTGCCTTATAAAGGTTATTTCAGAAACACCTCTTCCACACTACCTTTGAGCGTGCCTTATAAAGGTTATTTCAGAAACACGTCCTATTCACTACCTTTGAGCGTGCCTTTTAAAGGTTATTTCAGGAACACGTCCTACTCACTACCTTTGAGCGTGCCTTGTCAAGGTTATTTCAGAAACACGTCCTACACACTACCTTTGAGCGTGCCTTTAAAAGGTTATTTCAGAAACACGTCCTACACACTACCTTTGAGCGTGCCTTATAAAGGTTATTTCAGAAATACGTCCTACTCACTACCTTTGAGCGTGTCTTATCAAGGTTATTTCAGAAACACGTTCTACACACTACCTTTGAAAGTGCCTATTAAAGGTTATCTCAGAAACACGTCCTACTCACTACCTTTGAGCGTGCCTTATAAAGGTTATTTCAGGAACACGTCCTACGCACTACCTTTGAGCGTGCCTTACAAAGGTTATTTCAGAAACACGTCCTACTCACTATCTTTTAGCGTGCCTTATAAAGGTTATTTCAGAAACACGTCTTCCACACTACCTTTGAGCGTGCCTTATAAAGGTTATTTCAGAAACACGTCCTATTCTCTACCTTTGAGCGTGCCTTATAAAGGTTATTTCAGCAACACGTCCTACTCACTACCTTTGAGCGTGCCTTATAAAGGTTATTTCAGAAACACGTCCTACACACTATCTTTGAGCGTGCCTTATAAAGGTTATTTCAGAAACACGTCCTACTCACTACCTTTAAGCGTGCCTTATCAAGGTTATTTCAGAAAAAACGTCCTACACACTACCTTTGAGCGTGCCTTAAAAAGGTTATTTCAGAAACACGTCCTACACACTACCTTTGAGTGTGCATATTAAAGCTTATCTCAGAAACACGTCCTACTCACTACCTTTGAGCGTGCCTTATCCAGGTTATTTCAGAAACACGTCCAACTCACTACCTTTGAGCGTGTCTTATAAAGGTTATTTCAGAAACACCTCCTACACACTACCTTTGAGCGTGCTTTCAAAAGGTTATTTCAGAAACACGTCATACTCACTACCTTTGAGCGTGCCTTATAAAGGTTATTTCAGAAACACGTCCTACTCACTACCTTTGAGGGTGCCTTATTAAGGTTATTTCAGAAACACGTTGTACACACTACCTTTGAAAGTGCCTATTAAAGTTATCTCAGAAGCACGTCCTACTCACTACCTTTGAGCGTGCTTTCAAAAGGTTATTTCAGAAACACGTCATACTCACTACCTTTGAGCGTGCCTTATAAAGGTTATTTCAGAAACACGTCCTACTCACTACCTTTGAGCGTGCCTTATAAAGGTTATTTCAGAAACACGTCCTACACACTACCTTTGAGCGTGCTTTCAAAAGGTTATTTCAGAAACACGTCATACTCACTACCTTTGAGCGTGCCTTATCAAGGTTATTTCAGAAACACGTTGTATACACTACCTTTGAAAGTGCCTATTAAAGGTTATTTCAGAAACACGTCCTACTCACTACCTTTGAGCGTGCCTTGTAAAGGTTATTTCAGAAACACGTCCTACTCACTACCTTTGAGCGTGCCTTATAAAGGTTATTTCAGAAACACGTCCTTCTCACTACCTTTGAGCGTGCCTTATAAAGGTTATTTCAGAAACACGTCTTCCACACTACCTTTGAGCGTGCCTTATAAAGGTTATTTCAGAAACACGTCCTATTCACTACCTTTGAGCGTGCCTTATCAAGGTTATTTCAGAAACACGTCCTACACACTACCTTTGAGCGTGCCTTAAAAAAGTTATTTCAGAAACACGTCCTACACACTACCTTTGAGCGTGCCTATTAAAGGTTATCTCAGAAACACGTCCTACTCACTACCTTTGAGGGTGCCTTATAAAGGTTATTTCAGAAACACGTTGCACCTTTGAAAGTGCCTATTAAAGTTATCTCAGAAGCACGTCCTACTCACTACCTTTGAGCGTGCTTTATAAAGGTTATTTCAGAAACACATCCTACTCACTACCTTTGAGCGTGCCTTATAAAGGTTATTTCAGAAACACGTCATACTCACTACCTTTGAGCGTGCCTTACATAGGTTATCTTAGAAACACCTCCTACTCACTACCTTTGAGCGTGCCTTATAAAGGTTATTTCAGAAACACGTCCTACACACTACCTTTGACCTTGTTTTCAAAAGGTTATTTCAGAAACACGTCATACTCACTACCTTTGAGCGTGCCTTATAAAGGTTATTTCAGAAACACGTCCTACTCACTACCTTTGATCGTGCCTTATAAAGGTTATTTCAGAAACACGTCTTCCACACTACATTTGAGCGTGCCTTATAAAGGTTATTTCAGAAACACGTCTTCCACACTACCTTTGAGCGTGCCTTATAAAGGTTATTTCAGAAACACGTCCTATTCACTACATTTGAGCGTGCCTTATAAAGGTTATTTCAGAAACACGTCATACACACTACCTTTGAGCGTGCCTTATAAAGGTTATTTCAGAAACACGTCCTATTCACTACCTTTGAGCGTGCCTTATAAAGGTTATTTCAGAAACACGTCCTACTCACTACCTTTGAGCGTGCCTTATCAAGGTTATTTCAGAAACACGTCCTACACACTACCTTTGAGCGTGCCTTAAAAAGTTATTTCAGAAACACGTCCTACACACTACATTTGAGCGTGCCTATTAAAGGTTATCTCAGAAACACGTTCTACTCACTACCTTTGAGCGTGCTTTATCCAGGTTATTTCAGAAACACGTCCAACTCACTACCTTTGAGCGTGCCTTATCAAGGTTATTTCAGAAACACGTCCTACACACTATCTTTGAGCGTGCTTTCAAAAGGTTATTTCAGAAACACGTCATACTCACTACCTTTGAGCGTGCCTTATAAGGTTATTTCAGAAACACGTCCAACTCACTACCTTTGAGCGTGCCTTATCCAGGTTATTTCAGAAACACGTCCAACTCACTACCTTTGAGCGTGCCTTATCAAGGTTATTTCAAAAACACGTGCTACACACTACCTTTGAGCGTGCTTTCAAAAGGTTATTTCAGAAACACGTCATACTCACTACCTTTGAGCGTGCCTTATAAAGGTTATTTCAGAAACACGTCCTACTCACTACCTTTGAGGGTGCCTTATAAAGGTTATTTCAGAAACACGTTGTACAAACTACCTTTGAAAGTGCCTATTAAAGTTATCTCAGAAGCACGTCCTACTCACTACCTTTGAGCGTGCTTTATAAAGGTTATTTCAGAAACACATCCTACTCACTACCTTTGAGCGTGCCTTATACAGGTTATTTCAGAAACACGTCCTACTCACTACCTTTGAGCGTGCCTTACATAGGTTATCTTTTAAACACCTCCTACACACTACCTTTGAGCGTGCCTTATAAAGGTTATTTCAGAAACACGTCCTACACACTACCTTGGACCGTGTTTTCAAAAGGTTATTTCAGAAACACGTCATACTCACTACCTTTGAGCGTGCCTTATAAAGGTTATTTCAGAAACACGTCCTACTCACTACCTTTGAGCGTGCCATATAAAGGTTATTTCAGAAACACGTCCTACACACTACCTTTGAGCATGCCTTATAAAGGTTATTTCAGAAACACGTCTTCCACACTACCTTTGAGCGTGCCTTATAAAGGTTATTTCAGAAACACGTCTTCCACACTACCTTTGAGCGTGCCTTATAAAGGTTATTTCAGAAACACGTCCTATTCACTACATTTGAGCGTGCCTTATAAATGTTATTTCAGAAACACGTCATACACACTACCTTTGAGCGTGCCTTATAAAGGTTATTTCAGGAACACGTCCTACTCACTACATTTGAGCGTGCCTTATCAAGGTTATTTCAGAAACAAGTCCTACTCACTACCTTTGAGCGTGCCTTATAAAGGTTATTTCAGAAACAGGTCCTTCTCACTACCTTTGAGCGTGCCTTATAAAGGTTATTTCAGAAACACGTCTTCCACACTACCTTTGAGCGTGCCTTATAAAGGTTATTTCAGAAACACGTCCTATTCACTACCTTTGAGCGTGCCTTATAAAGGTTATTTCAGAAACACGTCCTACTCACTACCATTGAGCGTGCCTTATCAAGGTTATTTCAGAAACACGTCCTACACACTATCTTTGAGCGTGCCTTAAAAAGTTATTTCAGAAACACGTCCTACACACTACATTTGAGCGTGCCTATTAAAGGTTATCTCAGAAACACGTTCTACACACTACCTTTGAGCGTGCTTTATCCAGGTTATTTCAGAAACACGTCCAACTCACTACCTTTGAGCGAGCCTTATCAAGGTTATTTCAGAAACACGTCCTACACACTATCTTTGAGCGTGCTTTCAAAAGGTTATTTCAGAAACACGTCATACTCACTACCTTTGAGCGTGCCTTATCAGGTTATTTCAGAAACACGTCCAACTCACTACCTTAGAGCGTGCCTTATCCAGGTTATTTCAGAAACACGTCCAACTCACTACCTTTGAGCGTGCCTTATCCAGGTTATTTCAAAAACACGTCCTACACACTACCTTTGAGCGTGCTTTCAAAAGGTTATTTCAGAAACACGTCATACTCACTACCTTTGAGCGTGCTTTCAAAAGGTTATTTCAGAAACACGTCCTACTCACTACCTCTGAGCGTGCCTTATAAAGGTTATTTCAGAAACACGTCTTCCACACTATCTTTGAGCGTGCCTTATAAAGGTTATTTCAGAAACACGTCCTATTCACTACCTTTGAGCGTGCCTTATAAAGGTTATTTCAGAAACACGTCCTACTCACTACCTTTGAGCGTGCCTTATCAAGGTTATTTCAGAAACACGTCTTCCAAACTATCTTTGAGCGTGCCTTATAAAGGTTATTTCAGAAACACGTCCTATTCACTACCTTTGAGCGTGCCTTATAAAGGTTATTTCAGAAACACGTCCTACTCACTACCTTTGAGCGAGCCTTATCAAGGTTATTTCAGAAACACGTCCTACACACTACCTTTGAGCGTGCCTTAAAAAGGTTATTTCAGAAACACGTCCTACACACTACCTTTGAGCGTGCATTATAAAGGTTATTTCAGAAACACGTCCTACTCACTACCTTTGAGCGTGCCTTATAAAGGTTATTTCAGAAACACGTCTTCCACACTACCTTTGAGCGTGCCTTATAAAGGTTATTTCAGAAACACGTCCTATTCACTACATTTGAGCGTGCCTTATAAAGGTTATTTCAGAAACACGTCATACACACTACCTTTGAGCGTGCCTTATAAAGGTTATTTCAGAAACACGTCCTATTCACTACCTTTGAGCGTGCCTTATAAAGGTTATTTCAGAAACACGTCCTACTCACTACCTTTGAGCGTGCCTTATCAAGGTTATTTCAGAAACACGTCCTACACACTACCTTTGAGCGTGCCTTAAAAAGTTATTTCAGAAACACGTCCTACACACTACATTTGAGCGTGCCTATTAAAGGTTATCTCAGAAACACGTTCTACTCACTACCTTTGAGCGTGCTTTATCCAGGTTATTTCAGAAACACGTCCAACTCACTACCTTTGAGCGTGCCTTATCAAGGTTATTTCAGAAACACGTCCTACACACTATCTTTGAGCGTGCTTTCAAAAGGTTATTTCAGAAACACGTCATACTCACTACCTTTGAGCGTGCCTTATAAGGTTATTTCAGAAACACGTCCAACTCACTACCTTTGAGCGTGCCTTATCCAGGTTATTTCAGAAACACGTCCAACTCACTACCTTTGAGCGTGCCTTATCAAGGTTATTTCAAAAACACGTGCTACACACTACCTTTGAGCGTGCTTTCAAAAGGTTATTTCAGAAACACGTCATACTCACTACCTTTGAGCGTGCCTTATAAAGGTTATTTCAGAAACACGTCCTACTCACTACCTTTGAGGGTGCCTTATAAAGGTTATTTCAGAAACACGTTGTACAAACTACCTTTGAAAGTGCCTATTAAAGTTATCTCAGAAGCACGTCCTACTCACTACCTTTGAGCGTGCTTTATAAAGGTTATTTCAGAAACACATCCTACTCACTACCTTTGAGCGTGCCTTATACAGGTTATTTCAGAAACACGTCCTACTCACTACCTTTGAGCGTGCCTTACATAGGTTATCTTTTAAACACCTCCTACACACTACCTTTGAGCGTGCCTTATAAAGGTTATTTCAGAAACACGTCCTACACACTACCTTGGACCGTGTTTTCAAAAGGTTATTTCAGAAACACGTCATACTCACTACCTTTGAGCGTGCCTTATAAAGGTTATTTCAGAAACACGTCCTACTCACTACCTTTGAGCGTGCCATATAAAGGTTATTTCAGAAACACGTCCTACACACTACCTTTGAGCATGCCTTATAAAGGTTATTTCAGAAACACGTCTTCCACACTACCTTTGAGCGTGCCTTATAAAGGTTATTTCAGAAACACGTCTTCCACACTACCTTTGAGCGTGCCTTATAAAGGTTATTTCAGAAACACGTCCTATTCACTACATTTGAGCGTGCCTTATAAATGTTATTTCAGAAACACGTCATACACACTACCTTTGAGCGTGCCTTATAAAGGTTATTTCAGGAACACGTCCTACTCACTACATTTGAGCGTGCCTTATCAAGGTTATTTCAGAAACAAGTCCTACTCACTACCTTTGAGCGTGCCTTATAAAGGTTATTTCAGAAACACGTCCTTCTCACTACCTTTGAGCGTGCCTTATAAAGGTTATTTCAGAAACACGTCTTCCACACTACCTTTGAGCGTGCCTTATAAAGGTTATTTCAGAAACACGTCCTATTCACTACCTTTGAGCGTGCCTTATAAAGGTTATTTCAGAAACACGTCCTACTCACTACCATTGAGCGTGCCTTATCAAGGTTATTTCAGAAACACGTCCTACACACTATCTTTGAGCGTGCCTTAAAAAGTTATTTCAGAAACACGTCCTACACACTACATTTGAGCGTGCCTATTAAAGGTTATCTCAGAAACACGTTCTACACACTACCTTTGAGCGTGCTTTATCCAGGTTATTTCAGAAACACGTCCAACTCACTACCTTTGAGCGAGCCTTATCAAGGTTATTTCAGAAACACGTCCTACACACTATCTTTGAGCGTGCTTTCAAAAGGTTATTTCAGAAACACGTCATACTCACTACCTTTGAGCGTGCCTTATCAGGTTATTTCAGAAACACGTCCAACTCACTACCTTAGAGCGTGCCTTATCCAGGTTATTTCAGAAACACGTCCAACTCACTACCTTTGAGCGTGCCTTATCCAGGTTATTTCAAAAACACGTCCTACACACTACCTTTGAGCGTGCTTTCAAAAGGTTATTTCAGAAACACGTCATACTCACTACCTTTGAGCGTGCTTTCAAAAGGTTATTTCAGAAACACGTCCTACTCACTACCTCTGAGCGTGCCTTATAAAGGTTATTTCAGAAACACGTCTTCCACACTATCTTTGAGCGTGCCTTATAAAGGTTATTTCAGAAACACGTCCTATTCACTACCTTTGAGCGTGCCTTATAAAGGTTATTTCAGAAACACGTCCTACTCACTACCTTTGAGCGTGCCTTATCAAGGTTATTTCAGAAACACGTCTTCCAAACTATCTTTGAGCGTGCCTTATAAAGGTTATTTCAGAAACACGTCCTATTCACTACCTTTGAGCGTGCCTTATAAAGGTTATTTCAGAAACACGTCCTACTCACTACCTTTGAGCGAGCCTTATCAAGGTTATTTCAGAAACACGTCCTACACACTACCTTTGAGCGTGCCTTAAAAAGGTTATTTCAGAAACACGTCCTACACACTACCTTTGAGCGTGCATTATAAAGGTTATTTCAGAAACACGTCCTACTCACTACCTTTGAGCGTGCCTTATAAAGGTTATTTCAGAAACACGTTCTACACACTACCTTTGAAAGTGCCTATTAAAGGTTATCTCAGAAACACGTCCTACTCACTACCTTTGAGCGTGCCTTATCAAGGTTATTTCAGAAACACGTCCTACGCACTACCTTTGAGCGTGCCTTACAAAGGTTATTTCAGAAACACGTCCTACTCACTATCTTTGAGCGTGCCTTATCAAGGTTATTTCAGAAACACGTCTTCCACACTATCTTTGAGCGTGCCTTATAAAGGTTATTTCAGAAACACGTCCTATTCACTACCTTTGAGCGTGCCTTATAAAGGTTATTTCAGAAACACGTCCTACTCACTACCTTTGAGCGTGCCTTATAAAGGTTATTTCAGAAACACGTCCTACACACTACCTTTGAGCGTGCCTTATAAAGGTTATTTCAGGAACACGTCCTACTCACTACCTTTGAGCGTGCCTTTTCAAAGTTATTTCAGAAACACGTCCTTCTCACTACCTTTGAGCGTGCCTTATAAAGGTTATTTCAGAAACACCTCTTCCACACTACCTTTGAGCGTGCCTTATAAAGGTTATTTCAGAAACACCTCTTCCACACTACCTTTGAGCGTGCCTTATAAAGGTTATTTCAGAAACACCTCTTCCACACTACCTTTGAGCGTGCCTTATAAAGGTTATTTCAGAAACACGTCCTATTCACTACCTTTGAGCGTGCCTTATAAAGGTTATTTCAGGAACACGTCCTACTCACTACCTTTGAGCGTGCCTTGTCAAGGTTATTTCAGAAACACGTCCTACACACTACCTTTGAGCGTGCCTTAAAAAGGTTATTTCAGAAACACGTCCTACTCACTACCTTTGAGCGTGCCTTATAAAGGTTATTTCAGAAATACGTCCTACTCACTACCTTTGAGCGTGTCTTATCAAGGTTATTTCAGAAACACGTTCTACACACTACCTTTGAAAGTGCCTATTAAAGGTTATCTCAGAAACACGTCCTACTCACTACCTTTGAGCGTGCCTTATAAAGGTTATTTCAGAAACACATCCTACGCACTACCATTGAGCGTGCCTTACAAAGGTTATTTCAGAAACACGTCCTACTCACTATCTTTGAGCGTGCCTTATAAAGGTTATTTCAGAAACACGTCTTCCACACTACCTTTGAGCGTGTCTTATGAAGGTTATTTCAGAAACACGTCCTATTCACTACCTTTGAGCGTGCCTTATAAAGGTTATTTCAGAAACACGTCCTGCTCACTACCTTTGAGCGTGCCTTATAAAGGTTATTTCAGAAACACGTCCTACACACTACCTTTGAGCGTGCCTTATAAAGGTTATTTCTGGAACACGTCCTACTCACTACCTTTGAGCGTGCCTTTTCAAGGCTATTTCAGAAACACGTCCTACTCACTACCTTTGAACGTGCCTTATAAAGGTTATTTCAGAAACACGTCTTCCACACTACCTTTAAGCGTGCCTTATCAAGGTTATTTCAGAAACACGTCCTACACACTACCTTTGAGCGTGCCTTAAAAAGGTTATTTCAGAAACACGTCCTACACACTACCTTTGAGTGTGCATATTAAAGGTTATCTCAGAAACACGTCCTACTCACTACCTTTGAGCGTGCCTTATCCAGGTTATTTCAGAAACACGTCCAACTCACTACCTTTGAGCGTGTCTTATAAAGGTTATTTCAGAAACAGCTCCTACACACTACCGTTGAGCGTGCCTTATAAAGGTTATTTCAGAAACACGTCCTACTCACTACCTTTGAGCGTGCCTTATAAAGGTTATTTCAGAAACACGTCCTACCCACTACCATTGAGCGTGCCTTACAAAGGTTATCTTAGAAACACCTCATACTCACTACCTTTGAGCGTGCCTTATAAAGGTTATTTCAGAAACACGTCCTACACACTACCTTTGAGCGTGCTTTCAAAAGGTTATTTCAGAAACACGTCATACTCACTACCTTTGAGCGTGCGTTATGAAGGTTATTTCAGAAACACGCCCTACTCACTACCTTTGAGCGTGCCTTATCAAGGTTATTTCAGAAACACGTTGTACACACTACCTTTGAAAGTGCCTATTAAAGGTTATTTCAGAAACACGTCCTACTCACTACCTTTGAGCGTGCCTTATAAAGGTTATTTCAGAAACACGTCCTACTCACTACCTTTGAGCGTGCCTTATAAAGGTTATTTCAGAAACGCGTCCTTCTCACTACCTTTGAGCGTGCCTTATAAAGGGTATTTCAGAAACACGTCTTCCACACTACCTTTGAGCGTGCCTTATGAAGGTTATTTCAGAAACACGTCCTATTCACTACCATTGAGCGTGCCTTATCAAGGTTATTTCAGAAACACGTCCTACTCACTACCTTTGAGCGTGCCTTAAAAAAGTTATTTCAGAAACACGTCCTACACACTACCTTTGAGCGTGCCTATTAAAGTTTATCTCAGAAACACGTCCTACTCACTACCTTTGAGCGTGTCTTATCCAGGTTATTTCAGAAACACGTCCTACACACTACCTTTGAGCGTGCCTTAAAAAAGTTATTTCAGAAACACGTCCTACACACTACCTTTGAGCGTGCCTTATAAAGGTTATTTCAGAAACAGGTCCTACTCACTACCTTTGAGCGTGCCTTATAAAGGTTATTTCAGAAACACGTTCTACACACTACCTTTGAAAGTGCCTATTAAAGGTTATCTCAGAAACACGTCCTACTCACTACCTTTGAGCGTGCCTTATAAAGGTTATTTCAGAAACACGTCCTACGCACTACCTTTGAGCGTGCCTTACAAAGGTTATTTCAGAAACACGTCCTACTCACTATCTTTGAGCGTGCCTTATCAAGGTTATTTCAGAAACACGTCTTCCACACTATCTTTGAGCGTGCCTTATAAAGGTTATTTCAGAAACACGTCCTATTCACTACCTTTGAGCGTGCCTTATAAAGGTTATTTCAGAAACACGTCCTACTCACTACCTTTGAGCGTGCCTTATAAAGGTTATTTCAGAAACACCTCTTCCACACTACCTTTGAGCGTGCCTTATAAAGGTTATTTCAGAAACACCTCTTCCACACTACCTTTGAGCGTGCCTTATAAAGGTTATTTCAGAAACACCTCTTCCATACTACCTTTGAGCGTGCCTTATAAAGGTTATTTCAGAAACACGTCCTATTCACTACCTTTGAGCGTGCCTTGTCAAGGTTATTTCAGAAACACGTCCTACACACTACCTTTGAGCGTGCCTTAAAAAGGTTATTTCAGAAACACGTCCTACTCACTACCTTTGAGCGTGCCTTATAAAGGTTATTTCAGAAATACGTCCTACTCACTACCTTTGAGCGTGTCTTATCAAGGTTATTTCAGAAACACGTTCTACACACTACCTTTGAAAGTGCCTATTAAAGGTTATCTCAGAAACACGTCCTACTCACTACCTTTGAGCGAGCCTTATAAAGGTTATTTCAGAAACACGTCCTACGCACTACCTTTGAGCGTGCCTTACAAAGGTTATTTCAGAAACACGTCCTACTCACTATCTTTGAGCGTGCCTTATAAAGGTTATTTCAGAAACACGTCTTCCACACTACCTTTGAGCGTGTCTTATGAAGGTTATTTCAGAAACACGTCCTATTCACTACCTTTGAGCGTGCCTTATAAAGGTTATTTCAGAAACACGTCCTGCTCACTACCTTTGAGCGTGCCTTATAAAGGTTATTTCAGAAACACGTCCTACACACTACCTTTGAGCGTGCCTTATACAGGTTATTTCTGGAACACGTCCTACTCACTACCTTTGAGCGTGCCTTTTCAAGGTTATTTCAGAAACACGTCCTACTCACTACCTTTGAACGTGCCTTATAAAGGTTATTTCAGAAACACGTCCTTCTCACTACCTTTGAGCGTGCCTCATCAAGGTTATTTCAGAAACACGTCTTCCACAGTACCTTTGAGCGTGCCTTATAAAGGTTATTTCAGAATCACGTCCTATTCACTACATTTGAGCGTGCCTTATAAAGGTTATTTCAGAAACACGTCCTACTCACTACCTTTAAGCGTGCCTTATCAAGATTATTTCAGAAACACGTCCTACACACTACCTCTGAGCGTGCCTTAAACAGGTTATTTCAGAAACACGTCCTACACACTACCTTTGAGTGTGCATATTAAAGGTTATCTCAGAAACACGTCCTACTCACTACCTTTGAGCGTGCCTTATCCAGGTTATTTCAGAAACACGTCCAACTCACTACCTTTGAGCGTGTCTTATAAAGGTTATTTCAGAAACACCTCCTACACACTACCGTTGAGCGTGCTTTCAAAAGGTTATTTCAGAAACACGTCATACTCACTACCTTTGAGCGTGCCTTATAAAGGTTATTTCAGAAACACGTCCTACTCACTACCTTTGAGGGTGCCTTATAAATGTTATTTCAGAAACACGTTGTACACACTACCTTTGAAAGTGCCTATTAAAGTTATCTCAGAAGCACGTCCTACTCACTACCTTTGAGCGTGCCTTATAAAGGTTATTTCAGAAACACGTCCTACTCACTACCTTTGAGCGTGCCTTATAAAGGTTATTTCAGAAACACGTCCTTCTCACTACCTTTGAGCGTGCTTTCAAAAGGTTTTTCAGAAACACGTCATACTCACTACCTTTGAGCGTGCCTTATAAAGGTTATTTCAGAAACACGCCCTACTCACTACCTTTGAGCGTGCCTTATCAAGGTTATTTCAGAAACACGTTGTACACACTACCTTTGAAAGTGCCTATTAAAGGTTATTTCAGAAACACGTCCTACTCACTACCTTTGAGCGTGCCTTATAAAGGTTATTTCAGAAACACGTCCTACTCACTACCTTTGAGCGTGCCTTATAAAGGTTATTTTAGAAACACGTCCTTCTCACTACCTTTGAGCGTGCCTTATAAAGGGTATTTCAGAAACACGTCTTCCACACTACCTTTGAGCGTGCCTTATAAAGGTTATTTCAGAAACACGTCCTATTCACTACCTTTGAGCGTGCCTTATCAAGGTTATTTCAGAAACACGTCCTACACACTACCTTTGAGCGTGCCTTAAAAAAGTTATTTCAGAAACACGTCCTACACACTACCTTTGAGCGTGTCTATTAAAGTTTATCTCAGAAACACGTCCTACTCACTACCTTTGAGCGTGTCTTATCCAGGTTATTTCAGAAACACGTCCAACTCACTACCTTTGAGCGTGCATTATAAAGGTTATTTCAGAAACACGTCCTACACACTATCTTTGAGCTTGCTTTCAAAAGGTTATTTCAGAAACACGTCATACTCACTACCTTTGAGCATGCCTTATAAGGTTATTTCAGAAACACGTCCAACTCACTACCTTTGAGCGTGCCTTATCCAGGTTATTTCAGAAACACGTCCAACTCACTACCTTTGAGCGTGCCTTATCAAGGTTATTTCAAAAACACGTGCTACACACTACCTTTGAGCGTGCTTTCAAAAGGTTATTTCAGAAACACGTCATACTCACTACCTTTGAGCGTGCCTTATAAAGGTTATTTCAGAAACACGTCCTACTCACTACCTTTGAGGGTGCCTTATAAAGGTTATTTCAGAAACACGTTGTACAAACTACCTTTGAAAGTGCCTATTAAAGTTATCTCAGAAGCACGTCCTACGCACTACCTTTGAGCGTGCTTTATAAAGGTTATTTCAGAAACACATCCTACTCACTACCTTTGAGCGTGCCTTATAAAGGTTATTTCAGAAACACGTCATACTCACTACCTTTGAGCGTGCCTTACATAGGTTATCTTAGAAACACCTCCTACTCACTACCTTTGAGCGTGCCTTATAAAGGTTATTTCAGAAACACGTCCTACACACTACCTTTGACCGTGTTTTCAAAAGGTTATTTCAGAAACACGTCATACTCACTACCTTTGAGCGTGCCTTATAAAGGTTATTTCAGAAACACGTCCTACTCACTACCTTTGAGCGTGCCATATAAAGGTTATTTCAGAAACACGTTCTACACACTACCTTTGAGCGTGCCTTATAAAGGTTATTTCAGGAACACGCCCTACTCACTACCTTTGAGCGTGCCTTTTCAAGGTTATTTCAGAAACACGTCCTACTCACTACCTTTGAGCGTGCCTTATAAAGGTTATTTCAGAAACACATCCTTCTCACTACCTTTGAGCGTGCCTTATAAAGGTTATTTCAGAAACACGTCTTCCACACTACCTTTGAGCGTGCCTTATAAAGGTTATTTCAGAAACACGTCCTATTCACTACATTTGAGCGTGCCTTATAAAGGTTATTTCAGAAACACGTCCTACTCACTACCTTTAAGCGTGCCTTATCAAGGTTATTTCAGAAACACGTCCTACAGACTACCTTTGAGCGTGCCTTAAAAAGGTTATTTCAGAAACACGTCCTACACACTACCTTTGAGCGTGCCTATTAAAGGTTATCTCAGAAACACGTCCTACTCACTACCTTTGAGCGTGCCTTATCCAGGTTATTTCAGAAACACGTCCAACTCACTACCTTTGAGCGTGCCTTATAAAGGTTATTTCAAAAACACGTGCTACACACTACCTTTGAGCGTGCTTTCAAAAGGTTATTTCAGAAACACGTCATGCTCACTACCTTTGAGCGTGCCTTATAAAGGTTATTTCAGAAACACGTCCTACTCACTACCTTTGAGGGTGCCTTATAAAGGTTATTTCAGAAACACATTGTACACACTACCTTTGAAAGTGCCTATTAAAGTTATCTCAGAAGCACGTCCTACTCACTACCTTTGAACGTGCTTTATAAAGGTTATTTCAGAAACACATCCTACTCACTACCTTTGAGCGTGCCTTACATAGGTTATCTTAGAAACACCTCCTACTCACTACCTTTGAGCGTGCCTTATAAAGGTTATTTCAGAAACACGTCCTACACACTACCTTTGAGCGTGTTTTCAAAAGGTTATTTCAGAAACACGTCATACTCACTACCTTTGAGCGTGCCTTATAAAGGTTATTTCAGAAACACGTCCTACTCACTACCTTTGAGCGTGCCTTAAAAAAGTTATTTCAGAAACACGTCCTACACACTACCTTTGAGCGTGCCTTATACAGGTTATTTCTGGAACACGTCCTACTCACTACCTTTGAGCGTGCCTTTTCAAGGTTATTTCAGAAACACGTCCTACTCACTACCTTTGAACGTGCCTTATAAAGGTTATTTCAGAAACACGTCCTTCTCACTACCTTTGAGCGTGCCTTATCAAGGTTATTTCAGAAACACGTCTTCCACAGTACCTTTGAGCGTGCCTTATAAAGGTTATTTCAGAATCACGTCCTATTCACTACATTTGAGCGTGCCTTATAAAGGTTATTTCAGAAACACGTCCTACTCACTACCTTTAAGCGTGCCTTATCAAGATTATTTCAGAAACACGTCCTACACACTACCTCTGAGCGTGCCTTAAACAGGTTATTTCAGAAACACGTCCTACACACTACCTTTGAGTGTGCATATTAAAGGTTATCTCAGAAACACGTCCTACTCACTACCTTTGAGCGTGCCTTATCCAGGTTATTTCAGAAACACGTCCAACTCACTACCTTTGAGCGTGTCTTATAAAGGTTATTTCAGAAACACCTCCTACACACTACCGTTGAGCGTGCTTTCAAAAGGTTATTTCAGAAACACGTCATACTCACTACCTTTGAGCGTGCCTTATAAAGGTTATTTCAGAAACACGTCCTACTCACTACCTTTGAGGGTGCCTTATAAATGTTATTTCAGAAACACGTTGTACACACTACCTTTGAAAGTGCCTATTAAAGTTATCTCAGAAGCACGTCCTACTCACTACCTTTGAGCGTGCCTTATAAAGGTTATTTCAGAAACACGTCCTACTCACTACCTTTGAGCGTGCCTTATAAAGGTTATTTCAGAAACACGTCCTTCTCACTACCTTTGAGCGTGCTTTCAAAAGGTTTTTCAGAAACACGTCATACTCACTACCTTTGAGCGTGCCTTATAAAGGTTATTTCAGAAACACGCCCTACTCACTACCTTTGAGCGTGCCTTATCAAGGTTATTTCAGAAACACGTTGTACACACTACCTTTGAAAGTGCCTATTAAAGGTTATTTCAGAAACACGTCCTACTCACTACCTTTGAGCGTGCCTTATAAAGGTTATTTCAGAAACACGTCCTACTCACTACCTTTGAGCGTGCCTTATAAAGGTTATTTTAGAAACACGTCCTTCTCACTACCTTTGAGCGTGCCTTATAAAGGGTATTTCAGAAACACGTCTTCCACACTACCTTTGAGCGTGCCTTATAAAGGTTATTTCAGAAACACGTCCTATTCACTACCTTTGAGCGTGCCTTATCAAGGTTATTTCAGAAACACGTCCTACACACTACCTTTGAGCGTGCCTTAAAAAAGTTATTTCAGAAACACGTCCTACACACTACCTTTGAGCGTGTCTATTAAAGTTTATCTCAGAAACACGTCCTACTCACTACCTTTGAGCGTGTCTTATCCAGGTTATTTCAGAAACACGTCCAACTCACTACCTTTGAGCGTGCATTATAAAGGTTATTTCAGAAACACGTCCTACACACTATCTTTGAGCTTGCTTTCAAAAGGTTATTTCAGAAACACGTCATACTCACTACCTTTGAGCATGCCTTATAAGGTTATTTCAGAAACACGTCCAACTCACTACCTTTGAGCGTGCCTTATCCAGGTTATTTCAGAAACACGTCCAACTCACTACCTTTGAGCGTGCCTTATCAAGGTTATTTCAAAAACACGTGCTACACACTACCTTTGAGCGTGCTTTCAAAAGGTTATTTCAGAAACACGTCATACTCACTACCTTTGAGCGTGCCTTATAAAGGTTATTTCAGAAACACGTCCTACTCACTACCTTTGAGGGTGCCTTATAAAGGTTATTTCAGAAACACGTTGTACAAACTACCTTTGAAAGTGCCTATTAAAGTTATCTCAGAAGCACGTCCTACGCACTACCTTTGAGCGTGCTTTATAAAGGTTATTTCAGAAACACATCCTACTCACTACCTTTGAGCGTGCCTTATAAAGGTTATTTCAGAAACACGTCATACTCACTACCTTTGAGCGTGCCTTACATAGGTTATCTTAGAAACACCTCCTACTCACTACCTTTGAGCGTGCCTTATAAAGGTTATTTCAGAAACACGTCCTACACACTACCTTTGACCGTGTTTTCAAAAGGTTATTTCAGAAACACGTCATACTCACTACCTTTGAGCGTGCCTTATAAAGGTTATTTCAGAAACACGTCCTACTCACTACCTTTGAGCGTGCCATATAAAGGTTATTTCAGAAACACGTTCTACACACTACCTTTGAGCGTGCCTTATAAAGGTTATTTCAGGAACACGCCCTACTCACTACCTTTGAGCGTGCCTTTTCAAGGTTATTTCAGAAACACGTCCTACTCACTACCTTTGAGCGTGCCTTATAAAGGTTATTTCAGAAACACATCCTTCTCACTACCTTTGAGCGTGCCTTATAAAGGTTATTTCAGAAACACGTCTTCCACACTACCTTTGAGCGTGCCTTATAAAGGTTATTTCAGAAACACGTCCTATTCACTACATTTGAGCGTGCCTTATAAAGGTTATTTCAGAAACACGTCCTACTCACTACCTTTAAGCGTGCCTTATCAAGGTTATTTCAGAAACACGTCCTACAGACTACCTTTGAGCGTGCCTTAAAAAGGTTATTTCAGAAACACGTCCTACACACTACCTTTGAGCGTGCCTATTAAAGGTTATCTCAGAAACACGTCCTACTCACTACCTTTGAGCGTGCCTTATCCAGGTTATTTCAGAAACACGTCCAACTCACTACCTTTGAGCGTGCCTTATAAAGGTTATTTCAAAAACACGTGCTACACACTACCTTTGAGCGTGCTTTCAAAAGGTTATTTCAGAAACACGTCATGCTCACTACCTTTGAGCGTGCCTTATAAAGGTTATTTCAGAAACACGTCCTACTCACTACCTTTGAGGGTGCCTTATAAAGGTTATTTCAGAAACACATTGTACACACTACCTTTGAAAGTGCCTATTAAAGTTATCTCAGAAGCACGTCCTACTCACTACCTTTGAACGTGCTTTATAAAGGTTATTTCAGAAACACATCCTACTCACTACCTTTGAGCGTGCCTTACATAGGTTATCTTAGAAACACCTCCTACTCACTACCTTTGAGCGTGCCTTATAAAGGTTATTTCAGAAACACGTCCTACACACTACCTTTGAGCGTGTTTTCAAAAGGTTATTTCAGAAACACGTCATACTCACTACCTTTGAGCGTGCCTTATAAAGGTTATTTCAGAAACACGTCCTACTCACTACCTTTGAGCGTGCCTTAAAAAAGTTATTTCAGAAACACGTCCTACACACTACCTTTGAGCGTGCCTATTAAAGGTTATCTCAGAAACACGTCCTACTCACTACCTTTGAGCGTGCCTTATAAAGGTTATCTTAGAAACACCTCCTACTCACTACCTTTGAGCGTGCCTTATAAAGGTTATTTCAGAAACACATCCTACTCACTACCTTTGAGCGTGCCTTACATAGGTTATCTTAGAAACACCTCCTACTCACTACCTTTGAGCGTGCCTTATAAAGGTTATTTCAGAAACACGTCCTACACACTATCTTTGAGCGTGCTTTCAAAAGGTTATTTCAGAAACACGTCATACTCACTACCTTTGAGCGTGCCTTATAAGGTTATTTCAGAAACACGTCCAACTCATTACCTTTGAGCGTGCCTTATCCAGGTTATTTCAGAAACACGTCCAACTCACTACCTTTGAGCGTGCCTTATCAAGGTTATTTCAAAAACACGTGCTACTCACTACCTTTGAGGGTGCCTTATAAAGGTTATTTCAGAAACACGTTGTACACACTACCTTTGAGCGTGCCTTATAAAGGTTATTTCAGAAACACGTCCTACTCACTACCTTTGAGGGTGCCTTATAAAAGTTATTTCAGAAACACGTTGTACACACTACCTTTGAAAGTGCCTATTAAAGTTATCTCAGAAGCACATCCTACTCACTACCTTTGAGCGTGCTTTATAAAGGTTATTTCAGAAACACGTTGTACACACTACCTTTCAAAGTGCCTATTAAAGTTATCTCAGAAGCACGTCCTACTCACTACCTTTGAGCGTGCCTTATAAAGGTTATTTCAGAAACACGTCCTACTCACTTCCTTTGAGCGTGCCTTACATAGGTTATCTTAGAAACACCTCCTACTCACTACCTTTGAGCGTGCCTTATAAAGGTTATTTCAGAAACACGTCCTACACACTACCTTTGAGCGTGTTTTCAAAAGGTTATTTCAGAAACACGTCATACTCACTACCTTTGAGCGTGCCTTATCAAGGTTATTTCAGAAACACGTCCTACTCACTACCTTTGAGCGTGCCTTATAAAGGTTATTTCAGAAACACGTCCTACACACTACCTTTGAGCGTGCCTTATAAAGGTTATTTCAGGAACACGTCCTACTCACTACCTTTGAGCGTGCCTTTTCAAGGTTATTTCAGAAACACGTCCTACTCACTACCTTTGAGCGTGCCTTATGAAGGTTATTTCAGAAACACGTCCTTCTCACTACCTTTGAGCGTGCCTTATAAAGGTTATTTCAGAAACACGTCTTCCACACTACCTTTGAGCGTGCCTTATAAAGGTTATTTCAGAAACACGTCCTATTCACTACATTTGAGCGTGCCTTATAAAGGTTATTTCAGAAACACGTCCTACTCACTACCTTTAAGCGTGCCTTATCAAGGTTATTTCAGAAACACGTCCTACACACTACCTTTGAGCGTGCCTTAAAAAGGTTATTTCAGAAACACGTCCTACACACTACCTTTGAGCGTGTTTTCAAAAGGTTATTTCAGAAACACGTCATACTCACTACCTTTGAGCGTGCCTTATAAAGGTTATTTCAGAAACACGTCCTACTCACTACCTTTGAGCGTGCCTTAAAAAAGTTATTTCAGAAACACGTCCTACACACTACCTTTGAGCGTGCCTATTAAAGGTTATCTCAGAAACACGTCCTACTCACTACCTTTGAGCGTGCCTTAAACAGGTTATTTCAGAAACACGTCCTACACACTACCTTTGAGTGTGCATATTAAAGGTTATCTCAGAAACACGTCCTACTCACTACCTTTGAGCGTGCCTTATCCAGGTTATTTCAGAAACACGTCCAACTCACTACCTTTGAGCGTGTCTTATAAAGGTTATTTCAGAAACACCTCCTACACACTACCGTTGAGCGTGCTTTCAAAAGGTTATTTCAGAAACACGTCATACTCACTACCTTTGAGCGTGCCTTATAAAGGTTATTTCAGAAACACGTCCTACTCACTACCTTTGAGGGTGCCTTATAAATGTTATTTCAGAAACACGTTGTACACACTACCTTTGAAAGTGCCTATTAAAGTTATCTCAGAAGCACGTCCTACTCACTACCTTTGAGCGTGCCTTATAAAGGTTATTTCAGAAACACGTCCTACTCACTACCTTTGAGCGTGCCTTATAAAGGTTATTTCAGAAACACGTCCTTCTCACTACCTTTGAGCGTGCTTTCAAAAGGTTTTTCAGAAACACGTCATACTCACTACCTTTGAGCGTGCCTTATAAAGGTTATTTCAGAAACACGCCCTACTCACTACCTTTGAGCGTGCCTTATCAAGGTTATTTCAGAAACACGTTGTACACACTACCTTTGAAAGTGCCTATTAAAGGTTATTTCAGAAACACGTCCTACTCACTACCTTTGAGCGTGCCTTATAAAGGTTATTTCAGAAACACGTCCTACTCACTACCTTTGAGCGTGCCTTATAAAGGTTATTTCAGAAACACGTCCTTCTCACTACCTTTGAGCGTGCCTTATAAAGGGTATTTCAGAAACACGTCTTCCACACTACCTTTGAGCGTGCCTTATAAAGGTTATTTCAGAAACACGTCCTATTCACTACCTTTGAGCGTGCCTTATCAAGGTTATTTCAGAAACACGTCCTACACACTACCTTTGAGCGTGCCTTAAAAAAGTTATTTCAGAAACACGTCCTACACACTATCTTTGAGCTTGCTTTCAAAAGGTTATTTCAGAAACACGTCATACTCACTACCTTTGAGCATGCCTTATAAGGTTATTTCAGAAACACGTCCAACTCACTACCTTTGAGCGTGCCTTATCCAGGTTATTTCAGAAACACGTCCAACTCACTACCTTTGAGCGTGCCTTATCAAGGTTATTTCAAAAACACGTGCTACACACTACCTTTGAGCGTGCTTTCAAAAGGTTATTTCAGAAACACGTCATACTCACTACCTTTGAGCGTGCCTTATAAAGGTTATTTCAGAAACACGTCCTACTCACTACCTTTGAGGGTGCCTTATAAAGGTTATTTCAGAAACACGTTGTACAAACTACCTTTGAAAGTGCCTATTAAAGTTATCTCAGAAGCACGTCCTACGCACTACCTTTGAGCGTGCTTTATAAAGGTTATTTCAGAAACACATCCTACTCACTACCTTTGAGCGTGCCTTATAAAGGTTATTTCAGAAACACGTCATACTCACTACCTTTGAGCGTGCCTTACATAGGTTATCTTAGAAACACCTCCTACTCACTACCTTTGAGCGTGCCTTATAAAGGTTATTTCAGAAACACGTCCTACACACTACCTTTGACCGTGTTTTCAAAAGGTTATTTCAGAAACACGTCATACTCACTACCTTTGAGCGTGCCTTATAAAGGTTATTTCAGAAACACGTCCTACTCACTACCTTTGAGCGTGCCATATAAAGGTTATTTCAGAAACACGTTCTACACACTACCTTTGAGCGTGCCTTATAAAGGTTATTTCAGGAACACGCCCTACTCACTACCTTTGAGCGTGCCTTTTCAAGGTTATTTCAGAAACACGTCCTACTCACTACCTTTGAGCGTGCCTTATAAAGGTTATTTCAGAAACACGTCCTTCTCACTACCTTTGAGCGTGCCTTATAAAGGTTATTTCAGAAACACGTCTTCCACACTACCTTTGAGCGTGCCTTATAAAGGTTATTTCAGAAACACGTCCTATTCACTACATTTGAGCGTGCCTTATAAAGGTTATTTCAGAAACACGTCCTACTCACTACCTTTAAGCGTGCCTTATCAAGGTTATTTCAGAAACACGTCCTACAGACTACCTTTGAGCGTGCCTTAAAAATGTTATTTCAGAAACACGTCCTACACACTACCTTTGAGCGTGCCTATTAAAGGTTATCTCAGAAACACGTCCTACTCACTACCTTTGAGCGTGCCTTATCCAGGTTATTTCAGAAACACGTCCAACTCACTACCTTTGAGCGTGCCTTATAAAGGTTATTTCAAAAACACGTGCTACACACTACCTTTGAGCGTGCTTTCAAAAGGTTATTTCAGAAACACGTCATACTCACTACCTTTGAGCGTGCCTTATAAAGGTTATTTCAGAAACACGTCCTACTCACTACCTTTGAGGGTGCCTTATAAAGGTTATTTCAGAAACACATTGTATACACTACCTTTGAAAGTGCCTATTAAAGTTATCTCAGAAGCACGTCCTACTCACTACCTTTGAACGTGCTTTATAAAGGTTATTTCAGAAACACATCCTACTCACTACCTTTGAGCGTGCCTTACATAGGTTATCTTAGAAACACCTCCTACTCACTACCTTTGAGCGTGCCTTATAAAGGTTATTTCAGAAACACGTCCTACACACTACCTTTGAGCGTGTTTTCAAAAGGTTATTTCAGAAACACGTCATACTCACTACCTTTGAGCGTGCCTTATAAAGGTTATTTCAGAAACACGTCCTACTCACTACCTTTGAGCGTGCCTTAAAAAAGTTATTTCAGAAACACGTCCTACACACTACCTTTGAGCGTGCCTATTAAAGGTTATCTCAGAAACACGTCCTACTCACTACCTTTGAGCGTGCCTTATAAAGGTTATCTTAGAAACACCTCCTACTCACTACCTTTGAGCGTGCCTTATAAAGGTTATTTCAGAAACACATCCTACTCACTACCTTTGAGCGTGCCTTACATAGGTTATCTTAGAAACACCTCCTACTCACTACCTTTGAGCGTGCCTTATAAAGGTTATTTCAGAAACACGTCCTACACACTATCTTTGAGCGTGCTTTCAAAAGGTTATTTCAGAAACACGTCATACTCACTACCTTTGAGCGTGCCTTATAAGGTTATTTCAGAAACACGTCCAACTCACTACCTTTGAGCGTGCCTTATCCAGGTTATTTCAGAAACACGTCCAACTCACTACCTTTGAGCGTGCCTTATCAAGGTTATTTCAAAAACACGTGCTACTCACTACCTTTGAGGGTGCCTTATAAAGGTTATTTCAGAAACACGTTGTACACACTACCTTTGAGCGTGCCTTATAAAGGTTATTTCAGAAACACGTCCTACTCACTACCTTTGAGGGTGCCTTATAAAAGTTATTTCAGAAACACGTTGTACACACTACCTTTGAAAGTGCCTATTAAAGTTATCTCAGAAGCACATCCTACTCACTACCTTTGAGCGTGCTTTATAAAGGTTATTTCAGAAACACGTTGTACACACTACCTTTCAAAGTGCCTATTAAAGTTATCTCAGAAGCACGTCCTACTCACTACCTTTGAGCGTGCCTTATAAAGGTTATTTCAGAAACACGTCCTACTCACTTCCTTTGAGCGTGCCTTACATAGGTTATCTTAGAAACACCTCCTACTCACTACCTTTGAGCGTGCCTTATAAAGGTTATTTCAGAAACACGTCCTACACACTACCTTTGAGCGTGTTTTCAAAAGGTTATTTCAGAAACACGTCATACTCACTACCTTTGAGCGTGCCTTATCAAGGTTATTTCAGAAACACGTCCTACTCACTACCTTTGAGCGTGCCTTATAAAGGTTATTTCAGAAACACGTCCTACACACTACCTTTGAGCGTGCCTTATAAAGGTTATTTCAGGAACACGTCCTACTCACTACCTTTGAGCGTGCCTTTTCAAGGTTATTTCAGAAACACGTCCTACTCACTACCTTTGAGCGTGCCTTATGAAGGTTATTTCAGAAACACGTCCTTCTCACTACCTTTGAGCGTGCCTTATAAAGGTTATTTCAGAAACACGTCTTCCACACTACCTTTGAGCGTGCCTTATAAAGGTTATTTCAGAAACACGTCCTATTCACTACATTTGAGCGTGCCTTATAAAGGTTATTTCAGAAACACGTCCTACTCACTACCTTTAAGCGTGCCTTATCAAGGTTATTTCAGAAACACGTCCTACACACTACCTTTGAGCGTGCCTTAAAAAGGTTATTTCAGAAACACGTCCTACACACTACCTTTGAGCGTGTTTTCAAAAGGTTATTTCAGAAACACGTCATACTCACTACCTTTGAGCGTGCCTTATAAAGGTTATTTCAGAAACACGTCCTACTCACTACCTTTGAGCGTGCCTTAAAAAAGTTATTTCAGAAACACGTCCTACACACTACCTTTGAGCGTGCCTATTAAAGGTTATCTCAGAAACACGTCCTACTCACTACCTTTGAGCGTGCCTTATAAAGGTTATTTCAGAAACACGTCCTACACACTATCTTTGAGCGTGCTTTCAAAAGGTTATTTCAGAAACACGTCATACTCACTACCTTTGAGCGTGCCTTATAAGGTTATTTCAGAAACACGTCCAACTCACTACCTTTGAGCGTGCCTTATCCAGGTTATTTCAGAAACACGTCCAACTCACTACCTTTGAGTGTGCCTTATCAAGGTTATTTCAAAAACACGTGCTACACACTACCTTTGAGCGTGCTTTCAAAAGGTTATTTCAGAAACACGTCATACTCACTACCTTTGAGCGTGCCTTATAAAGGTTATTTCAGAAACACGTCCTACTCACTACCTTTGAGGGTGCCTTATAAAGGTTATTTCAGAAACACGTTGTACACACTACCTTTGAAAGTGCCTATTAAAGTTATCTCAGAAGCACGTCCTACTCACTACCTTTGAACGTGCTTTATAAAGGTTATTTCAGAAACACATCCTACTCACTACCTTTGAGCGTGCCTTATAAAGGTTATTTCAGAAACACGTCCTACTCACTACCTTTGAGCGTGCCTTACATAGGTTATCTTAGAAACACCTCCTACTCACTACCTTTGAGCGTGCCTTATAAAGGTTATTTCAGAAACACGTCCTACACACTACCTTTGAGCGTGTTTTCAAAAGGTTATTTCAGAAACACGTCATACTCACTACCTTTGAGCGTGCCTTATAAAGGTTATTTCAGAAACACGTCCTACACACTATCGTTGAGCGTGCTTTCAAAAGGTTATTTCAGAAACACGTCATACTCACTACCTTTGAGCGTGCCTTATAAGGTTATTTCAGAAACACGTCCAACTCACTACCTTTGAGCGTGCCTTATCCAGGTTATTTCAGAAACACGTCCAACTCACTACCTTTGAGTGTGCCTTATCAAGGTTATTTCAAAAACACGTGCTACACACTACCTTTGAGCGTGCTTTCAAAAGGTTATTTCAGAAACACGTCATACTCACTACCTTTGAGCGTGCCTTATAAAGGTTATTTCAGAAACACGTCCTACTCACTACCTTTGAGGGTGCCTTATAAAGGTTATTTCAGAAACACGTTGTACACACTACCTTTGAAAGTGCCTATTAAAGTTATCTCAGAAGCACGTCCTACTCACTACCTTTGAGCGTGCTTTATAAAGGTTATTTCAGAAACACGTTGTACACACTACCTTTGAAAGTGCCTATTAAAGTTATCTCAGAAGCACGTCCTACTCACTACCTTTGAGCGTGCTTTATAAAGGTTATTTCAGAAACACGTCCTACTCACTACCTTTGAGCGTGCCTTACATAGGTTATCTTAGAAACACCTCCTACTCACTACCTTTGAGCGTGCCTTATAAAGGTTATTTCAGAAACATGTCCTACACACTACCTTTGAGCGTGTTTTCAAAAGGTTATATCAGAAACACGTCATACTCACTACCTTTGAGCGTGCCTTATAAAGGTTATTTCAGAAACACGTCCTACTCACTATCTTTGAGCGTGCCTTATAAAGGTTATTTCAGAAACACGTCCTACACACTACCTTTGAGCGTGCCTTATAAAGGTTATTTCAGGAACACGTCCTACTCACTACCTTTGAGCGTGCCTTTTCAAGGTTATTTCAGAAACACGTCCTACTCACTACCTTTGAGCGTGCCTTATAAAGGTTATTTCAGAAACACGTCCTTCTCACTACCTTTGAGCGTGCCTTATAAAGGTTATTTCAGAAACTCGTCTTCCACACTACCTTTGAGCGTGCCTTATAAAGGTTATTTCAGAAACACGTCCAATTCACTACCTTTGAGCGTGCCTTATAAAGGTTATTTCAGAAACACGTCCTACTCACTACCTTTGAGCGTGCCTTATCAAGGTTATTTCAGAAACACGTCCTACACACTAACTTTGAGCGTGCCTTAAAAAAGTTATTTCAGAAACACGTCCTACACACTACCTTTGAGCGTGCCTATTAAAGGTTATCTCAGAAACACGTCCTACTCACTACCTTTGAGCGTACCTTATCCAGGTTATTTCAGAAACACGTCCAACTCACTACCTTTGAGCGTGCCTTATAAAGGTTATTTCAGAAACACGTCCTACACACTATCTTTGAGCGTGCTTTCAAAAGGTTATTTCAGAAACACGTCATATTCACTACCTTTGAGCGTGCCTTATCAGGTTATTTCAGAAACACGTCCAACTCACTACCTTTGAGCGTGCCTTATCCAGGTTATTTCAGAAACACGTCCTACTCACTACCTTTGAGCGTGCCTTATCCAGGTTATTTCAGAAACACGTCCAACTCACTACCTTTGAGCGTGCCTTATAAAGGTTATTTCAGAAACACGTCCAACTCACTACCTTTGAGCGTGCCTTACAAAGGTTATTTCAGAAACACGTTGTACACACTACCTTTGAAAGAGCCTATTAAAGTTATCTCAGAAGCACGTCCTACTCACTACCTTTGAGCGTGCTTTATAAAGGTTATTTCAGAAACACATCCTACTCACTACCTTTGAGCGTGCCTTATAAAGGTTATTTCAGAAACACGTCCTACTCACTACCTTTGAGCGTGCCTTACATAGGTTATCTTAGAAACACCTCCTACTCACTACCTTTGAGCGTGCCTTATAAAGGTTATTTCAGAAACACGTCCTACACACTACCTTTGAGCGTGTTTTCAAAAGGTTATTTCAGAAACACGTCATACTCACTACCTTTGAGCGTGCCTTATAAAGGTTATTTCAGAAACACGTCCTACTCACTACCTTTGAGCGTGCCTTATAAAGGTTATTTCAGAAACACGTCTTCCACACTACCTTTGAGCGTGCCTTATAAAGGTTATTTCAGAAACACGTCCTATTCATTACCTTTGAGCATGCCTTATAAAGGTTATTTCAGAAACACGTCCTACTCACTACCTTTGAGCGTGCCTTATAAAGGTTATTTCAGAAACACGTCCTACTCACTACCTTTGAGCGTGCCTTATAAAGGTTATTTGAGAAACACGTTCTACACACTACCTTTGAAAGTGCCTATTAAAGGTTATCTGAAAAACACGTCCTACTCACTACCTTTGAGCGTGCCTTACAAAGATTATTTCAGAAACACGTCCTACTCACTATCTTTGAGCGTGCCTTATAAAGGTTATTTCAGAAACACCTCTTCCACACTACCTTTGAGCGTGCCTTATAAAGGTTATTTCAGAAACACGTCCTATTCACTACCTTTGAGCGTGCCTTATAAAGGTTATTTCAGAAACACGTCCTACACACTACCTTTGAGCGTGCCTTAAAAAGGTTATTTCAGAAACACGTCCTACACACTACCTTTGAGCGTGCCTTATAAAGGTTATTTCAGAAACACGTCCTACTCACTACCTTTGAGCGTGCCTTATAAAGGTTATTTCAGAAACACGTTCTACACACTACCTTTGAAAGTGCCTATTAAAGGTTATCTCAGAAACACGTCCTACTCACTACCTTTGAGCGTGCCTTACATAGGTTATCTTAGAAACACCTCCTACTCACTACCTTTGAGCGTGCCTTATAAAGGTTATTTCAGAAACACGTCCTACACACTACCTTTGAGCGTGTTTTCAAAAGGTTATTTCAGAAACACGTCCTATTCACTACCTTTGAGCGTGCCTTATAAAGGTTATTTCAGAAACACGTCCTACTCACTACCTTTGAGCGTGCCTTATCAAGGTTATTTCAGAAACACGTCCTACACACTACCTTTGAGCGTGCCTTATAAAGGTTATTTCAGAAACACGTCCTACACACTACCTTTGAGCGTGCCTTATAAAGGTTATTTCAGAAACACGTCCTACTCACTACCTTTGAGCGTGCCTTATAATGGTTATTTCAGAAACACGTTCTACACACTACCTTTGAAAGTGCCTATTAAAGGTTATCTCAGAAACACGTCCTACTCACTACCTTTGAGCGTGCCTTATAAAGGTTATTTCAGAAACACGTCCTACGCACTACCTTTGAGCGTGCCTTATAAAGGTTATTTCAGAAACACGTTGTACACACTACCTTTGAAAGAGCCTATTAAAGTTATCTCAGAAGCACGTCCTACTCACTACCTTTGAGCGTGCTTTATAAAGGTTATTTCAGAAACACATCCTACTCACTACCTTTGAGCGTGCCTTTTAAAGGTTATTTCAGAAACACGTCCTACTCACTACCTTTGAGCGTGCCTTACATAGGTTATCTTAGAAACACCTCCTACTCACTACCTTTGAGCGTGCCTTATAAAGGTTATTTCAGAAACACGTCCTACACACTACCTTTGAGCGTGTTTTCAAAAGGTTATTTCAGAAACACGTCCTACTCACTACCTTTGAGCGTGCCTTATAAAGGTTATTTCAGAAACACGTCCTACTCACTACCTTTGAGCGTGCCTTATAAGGTTATTTCAGAAACACGTCTTCCACACTACCTTTGAGCGTGCCTTATTAAGGTTATTTCAGAAACACGTCCTATTCATTACCTTTGAGCATGCCTTATAAAGGTTATTTCAGAAACACGTCCTACACACTACCTTTGAGCGTGCCTTATCAAGGTTATTTCAGAAACACGTCCTAAACACTACCTTTGAGCGTGCCTTAAAAAGGTTATTTCAGAAACACGTCCTACTCACTACCTTTGAGCGTGCCTTATAAAGGTTATTTCAGAAACACGTCCTACTCACTACCTTTGAGCGTGCCTTATAAAGGTTATTTGAGAAACACGTTCTACACACTACCTTTGAAAGTGCCTATTAAAGTTATCTGAAAAACACGTCCTACTCACTACCTTTGAGCGTGCCTTACAAAGGTTATTTCAGAAACACGTCCTACTCACTATCTTTGAGCGTGCCTTATAAAGGTTATTTCAGAAACACCTCTTCCACACTACCTTTGAGCGTGCCTTATAAAGGTTATTTCAGAAACACGTCCTATTCACTACCTTTGAGCGTGCCTTATCAAGGTTATTTCAGAAACACGTCCTACTCACTACCTTTGAGCGTGCCTTATCAAGGTTATTTCAGAAACACGTCCTACACACTACCTTTGAGCGTGCCTTAAAAAGGTTATTTCAGAAACACGTCCTACACACTACCTTTGAGCGTGCCTTATAAAGGTTATTTCAGAAACACGTCCTACTCACTACCTTTGAGCGTGCCTTATAAAGGTTATTTCAGAAACACGTTCTACACACTACCTTTGAAAGTGCCTATTAAAGGTTATCTCAGAAACACGTCCTACTCACTACCTTTGAGCGTGCCTTATAAAGGTTATTTCAGAAACACGTCCTACGCACTACCTTTGAGCGTGCCTTACAAAGGTTATTTCAGAAACACGTCCTACTCACTATCTTTGGGCGTGCCTTATCAAGGTTATTTCAGAAACACGTCTTCCACACTACCTTTGAGCGTGCCTTATAAAGGTTATTACAGAAACACGTCCTATTCACTACCTTTGAGCGTGCCTTATAAAGGTTATTTCAGAAACACGTCCTACTCACTACCTTTGAGCGTGCCTTATAAATGTTATTTCAGAAACACGTCCTACACACTACCTTTGAGCGTGCCTTATAAAGGTTATTTCAGTAACACGTCCTACTCTCTACCTTTGAGCGTGCCTTTTTCAAAGTTATTTCAGAAACACGTCCTTCTCACTACCTTTGAGCGTGCCTTATAAAGGTTATTTCAGAAACACCTCTTCCACACTACCTTTGAGCGTGCCTTATAAAGGTTATTTCAGAAACACGTCCTATTCACTACCTTTGAGCGTGCCTTATAAAGGTTATTTCAGGAACACGTCCTACTCACTACCTTTGAGCGTGCCTTATCAAGGTTATTTCAGAAACACGTCCTATACACTACCTTTGAGCGTGCCTTTAAAAGGTTATTTCAGAAACACGTCCTACACACTACCTTTGAGCGTGCCTTATAAAGGTTATTTCAGAAACACGTCCTACTCACTACCTTTGAGCGTGCCTTATGAAGGTTATTTCAGAAACACGTCCTACGCACTACCTTTGAGCGTGCCTTACAAAGGTTATTTCAGAAACACGTCCTACTCACTATCTTTGAGCGTGCCTTATAAAGGTTATTTCAGAAACACGTCTTCCACACTACCTTTGAGCGTGCCTTATAAAGGTTATTTCAGAAACACGTCCTATTCACTACCTTTGAGCGTGCCTTATAAAGGTTATTTCAGAAACACGTCCTACTCACTACCTTTGAGCGTGCCTTATAAAGGTTATTTCAGAAACACGTCCTTCTCACTACCTTTGAGCGTGCCTTTATAAAGGTTATTTCAGAAACACGTCTTCCACACTACCTTTGAGCGTGCCTTATAAAGGTTATTTCAGAAACACGTCCTATTCACTACCTTTGAGCGTGCCTTATAAAGGTTATTTCACAAACACGTCCTACTCACTACCTTTAAGCGTGCCTTATCAAGGTTATTTCAGAAACAAGTCCTACACACTACCTTTGAGCGTGCCTTAAAAAGGTTATTTCAGAAACACGTCCTACACACTACCTTTGAGCGTGCCTATTAAAGGTTATCTCAGAAACACGTCCTACTCACTACCTTTGAGCGTGCCTTATCCAGGTTATTTCAGAAACACGTCCAACTCACTACCTTTGAGCGTGCCTTATCAAGGTTATTTCAGAAACACCTCCTACACACTACCTTTGAGCGTGCTTTCAAAAGGTTATTTCAGAAACACGTCATACTCACTACCTTTGAGCGTGCCTTATAAAGGTTATTTCAGAAACACGTCCTACTCACTACCTTTGAGGGTGCCTTATAAAGGTTATTTCAGAAACACGTTGTACACACTACCTTTGAAAGTGCCTATTAAAGTTATCTCAGAAGCACGTCCTACTCACTACCTTTGAGCGTGCTTTCAAAAGGTTATTTCAGAAACACGTCATACTCACTACCTTTGAGCGTGCCTTATAAAGGTTATTTCAGAAACACGTCCTACTCACTACCTTTGAGCGTGCCTTATAAAGGTTATTTCAGAAACACGTCCTACTCACTACCTTCGAGCGTGCCTTACAAAGGTTATCTTAGAAACACCTCCTACTCACTACCTATGAGCGTGCCTTATAAAGGTTATTTCAGAAACACGTCCTACACACTACCTTTGAGCGTGCTTTCAAAAGCTTATTTCAGAAACACGTCATACTCACTACCTTTGAGCGTGCCTTATCAAGGTTATTTCAGAAACACGCCCTACTCACTACCTTTGAGCGTGCCTTATCAAGGTTATTTCAGAAACACGTTGTACACACTACCTTTGAAAGTGCCTATTAAAGGTTATTTCAGAAACACATCATACTCACTACCTTTGAGCGTGCCTTATAAAGGTTATTTCAGAAACAAGTCCTACTCACTACCTTTGAGCGTGCCTTATAAAGGTTATTTCAGAAACACGTCCTACTTACTACCTTTGAGCGTGCCTTATAAAGGTTATTTCAGAAACACGTCCTACTCAGTACCTTTGAGCGTGCCTTATAAAGGTTATTTCAGAAACACGTCCTACACACTACCTTTGAGCGTGCCTTATAAAGGTTATTTCAGAAACACGTCCTACACACTACCTTTGAGCGTGCCTTATAAAGGTTATTTCAGAAACACCTCTTCCACACTACCTTTGAGCGTGCCTACTAAAGGTTATTTCAGAAACACGTCCTATTCACTACCTTTGAGCGTGCCATATAAAGGTTATTTCAGTAACACGTCATACTCACTACCTTTGAGCGTCCCTTTTCAAGGTTATTTCAGAAACACGTCCTGCACACTACCTTTGAGCGTGCCTTATAAAGGTTATTTCAGAAACACGTCCTACTCACTACCTTTGAGCGTGCCTTATAAAGGTTATTTGAGAAACACGTTCTACACACTACCTTTGAAAGTGCCTATTAAAGGTTATCTGAAAAACACGTCCTACTCACTACCTTTGAGCGTGCCTTACAAAGGTTATTTCAGAAACACGTCCTACTCACTATCTTTGAGCGTGCCTTATAAAGGTTATTTCAGAAACACCTCTTCCACACTACCTTTGAGCGTGCCTTATAAAGGTTATTTCAGAAACACGTCCTATTCACTACCTTTGAGCGTGCCTTATAAAGGTTATTTCAGAAACACGTCCTACTCACTACCTTTGAGCGTGCCTTATCAAGGTTATTTCAGAAACACGTCCTACACACTACCTTTGAGCGTGCCTTATAAAGGTTATTTCAGAAACACGTCCTACACACTACCTTTGAGCGTGCCTTATAAAGGTTATTTCAGAAACACGTCCTACTCACTATCTTTGGGCGTGCCTTATCAAGGTTATTTCAGAAACACGTCTTCCACACTACCTTTGAGCGTGCCTTATAAAGGTTATTACAGAAACACGTCCTATTCACTACCTTTGAGCGTGCCTTATAAAGGTTATTTCAGAAACACGTCCTACTCACTACCTTTGAGCGTGCCTTATAAATGTTATTTCAGAAACACGTCCTACACACTACCTTTGAGCGTGCCTTATAAAGGTTATTTCAGTAACACGTCCTACTCTCTACCTTTGAGCGTGCCTTTTTCAAAGTTATTTCAGAAACACGTCCTTCTCACTACCTTTGAGCGTGCCTTATAAAGGTTATTTCAGAAACACCTCTTCCACACTACCTTTGAGCGTGCCTTATAAAGGTTATTTCAGAAACACGTCCTATTCACTACATTTGAGCGTGCCTTATAAAGGTTATTTCAGGAACACGTCCTACTCACTACCTTTGAGCGTGCCTTATCAAGGTTATTTCAGAAACACGTCCTATACACTACCTTTGAGCGTGCCTTTAAAAGGTTATTTCAGAAACACGTCCTACACACTACCTTTGAGCGTGCCTTATAAAGGTTATTTCAGAAACACGTCCTACTCACTACCTTTGAGCGTGCCTTATGAAGGTTATTTCAGAAACACGTCCTACGCACTACCTTTGAGCGTGCCTTACAAAGGTTATTTCAGAAACACGTCCTACTCACTATCTTTGAGCGTGCCTTATAAAGGTTATTTCAGAAACACGTCTTCCACACTACCTTTGAGCGTGCCTTATAAAGGTTATTTCAGAAACACGTCCTATTCACTACCTTTGAGCGTGCCTTATAAAGGTTATTTCAGAAACACGTCCTACTCACTACCTTTGAGCGTGCCTTATAAAGGTTATTTCAGAAACACGTCCTTCTCACTACCTTTGAGCGTGCCTTTATAAAGGTTATTTCAGAAACACGTCTTCCACACTACCTTTGAGCGTGCCTTATAAAGGTTATTTCAGAAACACGTCCTATTCACTACCTTTGAGCGTGCCTTATAAAGGTTATTTCACAAACACGTCCTACTCACTACCTTTAAGCGTGCCTTATCAAGGTTATTTCAGAAACAAGTCCTACACACTACCTTTGAGCGTGCCTTAAAAAGGTTATTTCAGAAACACGTCCTACACACTACCTTTGAGCGTGCCTATTAAAGGTTATCTCAGAAACACGTCCTACTCACTACCTTTGAGCGTGCCTTATCCAGGTTATTTCAGAAACACGTCCAACTCACTACCTTTGAGCGTGCCTTATCAAGGTTATTTCAGAAACACCTCCTACACACTACCTTTGAGCGTGCTTTCAAAAGGTTATTTCAGAAACACGTCATACTCACTACCTTTGAGCGTGCCTTATAAAGGTTATTTCAGAAACACGTCCTACTCACTACCTTTGAGGGTGCCTTATAAAGGTTATTTCAGAAACACGTTGTACACACTACCTTTGAAAGTGCCTATTAAAGTTATCTCAGAAGCACGTCCTACTCACTACCTTTGAGCGTGCTTTCAAAAGGTTATTTCAGAAACACGTCATACTCACTACCTTTGAGCGTGCCTTATAAAGGTTATTTCAGAAACACGTCCTACTCACTACCTTTGAGCGTGCCTTATAAAGGTTATTTCAGAAACACGTCCTACTCACTACCTTCGAGCGTGCCTTACAAAGGTTATCTTAGAAACACCTCCTACTCACTACCTTTGAGCGTGCCTTATAAAGGTTATTTCAGAAACACGTCCTACACACTACCTTTGAGCGTGCTTTCAAAAGCTTATTTCAGAAACACGTCATACTCACTACCTTTGAGCGTGCCTTATCAAGGTTATTTCAGAAACACGCCCTACTCACTACCTTTGAGCGTGCCTTATCAAGGTTATTTCAGAAACACGTTGTACACACTACCTTTGAAAGTGCCTATTAAAGGTTATTTCAGAAACACATCATACTCACTACCTTTGAGCGTGCCTTATAAAGGTTATTTCAGAAACAAGTCCTACTCACTACCTTTGAGCGTGCCTTATAAAGGTTATTTCAGAAACACGTCCTACTTACTACCTTTGAGCGTGCCTTATAAAGGTTATTTCAGAAACACGTCCTACTCAGTACCTTTGAGCGTGCCTTATAAAGGTTATTTCAGAAACACGTCCTACACACTACCTTTGAGCGTGCCTTATAAAGGTTATTTCAGAAACACGTCCTACACACTACCTTTGAGCGTGCCTTATAAAGGTTATTTCAGAAACACCTCTTCCACACTACCTTTGAGCGTGCCTACTAAAGGTTATTTCAGAAACACGTCCTATTCACTACCTTTGAGCGTGCCATATAAAGGTTATTTCAGTAACACGTCATACTCACTACCTTTGAGCGTCCCTTTTCAAGGTTATTTCAGAAACACGTCCTGCACACTACCTTTGAGCGTGCCTTATAAAGGTTATTTCAGAAACACGTCCTACTCACTACCTTTGAGCGTGCCTTATAAAGGTTATTTGAGAAACACGTTCTACACACTACCTTTGAAAGTGCCTATTAAAGGTTATCTGAAAAACACGTCCTACTCACTACCTTTGAGCGTGCCTTACAAAGGTTATTTCAGAAACACGTCCTACTCACTATCTTTGAGCGTGCCTTATAAAGGTTATTTCAGAAACACCTCTTCCACACTACCTTTGAGCGTGCCTTATAAAGGTTATTTCAGAAACACGTCCTATTCACTACCTTTGAGCGTGCCTTATAAAGGTTATTTCAGAAACACGTCCTACTCACTACCTTTGAGCGTGCCTTATCAAGGTTATTTCAGAAACACGTCCTACACACTACCTTTGAGCGTGCCTTATAAAGGTTATTTCAGAAACACGTCCTACACACTACCTTTGAGCGTGCTTTATAAAGGTTATTTCAGAAACACGTCCTACTCACTACCTTTGAGCGTGCCTTATAATGGTTATTTCAGAAACACGTCCTATTCACTACCTTTGAGCGTGCCATATAAAGGTTATTTCAGTAACACGTCATACTCACTACCTTTGAGCGTCCCTTTTCAAGGTTATTTCAGAAACACGTCCTGCACACTACCTTTGAGCGTGCCTTATAAAGGTTATTTCAGAAACACGTCCTACACACTACCTTTGAGCGTGCCTTTAAAAGGTTATTTCAGAAACACGTCCTACTCACTACGTTTGAACGTGCCTTATAAAGGTTATTTGAGAAACACGTTGTACACATTACCTTTGAAAGTGCCTATTAAAGGTTATCTCAGAAACACGTCCTACTCACTACCTTTGAGCGTGCCTTATAAAGGTTATTTCAGAAACACGTCCTACGCACTACCTTTGAGCGTGCCTTACAAAGGTTATTTCAGAAACACGTCCTACTCACTATCTTTGACCGTGCCTTATAAAGGTTATTTCAGAAACACGTCTTCCACACTACCTTTGAGCGTGCCTTATAAAGGTTATTTCAGAAACACGTCCTTCTCACTACCTTTGAGCTTGGCTTATCAAGGTTATTTCAGAAACACGTCCTACTCACTACCTTTGAGCGTGCGTTATAAAGGTTATTTCAGAAACACGTCTTCCACACTACCTTTGAGCGTGCCTTATAAAGGTTATTTCAGAAACACGTCCTATTCACTACCTTTGAGCGTGCCTTATAAAGGTTATTTCAGAAACACGTCCTACTCACTACCTTTGAGCGTGCCTTATAAAGGTTATTTCAGAAACACGTCCTTCTCACTACCTTTGAGCGTGCCTTAAAAAGGTTATTTCAGAAACACGTCCTACACACTACCTTTGAGCGTGCCTATTAAAGGTTATCTCAGAAACACGTCCTACTCACTACCTTTGAGCGTCCCTTATCCAGGTTATTTCAGAAACACGTCCAACTCACTACCTTTGAGCATGCCTTATAAAGGTTATTTCAGAAACACGTCCTACACACTATCTTTGAGCGTGCTTTCAAAAGGTTATTTCAGAAACACGTCATACTCACTACCTTTGAGCGTGCCTTATAAAGGTTATTTCAGAAACACGTCCTAATCACTACCTTTGAGCGTGCCTTAATAAGGTTATTTCAGAAACACGTCTTCCACACTACCTTTGAGCTTGCCTTATAAAGGTTATTTCAGAAACACGTTCTACACACTACCTTTGAGCGTGTTTTCAAAAGGTTCTTTCAGAAACACGTCATACTCACTACCTTTGAGCGTGCCTTATAAAGGTTATTTCAGAAACACGTCCTACTCACTACCTTTGAGCGTGCCTTATAAAGGTTATTTCAGAAACACGTCTTCCACACTACCTTTGAGCGTGCCTTATAAAGGTTATTTCAGAAACACGTCCTATTCATTACCTTTGAGCATGCCTTATAAAGGTTATTTCAGAAACACGTCCTACTCACTACCTTTGAGCGTGCCTTATGAAGGTTATTTCAGAAACACGTCCTACACACTACCTTTGAGCGTGCCTTAAAAAGGTTATTTCAGAAACACGTCCTACTCACTACCTTTGAGCGTGCCTTATAAAGGTTATTTCAGAAACACGTCCTACTCACTACCTTTGAGCGTGCCTTATAAAGGTTATTTGAGAAACACGTTCTACACACTACCTTTGAAAGTGCCTATTAAAGGTTATCTGAAAAACACGTCCTACTCACTACCTTTGAGCGTGCCTTACAAAGGTTATTTCAGAAACACGTCCTACTCACTATCTTTGAGCGTGCCTTATAAAGGTTATTTCAGAAACACCTCTTCCACACTACCTTTGAGCGGGCCTTATAAAGGTTATTTCAGAAACACCTCCTATTCACTACCTTTGAGCGTGCCTTATAAAGGTTATTTCAGAAACACGTCCTACACACTACCTTTGAGCGTGCCTTAAAAAGGTTATTTCAGAAACACGTCCTACACACTACCTTTGAGCGTGCCTTATAAAGGTTATTTCAGAAACACGTCCTACTCACTACCTTTGAGCGTGCCTTATAAAGGTTATTTCAGAAACACGTTCTACACACTACCTTTGAAAGTGCCTATTAAAGGTTATCTCAGAAACACGTCCTACTCACTACCTTTGAGCGTGCCTTATAAAGGTTATTTCAGAAACACGTCCTACGCACTACCTTTGAGCGTGCCTTACAAAGATTATTTCAGAAACACGTCCTACTGACTATCTTTGGGCGTGCCTTATCAAGGTTATTTCAGAAACACGTCTTCCACACTACCTTTGAGCGTGCCTTATAAAGGTTATTTCAGAAACACGTCCTATTAACTACCTTTGAGCGTGCCTTATAAAGGTTATTTCAGAAACACGTCCTACTCACTACCTTTGAGCGTGTCTTATAAAGGTTATTTCAGAAACACGTCCTACACACTACCTTTGAGCGTGCCTTATAAAGGTTATTTCAGGAACACGTCCTACTCTCTACCTTTGAGCGTGCCTTTTCAAAGTTATTTCAGAAACACGTCCTTCTCACTACCTTTGAGCGTGCCTTATAAAGGTTATTTCAGAAACACCTCTTCCACACTACCTTTGAGCGTGCCTTATAAAGGTTATTTCAGAAACACGTCCTATTCACTACCTTTGAGCGTGCCTTATAAAGGTTATTTCAGGAACACGTCCTACTCACTACCTTTGAGCGTGCCTTATCAAGGTTATTTCAGAAACACGTCCGATACACTACCTTTGAGCGTGCCTTTAAAAGGTTATTTCAGAAACACGTCCTACACACTACCTTTGAGCGTGCCTTATAAAGGTTATTTCAGAAACACGTCCTACTCACTACCTTTGAGCGTGCCTTATAAAGGTTATTTCAAAAACACGTTCTACACACTACCTTAGAAAGTTCCTATTAAAGGTTATCTCAGAAACACGTCCTACTCACTACCTTTGAGCGTGCCTTATGAAGGTTATTTCAGAAACACGTCCTACACACTACCTTTGAGCGTGCCTTACAAAGGTTATTTCAGAAACACGTCCTACTCACTATCTTTGAGCGTGCCTTATAAAGGTTATTTCAGAAACACGTCTTCCACACTACCTTTGAGCGTGCCTTATAAAGGTTATTTCAGAAACACGTCCTATTCACTACCTTTGAGCGTGCCTTATAAAGGTTATTTCAGAAACACGTCCTACTCACTACCTTTGAGCGTGCCTTATAAAGGTTATTTCAGAAACACGTCCTTCTCACTACCTTTGAGCGTGCCTTTATAAAGGTTATTTCAGAAACACGTCTTCCACACTACCTTTGAGCGTGCCTTATCAAGGTTATTTCAGAAACACGTCCTATTCACTACCTTTGAGCGTGCCTTATAAAGGTTATTTCACAAACACGTCCTACTCACTACCTTTAAGCGTGCCTTATCAAGGTTATTTCAGAAACACGTCCTACACACTACCTTTGAGCGTGCCTTAAAAAGGTTATTTCAGAAACACGTCCTACACACTACCTTTGAGCGTGCCTATTAAAGGTTATCTCAGAAACACGTCCTACTCACTACCTTTGAGCGTGCCTTATCCAGGTTATTTCAGAAACACGTCCAACTCACTACCTTTGAGCGTGCCTTATAAAGGTTATTTCAGAAACACCTCCTACACACTACCTTTGAGCGTGCTTTCAAAAGGTTATTTCTGAAACACGTCATACTCACTACCTTTGAGCGTGCCTTATAAAGGTTATTTCAGAAACACGTCCTACTCACTACCTTTGAGGGTGCCTTATAAAGGTTATTTCAGAAACACGTTGTACACACTACCTTTGAAAGTGCCTATTGAAGTTATCTCAGAAGCACGTCCTACTCACTACCTTTGAGCGTGCTTTCAAAAGGTTATTTCAGAAACACGTCATACTCACTACCTTTGAGCGTGCCTTATAAAGGTTATTTCAGAAACACGTCCAACTCACTACCTTTGAGCATGCCTTATAAAGGTTATTTCAGAAACACGTCCTACACACTATCTTTGAGCGTGCTTTCAAAAGGTTATTTCAGAAACACGTCATACTCACTACCTTTGAGCGTGCCTTATAAAGGTTATTTCAGAAACACGTCCTACTCACTACCTTTGAGCGTGCCTTATTAAGGTTATTTCAGAAACACGTCTTCCACACTACCTTTGAGCTTGCCTTATAAAGGTTATTTCAGAAACACGTTCTACACACTACCTTTGAGCATGTTTTCAAAAGGTTATTTCAGAAACACGTCATACTCACTACCTTTGAGCGTGCCTTATAAAGGTTATTTCAGAAACACGTCCTACTCACTACCTTTGAGCGTGCCTTATAAAGGTTATTTCAGAAACACGTCTTCCACACTACCTTTGAGCGTGCCTTATAAAGGTTATTTCAGAAACACGTCCTATTCATTACCTTTGAGCATGCCTTATAAAGGTTATTTCAGAAACACGTCCTACTCACTACCTTTGAGCGTGCCTTATCAAGGTTATTTCAGAAACACGTCCTACACACTACCTTTGAGCGTGCCTTAAAAAGGTTATTTCAGAAACACGTCCTACTCACTACCTTTGAGCGTGCCTTATAAAGGTTATTTCAGAAACACGTCCTACTCACTACCTTTGAGCGTGCCTTATAAAGGTTATTTGAGAAACACGTTCTACACACTACCTTTGAAAGTGCCTATTAAAGGTTATCTGAAAAACACGCCCTACTCACTACCTTTGAGCGTGCCTTACAAAGGTTATTTCAGAAACACGTCCTACTCACTATCTTTGAGCGTGCCTTATAAAGGTTATTTCAGAAACACCTCTTCCACACTACCTTTGAGCGTGCCTTATCAAGGTTATTTCAGAAACACGTCCTATTCACTACCTTTGAGCGTGCCTTATAAAGGTTATTTCAGAAACACGTCCTACACACTACCTTTGAGCGTGCCTTATAAAGGTTATTTCAGAAACACGTCCTACTCACTACCTTTGAGCGTGCCTTATAAAGGTTATTTCAGAAACACGTTCTACACACTACCTTTGAAAGTGCCTATTAAAGGTTATCTCAGAAACACGTCCTACTCACTACCTTTGAGCGTGCCTTATAAAGGTTATTTCAGAAACACGTCTTACGCACTACCTTTGAGCGTGCCTTACAAAGGTTATTTCAGAAACACGTCCTACTCACTATCTTTGGGCGTGCCTTATCAAGGTTATTTCAGAAACACGTCTTCCACACTACCTTTGAGCGTGCCTTATAAAGGTTATTTCAGAAACACGTCCTATTCACTACCTTTGAGCGTGCCTTATAAAGGTTATTTCAGAAACACGTCCTACTCACTACCTTTGAGCGTGCCTTATAAAGGTTATTTCAGAAACACGTCCTACACACTACCTTTGAGCGTGCCTTATAAAGGTTATTTCAGGAACACGTCCTACTCTCTACCTTTGAGCGTGCCTTTTCAAAGTTATTTCAGAAACACGTCCTTCTCACTACCTTTGAGCGTGCCTTATAAAGGTTATTTCAGAAACACCTCTTCCACACTACCTTTGAGCGTGCCTTATAAAGGTTATTTCAGAAACACGTCTTATTCACTACCTTTGAGCGTGCCTTATAAAGGTTATTTCAGGAACACGTCCTACTCACTACCTTTGAGCGTGCCTTATCAAGGTTATTTCAGAAACACGTCCTATACACTACCTTTGAGCGTGCCTTTAAAAGGTTATTTCAGAAACACGTCCTACACACTACCTTTGAGCGTGCCTTATAAATGTTATTTCAGAAACACGTCCTACTCACTACCTTTGAGCGTGCCTTATAAAGGTTATTTCAAAAACACGTTCTACACACTACCTTAGAAAGTTCCTCTTAAAGGTTATCTCAGAAACACGTCCTACTCACTACCTTTGAGCGTGCCTTATGAAGGTTATTTCAGAAACACGTCCTACGCACTACCTTTGAGCGTGCCTTACAAAGGTTATTTCAGAAACACGTCCTACTCACTATCTTTGAGCGTGCCTTATAAAGGTTATTTCAGAAACACGTCTTCCACACTACCTTTGAGCGTGCCTTATAAAGGTTATTTCAGAAACACGTCCTATTCACTACCTTTGAGCGTGCCTTATAAAGGTTATTTCAGAAACACGTCCTACTCACTACCTTTGAGCGTGCCTTATAAAGGTTATTTCAGAAACACGTCCTTCTCACTACCTTTGAGCGTGCCTTTATAAAGGTTATTTCAGAAACACGTCTTCCACACTACCTTTGAGCGTGCCTTATAAAGGTTATTTCAGAAACACGTCCTATTCACTACCTTTGAGCGTGCCTTATAAAGGTTATTTCACAAACACGTCCTACTCACTACCTTTAAGCGTGTCTTATCAAGGTTATTTCAGTAACACGTCCTACACACTACCTTTGAGCGTGCCTTAAAAAGGTTATTTCAGAAACACGTCCTACACACTACCTTTGAGCGTGCCTATTAAAGGTTATCTCAGAAACACGTCCTACTCACTACCTTTGAGCGTGCCTTATCCAGGTTATTCAGAAACACGTCCAACTCACTACCTTTGAGCGTGCCTTATAAAGGTTATTTCAGAAACACCTCCTACACACTACCTTTGAGCGTGCTTTCAAAAGGTTATTTCAGAAACACGCCATACTCACTACCTTTGAGCGTGCCTTATAAAGGTTATTTCAGAAACACGTCCTACTCACTACCTTTGAGGGTGCCTTATAAAGGTTATTTCAGAAACACGTTGTACACACTACCTTTGAAAGTGCCTATTAAAGTTATCTCAGAAGCACGTCCTACTCACTACCTTTGAGCGTGCTTTCAAAAGGTTATTTAAGAAACACGTCATACTCACTACCTTTGAGCGTGCCTTATAAAGGTTATTTCAGAAACACGTCCTTCTCACTACCTTTGAGCGTGCCTTTATAAAGGTTATTTCAGAAACACGTCTTCCACACTACCTTTGAGCGTGCCTTATAAAGGTTATTTCAGAAACACGTCCTATTCACTACCTTTGAGCGTGCCTTATAAAGGTTATTTCACAAACACGTCCTACTCACTACCTTTAAGCGTGTCTTATCAAGGTTATTTCAGTAACACGTCCTACACACTACCTTTGAGCGTGCCTTAAAAAGGTTATTTCAGAAACACGTCCTACACACTACCTTTGAGCGTGCCTATTAAAGGTTATCTCAGAAACACGTCCTACTCACTACCTTTGAGCGTGCCTTAACCAGGTTATTCAGAAACACGTCCAACTCACTACCTTTGAGCGTGCCTTATAAAGGTTATTTCAGAAACACCTCCTACACACTACCTTTGAGCGTGCTTTCAAAAGGTTATTTCAGAAACACGCCATACTCACTACCTTTGAGCGTGCCTTATAAAGGTTATTTCAGAAACACGTCCTACTCACTACCTTTGAGGGTGCCTTATAAAGGTTATTTCAGAAACACGTTGTACACACTACCTTTGAAAGTGCCTATTAAAGTTATCTCAGAAGCACGTCCTACTCACTACCTTTGAGCGTGCTTTCAAAAGGTTATTTAAGAAACACGTCATACTCACTACCTTTGAGCGTGCCTTATAAAGGTTATTTCAGAAACACGTCCTACTCACTACCTTTGAGCGTGCCTTATAAAGGTTATTTCAGAAACACGTCCTACTCACTACCTTCGAGCTTGCCTTACAAAGGTTATCTTAGAAACACCTCCTACTCACTACCTTTGAGCGTGCCTTATAAAGGTTATTTCAGAAACACGTCCTACACACTACCTTTGAGCGTGCTTTCAAAAGGTTATTTCAGAAACACGTCATACTCACTACCTTTGAGCGTGCCTTATCAAGGTTATTTCAGAAACACGCCCTACTCACTACCTTTGAGCGTGCCTTATCAAGGTTATTTCAGAAACACGTTGTACACACTACCTTTGAAAGTGCCTATTAAAGGTTATTTCAGAAACACGTCATATTCACTACCTTTGAGCGTGCCTTATAAAGGTTATTTCAGAAACAAGTCCTACTCACTACCTTTGAGCGTGCCTTATAAAGGTTATTTCAGAAACACGTCCTACTTACTACCTTTGAGCGTGCCTTATAAAGGTTATTTCAGAAACACGTCTTCCACGCTACCTTTGAGCGTGCCTTATAAAGGTTATTTCAGAAACCCGTCTTCCACACTACCTTTGAGCGTGCCTTATAAAGGTTATTTCAGAAACACCTCCTATTCACTACCTTTGAGCGTGCCTTATAAAGGTTATTTCAGAAACACGTCCTACTCACTACCTCTGAGCGTGCCTTATCAAGGTTATTTAAGAAACACGTCCTACACATTACCTTTGAGCGTGCCTTATAAAGGTTATTTCAGAAACACGTCCTACACACTACCTTTGAACGTGCCTTATAAAGGTTATTTCAGAAAAACGTCCTACTCACTACCTTTGAGCGTGCCTTCTAAAGGTTATTTCAGAAACACGTCCTACTCACTACCTTTGAGCGTGCCTTATAAAGGTTATTTCAGAAACACGTCTTCCACACTACCTTTGAGCGTGCCTTATAAAGGTTATTTCAGAAACACGTCCTACTCAGTACCTTTGAGCGTGCCTTATAAAGGTTATTTCAGAAACACGTCCTACACACTACCTTTGAGCGTGCCTAATAAAGGTTATTTCAGGAACACGTCCTACTCACTACCTTTGAGCGTGCCTTATAAAGGTTATTTCAGAAACACGTCCTACACACTACCTTTGAGCGTGCCTTATAAAGGTTATTTCAGAAACACGTCTTCCACACTACCTTTGAGCGTGCCTACTAAAGGTTATTTCAGAAACACGTCCTATTCACTACCTTTGAGCGTGCCTTATAAAGGTTATTTCAGTAACACGTGATACTCACTACCTTTGAGCGTCCCTTTTCAAGGTTATTTCAGAAACACGTCCTGCACACTACCTTTGAGCGTGCCTTATAAAGGTTATTTCAGAAACACGTCCTACACACTACCTTTGAGCGTGCCTTTAAAAGGTTATTTCAGAAACACGTCCTACTCACTACGTTTGAACGTGCCTTATAAAGGTTATTTGAGAAACACGTTGTACACATTACCTTTGAAAGTGCCTATTAAAGGTTATCTCAGAAACACGTCCTACTCACTACCTTTGAGCGTGCCTTATAAAGGTTATTTCAGAAACACGTCCTACGCACTACCTTTGAGCGTGCCTTACAAAGGTTATTTCAGAAACACGTCCTACTCACTATCTTTGACCGTGCCTGATAAAGGTTATTTCAGAAACACGTCTTCCACACTACCTTTGAGCGTGCCTTATAAAGGTTATTTCAGAAACACGTCCTTCTCACTACCTTTGAGCGTGGCTTATCAAGGTTATTTCAGAAACACGTCCTACTCACTACCTTTGAGCGTGCGTTATAAAGGTTATTTCAGAAACACGTCTTCCACACTACCTTTGAGCGTGCCTTATAAAGGTTATTTCAGAAACACGTCCTATTTACTACCTTTGAGCGTGCCTTATAAAGGTTATTTCAGAAACACGTCCTACTCACTACCTTTGAGCGTGCCTTATAAAGGTTATTTCAGAAACACGTCCTTCTCACTACCTTTGAGCGTGCCTTATAAAGGTTATTTCAGAAACACGTCTTCCACACTACCTTTGAGCTTGCCTTATAAAGGTTATTTCAGAAACACCTCCTATTCACTACCTTTGAGCGTGCCTTATAAAGGTTATTTCAGAAACACGTCCTACTCACTACCTTTGAGCGTGCCTTATCAAGGTTATTTCAGAAACACGTCCTACACACTACCTTTGAGCGTGCCTTATAAAGGTTATTTCAGAAACACGTCCTACTCACTACCTTTGAGCGTGCCTTATAAAGGTTATTTCAGAAACACGTTTTACACACTACCTTTGAAAGTGCCTATTAAAGGTTATCTCAGAAACACGTCCTACTCACTACCTTTGAGCGTGCCTTATAAAGGTTATTTCAGAAACACGTCCTACGCACTACCTTTGAGCGTGCCTTACAAAGGTTATTTCAGAAACACGTCCTACTCACTATCTTTGAGAATGCCTTATAAAGGTTATTTCAGAAACACGTCTTCCACACCACCTTTGAGCGTGCCTTATAAAGGTTATTTCAGAAACACGTCCTATTCACTACCTTTGAGCGTGCCTTATAAAGGTTATTTCAGAAACAGGTCCTACTCACTACCTTTGAGCGTGCCTTATAAAGGTTATTTCAGAAACACGTCTTCCACACTACCTTTGAGCTTGCCTTATAAAGGTTATTTCAGAAACACCTCCTATTCACTACCTTTGAGCGTGCCTTATAAAGGTTATTTCAGAAACACGTCCTACTCACTACCTTTGAGCGTCCCTTATAAAGGTTATTTCAGAAACACGTCCTTCTCACTACCTTTGAGCGTGCCTTATAAAGGTTATTTCAGAAACACGTCTTCCACACTACCTTTGAGCGTGCCTTATAAAGGTTATTTCAGAAACACGTCCTACACACTACCTTTGAGCGTTCCTTTAAAAGGTTATTTCAGAAACACGTCCTACTCACTACGTTTGAACGTGCCTTATAAAGGTTATTTGAGAAACACGTTGTACACATTACCTTTGAAAGTGCCTATTAAAGGTTATCTCAGAAACACGTCCTACTCACTACCTTTGAGCGTGCCTATTAAAGGTTATCTCAGAAACACGTCCTACTCACTACCTTTGAGCGTGCCTTTAAAAGGTTATTTCAGAAACACGTCCAACTCACTACCTTTGAGCATGCCTTATAAAGGTTATTTCAGAAACACGTCCTACACACTATCTTTGAGCGTGCTTTCAAAAGGTTATTTCAGAAACACGTCATACTCACTACCTTTGAGCGTGCCTTATAAAGGTTATTTCAGAAACACGTCCTACTCACTACCTTTGAGCGTGCCTTATTAAGGTTATTTCAGAAACACGTCTTCCACACTACCTTTGAGCTTGCCTTATAAAGGTTATTTCAGAAACACCTCCTATTCACTACCTTTGAGCGTGCCTTATAAAGGTTATTTCAGAAACACGTCCTACTCACTACCTTTGAGCGTGCCTTATCAAGGTTATTTCAGAAACACGTCCTACACACTACCTTTGAGCGTGCCTTATAAAGGTTATTTCAGAAACACGTCCTATTCACTACCTTTGAGCGTGCCTTATAAAGCTTATTTCAGAAACACGTCCTACTCTCTACCTTTGAGCGTGCCTTATCAAGGTTATTTCAGAAACACGTCCTTCTCACTACCTTTGAGCGTGCCTTAAAAAGGTTATTTCAGAAACACGTCCTACACACTACCTTTGAGCGTGCCTATTAAAGGTTATATCAGAAACACGTCCTATTCACTACCTTTGAGCGTGCCTTATCCAGGTTATTTCAGAAACACGTCCAACTCACTACCTTTGAGCATGCCTTATAAAGTTTATTTCAGAAACACGTCCTACACACTATCTTTGAGCGTGCTTTCAAAAGGTTGTTTCAGAAACACGTCATACTCACTACCTTTGAGCGTGCCTTATAAAGGTTATTTCAGAAACACGTCCTACTCACTACCTTTGAGCGTGCCTTATTAAGGTTATTTCAGAAACACGTCTTCCACACTACCTTTGAGCTTGCCTTATAAAGGTTATTTCAGAAACACCTCCTATTCACTACCTTTGAGCGTGCCTTATAAAGGTTATTTCAGAAACACGTCCTACTCACTACCTTTGAGCGTGCCTTATCAAGGTTATTTCAGAAACACTTCCTACACACTACCTTTGAGCGTGCCTTATAAAGGTTATTTCAGAAACACGTCTTACTCACTACCTTTGAGCGTGCCTTATAAAGGTTATTTCAGAAACACGTTCTACATACTACCTTTGAAAGTGCCTATTAAAGGTTATCTCAGAAACACGTCCTACTCACTACCTTTGAGCGTGCCTTATGAAGGTTATTTCAGAAACACGCCCTACGCACTACCTTTGAGCGTGCCTCATAAGGTTATTTCAGAAACACGTCCTTCTCACTACCTTTGAGCGTGCCTTATAAAGGTTATTTCAGAAACACGTCTTCCACACTACCTTTGAGCGTGCCTTATAAAGGTTATTTCAGAAACACGTCCTACTCACTACCTTTAAGCGTGCCTTTTCAAGGTTATTTCAGAAACACGTCCTACACACTACCTTTGAGCGTGCCTTTAAAAGGTTATTTCAGAAACACGTCCTAAACACTACCTTTGAGCGTGCCTATTAAAGGTTATCTCAGAAAAACGTCCTGCTCACTACCTTTGAGCGTGCCTTATCCAGGTTATTTCAGAAACACGTCCAACTCACTACCTTTGAGCGTGCCTTATACAGGTTATTTCAGAAACACGTCCTACACACTACCTTTGAGCGTGCTTTCAAAAGGTTATTTCAGACACACGTCATACTCACTACCTTTGAACGTGCCTTATAAAGGTTATTTCAGAAACACGTCCTACTCACTACCTTTGAGGGTGCCTTATAAAGGTTATTTCAGAAACACGTTGTACACACTACCTTTGAAAGTGCCTATTAAAGATATCTCAGAAGCATGTCATACTCACTACCTTTGAGCGTGCTTTCAAAAGGTTATTTCAGAAACACGTCATACTCACTACCTTTGAGCGTGCCTTATTAAGGTTATTTCAGAAACACGTCCTACTCACTACCTTTGAGCGTGCCTTATAAAGGTTATTTCAGAAACACGTCCTACTCACTACCTTTGAGCGTGCCTTATAAAGGTTATTTCAGAAACACGTCCTACTCACTACCTTTGAGCGTGCCTTACAAAGGTTATCTTAGAAACACGTCATACTCACTACCTTTGAGCGTGCCTTATTAAGGTTATTTCAGAAACACGTCCTACACACTACCTTTGAGCGTGCTTTCAAAAGGTTATTTCAGAAACACGTCATACTCACTACCTTTGAGCGTGCCTTATAAAGGTTATTTCAGAAACACGTCCTACTCACTACCTTTGAGCGTGCCTTATCAAGGTTATTTCAGAAACACGTTGTACACACTACCTTTGAAAGTGCCTATTAAAGGTTATTTCAGAAACACGTCATACTCACTACCTTTGAGCGTGTCTTATAAAGGTTATTTCAGAAACAAGTCATACTCACTACCTTTGAGCGTGCCTTATAAAGGTTATTTCAGAAACAAGTCATACTCACTACCTTTGAGCGTGCCTTATTAAGGTTATTTCAGAAACACGTCCTACTTACTACCTTTGAGCGTGCTTTATAAAGGTTATTTCAGAAACACGTCTTCCACACTACCTTTGAGCGTGCCTTATAAAGGTTATTTCAGAAACACGTCCTATTCACTACCTTTGAGCGTGCCTTATAAAGGTTATTTCAGAAACACGTCTTCCACACTACCTTTGAGCGTGCTTTATAAAGGTTATTTCAGAAACACCTCCTATTCACTACCTTTGAGCGTGCCTTATAAAGGTTATTTCAGAAACACGTCCTACTCACTACCTTTGAGCGTGCCTTATCAAGGTTATTTCAGAAACACGTCCTACACACTACCTTTGAGCGTGCCTTAAAAAGGTTATTTCAGAAACACGTCCTACACACTACCTTTGAGCGTGCCCTGTAAAGGTTATTTCAGAAACACGTCCTAATCACTACCTTTGAGCGTGCCTTATAAAGGTTATTTCAGAAACACGTCCTACTCACTACCTTTGAGCGTGCCTTATTAAGGTTATTTCAGAAACACGTCCTACACACTACCTTTGAGCGTGCCTTATAAAGGTTATTTCAGGAACACGTCCTACTCACTACCTTTGAGCGTGCCTTATAAAGGTTATTTCAGAAACACGTCCTATTCACTACCTTTGAGCGTGCCTTATAAAGGTTATTTCAGAAACACGTCCTACTCACTACCTTTGAGCGTCCCTTATAAAGGTTATTTCAGAAACACGTCCTGCACACTACCTTTGAGCGTGCCTTATAAAGGTTATTTCAGAAACACGTCCTACACACTACCTTTGAGCGTGCCTTAAAAAAGTTATTTCAGAAACACGTCCTACTCACTACTTTTGAGCGTGCCTTACAAAGGTTATCTTAGAAACACGTTCTACACACTACCTTTGAGCGTGCCTTATAAAGGTTATTTCAGAAACACGTCCTACACACTACCTTTGAGCGTGCTTTCAAAAGGTTATTTCAGAAACACGTCCTACTCACTACCTTTGAGCGTGCCTATTAAAGGTTATTTCAGAAACACGTCTTCCACACTACCTTTGAGCGTGCCTTATAAAGGTTATTTCAGAAACACGTCCTATTCACTACCTTTGAGCGTGCCTTATGAAGGTTATTTCAGAAACACGTCCTACTCACTACCTTTAAGCGTGCCTTTTCAAGGTTATTTCAGAAACACGTCCTACACACTACCTTTGAGCGTGCCTTATCAAGGTTATTTCAGAAACACGTCCTAAACACTACCTTTGAGCGTGCCTATTAAAGGTTATCTCAGAAACACGTCCTGCTCACTACCTTTGAGCGTGCCTTATCCAGGTTATTTCAGAAACACGTCCAACTCACTACCTTTGAGCGTGCCTTATACAGGTTATTTCAGAAACACGTCCTACACACTACCTTTGAGCGTGCTTTCAAAAGGTTATTTCAGACACACGTCATACTCACTACCTTTGAACGTGCCTTATAAAGGTTATTTCAGAAACACGTCCTACTCACTACCTTTGAGGGTGCCTTATAAAGGTTATTTCAGAAACACGTTGTACACACTACCTTTGAAAGTGCCTATTAAAGATATCTCAGAAGCATGTCCTACTCACTACCTTTGAGCGTGCTTTCAAAAGGTTATTTCAGAAACACGTCATACTCACTACCTTTGAGCGTGCCTTATTAAGGTTATTTCAGAAACACGTCCTACTCACTACCTTTGAGCGTGCCTTATAAAGGTTATTTCAGAAACACGTCCTACTCACTACCTTTGAGCGTGCCTTATAAAGGTTATTTCAGAAACACGTCCTACTCACTACCTTTGAGCGTGCCTTACAAAGGTTATCTTAGAAACACGTCATACTCACTACCTTTGAGCGTGCCTTATTAAGGTTATTTCAGAAACACGTCCTACACACTACCTTTGAGCGTGCTTTCAAAAGGTTATTTCAGAAACACGTCATACTCACTACCTTTGAGCGTGCCTTATAAAGGTTATTTCAGAAACACGTCCTACTCACTACCTTTGAGCGTGCCTTATCAAGGTTATTTCAGAAACACGTTGTACACACTACCTTTGAAAGTGCCTATTAAAGGTTATTTCAGAAACACGTCATACTCACTACCTTTGAGCGTGTCTTATAAAGGTTATTTCAGAAACAAGTCATACTCACTACCTTTGAGCGTGCCTTATAAAGGTTATTTCAGAAACAAGTCATACTCACTACCTTTGAGCGTGCCTTATTAAGGTTATTTCAGAAACACGTCCTACTTACTACCTTTGAGCGTGCTTTATAAAGGTTATTTCAGAAACACGTCTTCCACACTACCTTTGAGCGTGCCTTATAAAGGTTATTTCAGAAACACGTCCTATTCACTACCTTTGAGCGTGCCTTATAAAGGTTATTTCAGAAACACGTCTTCCACACTACCTTTGAGCGTGCTTTATAAAGGTTATTTCAGAAACACCCCCTATTCACTACCTTTGAGCGTGCCTTATAAAGGTTATTTCAGAAACACGTCCTACTCACTACCTTTGAGCGTGCCTTATCAAGGTTATTTCAGAAACACGTCCTACACACTACCTTTGAGCGTGCCTTAAAAAGGTTATTTCAGAAACACGTCCTACACACTACCTTTGAGCGTGCCCTGTAAAGGTTATTTCAGAAACACGTCCTAATCACTACCTTTGAGCGTGCCTTATAAAGGTTATTTCAGAAACACGTCCTACTCACTACCTTTGAGCGTGCCTTATTAAGGTTATTTCAGAAACACGTCCTACACACTACCTTTGAGCGTGCCTTATAAAGGTTATTTCAGGAACACGTCCTACTCACTACCTTTGAGCGTGCCTTATAAAGGTTATTTCAGAAACACGTCCTATTCACTACCTTTGAGCGTGCCTTATAAAGGTTATTTCAGAAACACGTCCTACTCACTACCTTTGAGCGTCCCTTATAAAGGTTATTTCAGAAACACGTCCTGCACACTACCTTTGAGCGTGCCTTATAAAGGTTATTTCAGAAACACGTCCTACACACTACCTTTGAGCGTGCCTTAAAAAAGTTATTTCAGAAACACGTCCTACTCACTACTTTTGAGCGTGCCTTACAAAGGTTATCTTAGAAACACGTTCTACACACTACCTTTGAGCGTGCCTTATAAAGGTTATTTCAGAAACACGTCCTACACACTACCTTTGAGCGTGCTTTCAAAAGGTTATTTCAGAAACACGTCCTACTCACTACCTTTGAGCGTGCCTATTAAAGGTTATTTCAGAAACACGTCTTCCACACTACCTTTGAGCGTGCCTTATAAAGGTTATTTCAGAAACACGTCCTATTCACTACCTTTGAGCGTGCCTTATGAAGGTTATTTCAGAAACACGTCCTACTCACTACCTTTAAGCGTGCCTTTTCAAGGTTATTTCAGAAACACGTCCTACACACTACCTTTGAGCGTGCCTTATCAAGGTTATTTCAGAAACACGTCCTAAACACTACCTTTGAGCGTGCCTATTAAAGGTTATCTCAGAAACACGTCCTGCTCACTACCTTTGAGCGTGCCTTATCCAGGTTATTTCAGAAACACGTCCAACTCACTACCTTTGAGCGTGCCTTATACAGGTTATTTCAGAAACACGTCCTACACACTACCTTTGAGCGTGCTTTCAAAAGGTTATTTCAGACACACGTCATACTCACTACCTTTGAACGTGCCTTATAAAGGTTATTTCAGAAACACGTCCTACTCACTACCTTTGAGGGTGCCTTATAAAGGTTATTTCAGAAACACGTTGTACACACTACCTTTGAAAGTGCCTATTAAAGATATCTCAGAAGCATGTCCTACTCACTACCTTTGAGCGTGCTTTCAAAAGGTTATTTCAGAAACACGTCATACTCACTACCTTTGAGCGTGCCTTATTAAGGTTATTTCAGAAACACGTCCTACTCACTACCTTTGAGCGTGCCTTATAAAGGTTATTTCAGAAACACGTCCTACTCACTACCTTTGAGCGTGCCTTATAAAGGTTATTTCAGAAACACGTCCTACTCACTACCTTTGAGCGTGCCTTATTAAGGTTATTTCAGAAACACGTCCTACACACTACCTTTGAGCGTGCTTTCAAAAGGTTATTTCAGAAACACGTCATACTCACTACCTTTGAGCGTGCCTTATAAAGGTTATTTCAGAAACACGTCCTACTCACTACCTTTGAGCGTGCCTTATCAAGGTTATTTCAGAAACACGTTGTACACACTACCTTTGAAAGTGCCTATTAAAGGTTATTTCAGAAACACGTCATACTCACTACCTTTGAGCGTGTCTTATAAAGGTTATTTCAGAAACAAGTCATACTCACTACCTTTGAGCGTGCCTTATAAAGGTTATTTCAGAAACAAGTCATACTCACTACCTTTGAGCGTGCCTTATTAAGGTTATTTCAGAAACACGTCCTACTTACTACCTTTGAGCGTGCCTTATAAAGGTTATTTCAGAAACACGTCTTCCACACTACCTTTGAGCGTGCCTTATAAAGGTTATTTCAGAAACACGTCCTATTCACTACCTTTGAGCGTGCCTTATAAAGGTTATTTCAGAAACACGTCTTCCACACTACCTTTGAGCGTGCTTTATAAAGGTTATTTCAGAAACACCTCCTATTCACTACCTTTGAGCGTGCCTTATAAAGGTTATTTCAGAAACACGTCCTACTCACTACCTTTGAGCGTGCCTTATCAAGGTTATTTCAGAAACACGTCCTACACACTACCTTTGAGCGTGCCTTAAAAAGGTTATTTCAGAAACACGTCCTACAGACTACCTTTGAGCGTGCCCTGTAAAGGTTATTTCAGAAACACGTCCTAATCACTACCTTTGAGCGTGCCTTATAAAGGTTATTTCAGAAACACGTCCTACTCACTACCTTTGAGCGTGCCTTATTAAGGTTATTTCAGAAACACGTCCTACACACTACCTTTGAGCGTGCCTTATAAAGGTTATTTCAGGAACACGTCCTACTCACTACCTTTGAGCGTGCCTTATAAAGGTTATTTCAGAAACACGTCCTATTCACTACCTTTGAGCGTGCCTTATCAAGGTTATTTCAGAAACACGTCCTACTCACTACCTTTGAGCGTGCCTTATCAAGGTTATTTCAGAAACACGTCCTACTCACTACCTTTGAGCGTCCCTTATAAAGGTTATTTCAGAAACACGTCCTGCACACTACCTTTGAGCGTGCCTTATAAAGGTTATTTCAGAAACACGTCCTACACACTACCTTTGAGCGTGCCTTAAAAAAGTTATTTCAGAAACACGTCCTAAACACTACCTTTGAGCGTGCCTATTAAAGGTTATCTCAGAAACACGTCCTGCTCACTACCTTTGAGCGTGCCTTATCCAGGTTATTTCAGAAACACGTCCAACTCACTACCTTTGAGCGTGCCTTATACAGGTTATTTCAGAAACACGTCCTACACACTACCTTTGAGCGTGCTTTCAAAAGGTTATTTCAGACACACGTCATACTCACTACCTTTGAACGTGCCTTATAAAGGTTATTTCAGAAACACGTCCTACTCACTACCTTTGAGGGTGCCTTATAAAGGTTATTTCAGAAACACGTTGTACACACTACCTTTGAAAGTGCCTATTAAAGATATCTCAGAAGCATGTCCTACTCACTACCTTTGAGCGTGCTTTCAAAAGGTTATTTCAGAAACACGTCATACTCACTACCTTTGAGCGTGCCTTATTAAGGTTATTTCAGAAACACGTCCTACTCACTACCTTTGAGCATGCCTTATAAAGGTTATTTCAGAAACACGTCCTACTCACTACCTTTGAGCGTGCCTTATAAAGGTTATTTCAGAAACACGTCCTACTCACTACCTTTGAGCGTGCCTTACAAAGGTTATCTTAGAAACACGTCATACTCACTACCTTTGAGCGTGCCTTATTAAGGTTATTTCAGAAACACGTCCTACACACTACCTTTGAGCGTGCTTTCAAAAGGTTATTTCAGAAACACGTCATACTCACTACCTTTGAGCGTGCCTTATAAAGGTTATTTCAGAAACACGTCCTACTCACTACCTTTGAGCGTGCCTTATCAAGGTTATTTCAGAAACACGTTGTACACACTACCTTTGAAAGTGCCTATTAAAGGTTATTTCAGAAACACGTCATACTCACTACCTTTGAGCGTGTCTTATAAAGGTTATTTCAGAAACAAGTCATACTCACTACCTTTGAGCGTGCCTTATAAAGGTTATTTCAGAAACAAGTCATACTCACTACCTTTGAGCGTGCCTTATTAAGGTTATTTCAGAAACACGTCCTACTTACTACCTTTGAGCGTGCCTTATAAAGGTTATTTCAGAAACACGTCTTCCACACTACCTTTGAGCGTGCCTTATAAAGGTTATTTCAGAAACACGTCCTATTCACTACCTTTGAGCGTGCCTTATAAAGGTTATTTCAGAAACACGTCTTCCACACTACCTTTGAGCGTGCTTTATAAAGGTTATTTCAGAAACACCTCCTATTCACTACCTTTGAGCGTGCCTTATAAAGGTTATTTCAGAAACACGTCCTACTCACTACCTTTGAGCGTGCCTTATCAAGGTTATTTCAGAAACACGTCCTACACACTACCTTTGAGCGTGCCTTAAAAAGGTTATTTCAGAAACACGTCCTACAGACTACCTTTGAGCGTGCCCTGTAAAGGTTATTTCAGAAACACGTCCTAATCACTACCTTTGAGCGTGCCTTATAAAGGTTATTTCAGAAACACGTCCTACTCACTACCTTTGAGCGTGCCTTATTAAGGTTATTTCAGAAACACGTCCTACACACTACCTTTGAGCGTGCCTTATAAAGGTTATTTCAGGAACACGTCCTACTCACTACCTTTGAGCGTGCCTTATAAAGGTTATTTCAGAAACACGTCCTATTCACTACCTTTGAGCGTGCCTTATCAAGGTTATTTCAGAAACACGTCCTACTCACTACCTTTGAGCGTCCCTTATAAAGGTTATTTCAGAAACACGTCCTGCACACTACCTTTGAGCGTGCCTTATAAAGGTTATTTCAGAAACACGTCCTACACACTACCTTTGAGCGTGCCTTAAAAAAGTTATTTCAGAAACACGTCCTACTCACTACCTTTGAGCGTGCCTTACAAAGGTTATCTCAGAAACACGTTCTACACACTACCTTTGAGCGTGCCTTATAAAGGTTATTTCAGAAACACGTCCTACACACTACCTTTGAGCGTGCTTTCAAAAGGTTATTTCAGAAACACGTCCTACTCACTACCTTCGAGCGTGCCTTATAAAGGTTATTTCAGAAACACGTTGTACACATTACCTTTGAAAGTGCCTATTAAAGGTTATCTCAGAAACACGTCCTACTCACTACCTTTGAGCGTGCCGTTTAAAGGTTATTTCAGAAACACGTCCTACTCACTACCTTTGAGCGTGCCTTATAAAGGTTATTTCAGAAACACGTCCTTCTCACTACCTTTGAGCGTGCCTTATAAAGGTCATTTCAGAAACACGTTGTACACATTACCTTTGAAAGTGCCTATTAAAGGTTATCTCAGAAACACGTCCTACTCACTACCTTTGAGCGTGCCGTATAAAGATTATTTCAGAAACACGTCCTACTCACTACCTTTGAGCGTGCCTTATAAAGGTTATTTCAGAAACACGTCCTTCTCACTACCTTTGAGCGTGCCTTATCAAGGTTATTTCAGAAACACGTCTTCCACACTACCTTTGAGCGTGCCTTAAAAAGGTTATTTCAGAAACACGTCCTACACACTACCTTTGAGCGTGCCTATTAAAGGTTATCTCAGAAACACGTCATACTCACTACCTTTGAGCGTGCCTTATCCAGGTTATTTCAGAAACACGTCCAATTCACTACCTTTGAGCGTGCCTTATAAAGGTTATTTCAGAAACACCTCCTACACACTACCTTTGAGCGTGCTTTCAAAAGGTTATTTCAGAAACACGTCATATTCACTACCTTTGAGCGTGCCTTATAAAGGTTATTTCAGAAACACGTCCTACTCACTACCTTTGAGGGTGCCTTATAAAGGTTATTTCAGAAACACGTTGTACACTACCTTTGAAAGTGCCTATTAAAGTTATCTCAGAAGCACGTCCTACTCACTACCTTTGAGCGTGCTTAAAAAAGGTTATTTCAGAAACACGTCATACTCACTACCTTTGAGCGTGCCTTATCAAGGTTATTACAGAAACACGTCCTACTCACTACCTTTGAGCGTGCCTTATAAAGGTTATTTCAGAAACACGTCCTACTCACTACCTTTGAGCGTGCCTTACAAAGGTTATCTTAGAAACACCTCCTACTCACTACCTTTGAGCGTGCCTTATAAAGGTTATTTCAGAAACACGTCCTACACACTACCTTTGAGCGTGCTTTCAAAAGGTTATTTCAGAAACACGTCATACTCACTACCTTTGAGCGTGCCTTATCAAGGTTATTTCAGAAACACGTTGTACACACTACCTTTGAAAGTGCCTATTAAAGGTTATTTCAGAACCACGTCATACTCACTACCTTTGAGCGTGCCTTATAAAGGTTATTTCAGGAACAAGTCCTACTCACTACCTTTGAGCGTGCCTTATCAAGGTTATTTCAGAAACACGTCCTACTTACTATCTTTGAGCTTGCCTTATAAAGGTTATTTCAGAAACACGTCTTCCACACTACCTTTGAGCGTGCCTTATAAAGGTTATTTCAGAAACACGTCCTATTCACTACCTTTGAGCGTGCCTTATAAAGGTGATTTCAGAAACACGTCTTCCACACTACCTTTGAGCGTGCCTTATAAAGGTTATTTCAGAAACACCTCCTATTCACTACCTTTGAGCGTGCCTTATAAAGGTTATTTCAGAAACACGTCCTACTCACTACCTCTGAGCGTGCCTTATCAAGGTTATTTCAGAAACACGTCCTACACATTACCTTTGAGCGTGCCTTAAAAAGGTTATTTCAGAAACACGTCCTACACACTACCTTTGAGCGTGCCTTATAAAGGTTATTTCAGAAAAACGTCCTACTCACTACCTTTGAGCGTGCCTTATAAAGTTTATTTCAGAAACACGTCCTACTCACTACCTTTTAGCGTGCCTTATCAAGGTTATTTCAGAAACACGTCTTCCACACTACCTTTGAGCGTGCCTTATAAAGGTTATTTCAGAAACACGTCCTACTCAGTACCTTTGAGCGTGCCTTATAAAGGTTATTTCAGAAACACGTCCTACACACTACCTTTGAGCGTGCCTTATAAAGGTTATTTCAGGAACACGTCCTACTCACTACCTTTGAGCGTGCCTTATAAAGGTTATTTCAGAAACACGTCCTACACACTACCTTTGAGCGTGCCTTTAAAAGGTTATTTCAGAAACACGTTCTACTCACTACGTTTGAACGTGCCTTATAAAGGTTATTTGAGAAACACGTTGTACACATTACCTTTGAAAGTGCCTATTAAAGGTTATTTCAGAAACACGTCATACTCACTACCTTTGAGCGTGCCTTATAAAGGTTATTTCAGGAACAAGTCCTACTCACTACCTTTCAGCGTGCCTTATAAAGGTTATTTCAGAAACACGTCCTACTTACTACCTTTGAGCTTGCCTTATAAAGGTTATTTCAGAAACACGTCTTCCACACTACCTTTGAGCGTGCCTTATAAAGGTTATTTCAGAAACACGTCCTATTCACTACCTTTGAGCGTGCCTTATAAAGGTGATTTCAGAAACACGTCTTCCACACTACCTTTGAGCGTGCCTTATAAAGGTTATCTCAGAAACACCTCCTATTCACTACCTTTGAGCGTGCCTTATAAAGGTTATTTCAGAAACACGTCCTACTCACTACCTCTGAGCGTGCCTTATCAAGGTTATTTCAGAAACACGTCCTACACATTACCTTTGAGCGTGCCTTAAAAAGGTTATTTCAGAAACACGTCCTACACACTACCTTTGAGCGTGCCTTATAAAGGTTATTTCAGAAAAACGTCCTACTCACTACCTTTGAGCGTGCCTTATAAAGGTTATTTCAGAAACACGTCCTACTCACTACCTTTGAGCGTGCCTTATAGAGGTTATTTCAGAAACACGTCTTCCACACTACCTTTGAGCGTGCCTTATAAAGGTTATTTCAGAAACACGTCCTACTCAGTACCTTTGAGCGTGCCTTATAAAGGTTATTTCAGAAACACGTCCTACACACTACCTTTGAGCGTGCCTTATAAAGGTTATTTCAGGAAAATGTCCTACTCACTACCTTTGAACGTGCCTTATAAAGGTTATTTCAGAAACACGTTGTACACACTACCTTTGAAAGTGCCTATTAAAGTTATCTCAGAAGCACGTCCTACTCACTACCTTTGAGCGTGCTTTCAAAAGGTTATTTCAGAAACACGTCATACTCACTACCTTTGAGCGTGCCTTCTAAAGGTTATTACAGAAACACGTCCTACTCACTACCTTTGAGCGTGCCTTATAAAGGTTATTTCAGAAACACGTCCTACTCACTACCTTTGAGCGTGCCTTACAAAGGTTATCTTAGAAACACCTCCTACTCACTACCTTTGAGCGTGCCTTATAAAGGTTATTTCAGAAACACGTCCTACACACTACCTTTGAGCGTGCTTTCAAAAGGTTATTTCAGAAACACGTCATACTCACTACCTTTGAGCGTGCCTTATCAAGGTTATTTCAGAAACACGTTGTACACACTACCTTTGAAAGTGCCTATTAAAGGTTATTTCAGAAACACGTCATACTCACTACCTTTGAGCGTGCCTTATAAAGGTTATTTCAGGAACACGTCTTCCACACTACCTTTGAGCGTGCCTTATTAAGGTTATTTCAGAAACACGTCCTATTCACTACCTTTGAGCGTGCCTTATAAAGGTGATTTCAGAAACACGTCTTCCACACTACCTTTGAGCGTGCCTTATAAAGGTTATTTCAGAAACACCTCCTATTCACTACCTTTGAGCGTGCCTTATAAAGGTTATTTCAGAAACACGTCCTACTCACTACCTCTGAGCGTGCCTTATCAAGGTTATTTCAGAAACACGTCCTACATATTACCTTTGAGCGTGCCTTAAAAAGGTTATTTCAGAAACACGTCCTACACACTACCTTTGAGCGTGCCTTATAAAGGTTATTTCAGAAAAACGTCCTACTCACTACCTTTGAGCGTGCCTTATAAAGGTTATTTCAGAATCAGGTCCTACTCACTACCTTTTAGCGTGCCTTATCAAGGTTATTTCAGAAACACGTCTTCCACACTACCTTTGAGCGTGCCTTATAAAGGTTATTTCAGAAACACGTCCTACACACTACCTTTGAGCGTGCCTTATCAAGGTTATTTCAGGAACACGTCCTACTCACTACCTTTGAGCGTGCCTTATAAAGGTTATTTCAGAAACACGTCCTACACACTACCTTTGAGCGTGCCTTTAAAAGGTTATTTCAGAAACACGTCCTACTCACTACGTTTGAACGTGCCTTATAAAGGTTATTTGAGAAACACGTTGTACACATTACCTTTGAAAGTGCCTATTAAAGGTTATTTCAGAAACACGTCATACTCACTACATTTGAGCGTGCCTTATAAAGGTTATTTCAGGAACAAGTCCTACTCACTACATTTGAGCGTGCCTTATAAAGGTTATTTCAGAAACACATCCTACTTACTACCTTTGAGCTTGCCTTATAAAGGTTATTTCAGAAACACGTCTTCCACACTACCTTTGAGCGTGCCTTATAAAGGTTATTTCAGAAACACGTCCTATTCACTACCTTTGAGCGTGCCTTATAAAGGTGATTTCAGAAACACGTCTTCCACACTACCTTTGAGCGTGCCTTATAAAGGTTATCTCAGAAACACCTCCTATTCACTACCTTTGAGCGTGCTTTATAAAGGTTATTTCAGAAACACGTCCTACTCACTACCTCTGAGCGTGCCTTATCAAGGTTATTTCAGAAAAACGTCCTACTCACTACCTTTGAGCGTGCCTTATAAAGGTTATTTCAGAAACACGTCCTACTCACTACCTTTGAGCGTGCCTTATAAAGGTTATTTCAGAAACACGTCTTCCACACTACCTTTGAGCGTGCCTTATAAAGGTTATTTCAGAAACACGTCCTACTCAGTACCTTTGAGCGTGCCTTATAAAGGTTATTTCAGAAACACGTCCTACACACTACCTTTGAGCGTGCCTTATAAAGGTTATTTCAGGAACACGTCCTACTCACTACCTTTGAACGTGCCTTATAAATTTTATTTCAGAAACACGTCCTACACACTACCTTTGAGCGTGCCATTAAAAGGTTATTTCAGAAACACGTCCTACTCACTACGTTTGAACGTGCCTTATAAAGGTTATTTGAGAAACACGTTGTACACCTTACCTTTGAAAGTGCCTATTAAAGGTTAGCTCAGAAACACGTCCTACTCACTACCTTTGAGCGTGCCTTATAAAGGTTATTTCAGAAACACGTCCTACGCACTACCTTTGAGCGTGCCTTACAAAGGTTATTTCAGAAACACGTCCTACTCACTATCTTTGACCGTGCCTTCTAAAGGTTATTTCAGAGACACGTCTTCCACACTACCTTTGAGCGTGCCTTATAAAGGTTATTTCAGAAACACGTCCTATTCACTACCTTTGAGCGTGCCTTATCAAGGTTATTTCAGAAACACGTCCTACTCACTACCTATGAGCGTGCCTTATAAAGGTTATTTCAGAAACACTTTCTACTCACTACCTTTGAGCGTGCCTTATAAAGGTTATTTCAGAAACACGTCCTTCTCACTACCTTTGAGCGTGCCTTTAAAAGGTTATTTCAGAAACACGTCCTACACACTACCTTTGAGCGTGCCTATTAAAGGTTATCTCAGAAACACGTCCTACTCACTACCTTTGAGCGTGCCTTATCCAGGTTATTTCAGAAACACGTCCAACTCACTACCTTTGAGCATGCCTTATAAAGGTTATTTCAGAAACACGTCCTACACACTGCATTTGAGCGTGCTTTCAAAAGGTTATTTCAGAAACACGTCATACTCACTACCTTTGAGCGTGCCTTATAAAGGTTATTTCAGAAACACGTCCTACTCACTACCTTTGAGAGTGCCTTATAAAGGTTATTTCAGAAACACGTCTTCCACACTACCTTTGAGCGTGCCTTATAAAGGTTATTTCAGAAACACCTCCTATTCACTACCTTTGAGCGTGCCTTATAAAGGTTATTTCAGAAACACGTCATACTCACTACCTTTGAGCGTGCCTTATCAAGGTTATTTCAGAAACACGTCCTACACACTACCTTTGAAAGTGCCTATTAAAGGTTATCTCAGAAACACGTCGTACTCACTACCTTTGAGCGTGCCTTATAAAGGTTATTTCAGAAACACGTCCTACACACTACCTTTGAGCGTGCCTTATAAAGGTTATTTCAGGAACACGTCCTACTCACTACCTTTGAGCGTGCCTTATCAAGGTTATTTCAGAAACACGTCCTACCCACTACCTTTGAGCGTGCCTTATAAAGGTTATTTCAGAAACACGTCCTTCTCACTACCTTTGAGCGTGCCTTATAAAGGTTATTTCAGAAACACGTCTTCCACACTACCTTTGAGCGTGTCTTATAAAGGTTATTTCAGAAACACGTCCTATTCACTACCTTTGAGCGTGCCTTATAAAGGTTATTTCAGTAACACGTCCTACTAACTACCTTTAAGCGTGCCTTTTCAAGGTTATTTCAGAAACACGTCCTACACACTACCTTTGAGCGTGCCTATTAAAGGTTATCTCAGAAACAAGTCCTGCTCACTACCTTTGAGCGTGCCTTATAAAGGTTATGTCAGTAACACGTCCTACTACCTACCTTTAAGCGTGCCTTATAAAGGTTATTTCAGAAACACGTCCTACACACTACCTTTGAGCGTGCCTATTAAAGGTTATATCAGAAACAAGTCCTGCTCACTACCTTTGAGCGTGCCTTATCCAGGTTATTTCAGAAACACGTCCAACTCAATACCTTTGAGCGTGCCTTATAAAGGTTATTTCAGAAACACGTCCTACACACTACCTTTGAGCGTGCTTTCAAAAGGTTATTTCAGAAACACGTCATACTCACTACCCTTGAGCGTGCCTTATAAAGGTTATTTCAGAAACACGTCCTACTCACTACCTTTGAGGGTGCCTCATAAAGGTTATTTCAGAAACACGTTGTACACACTACCTTTGAAAGTGCCTATTAAAGTTATCTCAGAAGCACGTCCTACTCACTACCTTTGAGCGTGCTTTCAAAAGGTTATTTCAGAAACACGTCATACTCACTACCTTTGAGCGTGCCTTATAAAGGTTATTTCAGAAACACGTCCTACACACTACCTTTGAGCGTGCCTTATAAAGGTTATTTCAGAAACACGTCTTCCACACTACCTTTGAACGTGCCTACTAAAGGTTATTTCAGAAACACGTCCTATTCACTACCTTTGAGCGTGCCTTATTAAGGTTATTTCAGTAACACGTCCTACTCACTACCTTTGAGCGTCCCTTATCAAGGTTATTTCAGAAACACGTCCTGCACACTACCTTTGAGCGTGCCTTATAAAGGTTATTTCAGAAACACGTCCTACTCACTACCTTTGAGCGTGCCTTTAAAAGGTTATCTCAGAAACACGTCCTACTCACTACGTTTGAACGTGCCTTATAAAGGTTATTTGAGAAACACGTTGTACACATTACCTTTGAAAGTGCCTATTGAAGGTTATCTCAGAAACACGTCCTACTCACTACCTTTGAACGTGCCTTATCAAGGTTATTTCAGAAACACGTCCTACGCACTACCTTTGAGCGTGCCTTATAAAGGTTATTTCAGAAACACGTCCTACTCACTATCTTTGACCGTGCCTTCTAAAGGTTATTTCAGAAACACGTCCTATTCACTACCTTTGAGCGTGCCTTATCAAGGTTATTTCAGAAACACGTCTTACTCACTACCTTTGAGCGTGCCTTATAAAGGTTATTTCAGAAACACGTCCTACTCACTACCTTTGAGCGTGCCTTATAAAGGTTATTTCAGAAACACGTCTTCCACACTACCTTTGAGCGTGCCTTATAAAGGTTATTTCAGAAACACGTCCTATTCACTACCTTTGAGCGTGCCTTATAAAGGTGATTTCAGAAACACGTCTTCCACACTACCTTTGAGCGTGCCTTATAAAGGTTATCTCAGAAACACCTCCTATTCACTACCTTTGAGCGTGCTTTATAAAGGTTATTTCAGAAACACGTCCTACTCACTACCTCTGAGCGTGCCTTATCAAGGTTATTTCAGAAACACGTCCTACACATTACCTTTGAGCGTGCCTTGAAAAGGTTATTTCAGAAACACGTCCTACACACTACCTTTGAGCGTGCCTTATAAAGGTTATTTCAGAAAAACGTCCTACTCACTACCTTTGAGCGTGCCTTATAAAGGTTATTTCAGAAACACGTCCTACTCACTACCTTTGAGCGTGCCTTATAAAGGTTATTTCAGAAACACGTCTTCCACACTACCTTTGAGCGTGCCTTATAAAGGTTATTTCAGAAACACGTCCTACTCAGTACCTTTGAGCGTGCCTTATAAAGGTTATTTCAGAAACACGTCCTACACACTACCTTTGAGCGTGCCTTATAAAGGTTATTTCAGGAACACGTCCTACTCACTACCTTTGAACGTGCCTTATAAAGGTTATTTCAGAAACACGTCCTACACACTACCTTTGAGCGTGCCTTTAAAAGGTTATTTCAGAAACACGTCCTACTCACTACGTTTGAACGTGCCTTATAAAGGTTATTTGAGAAACACGTTGTACACCTTACCTTTGAAAGTGCCTATTAAAGGTTATCTCAGAAACACGTCCTACTCACTACCTTTGAGCGTGCCTTATAAAGGTTATTTCAGAAACACGTCCTACGCACTACCTTTGAGCGTGCCTTACAAAGGTTATTTCAGAAACACGTCCTACTCACTATCTTTGACCGTGCCTTCTAAAGGTTATTTCAGAGACACGTCTTCCACACTACCTTTGAGCGTGCCTTATAAAGGTTATTTCAGAAACACGTCCTATTCACTACCTTTGAGCGTGCCTTATCAAGGTTATTTCAGAAACACGTCCTACTCACTACCTATGAGCGTGCCTTATAAAGGTTATTTCAGAAACACTTTCTACTCACTACCTTTGAGCGTGCCTTATAAAGGTTATTTCAGAAACACGTCCTTCTCACTACCTTTGAGCGTGCCTTTAAAAGGTTATTTCAGAAACACGTCCTACACACTACCTTTGAGCGTGCCTATTAAAGGTTATCTCAGAAACACGTCCTACTCACTACCTTTGAGCGTGCCTTATCCCGGTTATTTCAGAAACACGTCCAACTCACTACCTTTGAGCATGCCTTATAAAGGTTATTTCAGAAACACGTCCTACACACTGCATTTGAGCGTGCTTTCAAAAGGTTATTTCAGAAACACGTCATACTCACTACCTTTGAGCGTGCCTTATCAAGGTTATTTCAGAAACACGTCCTACTCACTACCTTTGAGAGTGCCTTATAAAGGTTATTTCAGAAACACGTCTTCCACACTACCTTTGAGCGTGCCTTATAAAGGTTATTTCAGAAACACCTCCTATTCACTACCTTTGAGCGTGCCTTATAAAGGTTATTTCAGAAACACGTCCTACTCACTACCTTTGAGCGTGCCTTATCAAGGTTATTTCAGAAACACGTCCTACACACTACCTTTGAATGTGCCTTAAAAAGGTTATTTCAGAAACACGTCCTACACACTACCTTTGAGCGTGCCTTATAAAGGTTATTTCAGAAACACGTCCTACTCGCTACCTTTGAGCGTGCCTTATAAAGGTTATTTCAGAAACACGTTCTACACACTACCTTTGAAAGTGCCTATTAAAGGTTATCTCAGAAACACGTCGTACTCACTACCTTTGAGCGTGCCTTATAAAGGTTATTTCAGAAACACGTCCTACACACTACCTTTGAGCGTGCCTATTAAAGGTTATCTCAGAAAAAAGTCCTGCTCACTACCTTTGAGCGTGCCTTATAAAGGTTATTTCAGTAACACGTCCTACTAACTACCTTTAAGCGTGCCTTATAAAGGTTATTTCAGAAACACGTCCTACACACTACCTTTGAGCGTGCCTATTAAAGGTTATATCAGAAACAAGTCCTGCTCACTACCTTTGAGCGTGCCTTATCCAGGTTATTTCAGAAACACGTCCAACTCACTACCTTTGAGCGTGCCTTATAAAGGTTATTTCAGAAACACGTCCTACACACTACATTTGAGCGTGCTTTCAAAAGGTTATTTCAGAAACACGTCATACTCACTACCCTTGAGCGTGCCTTATAAAGGTTATTTCAGAAACACGTCCTACTCAGTACCTTTGAGGGTGCCTCATAAAGGTTATTTCAGAAACACGTTGTACACACTACCTTTGAAAGTGCCTACTAAAGGTTATTTCAGAAACACGTCCTATTCACTACCTTTGAGCGTGCCTTATTAAGGTTATTTCAGTAACACGTCCTACTCACTACCTTTGAGCGTCCCTTATCAAGGTTATTTCAGAAACACGTCCTGCACACTACCTTTGAGCGTGCCTTATAAAGGTTATTTCAGAAACACGTCCTACTCACTACCTTTGAGCGTGCCTTTAAAAGGTTATTTCAGAAACACGTCCTACTCACTATGTTTGAACGTGCCTTATAAAGGTTATTTGAGAAACACGTTGTACACATTACCTTTGAAAGTGCCTATTGAAGGTTATCTCAGAAACACGTCCTACTCACTACCTTTGAGCGTGCCTTATCAAGGTTATTTCAGAAACACGTCCTACGCACTACCTTTGAGCGTGCCTTATAAAGGTTATTTCAGAAACACGTCCTACTCACTATCTTTGACCGTGCCTTCTAAAGGTTATTTCAGAAACACGTCTTCCACACTACCTTTGAGCGTGCCTTATAAAGGTTATTTCAGAAACACGTCCTATTCACTACCTTTGAGCGTGCCTTATCAAGGTTATTTCAGAAACACGTCCTACTCACTACCTTTGAGCGTGCCTTATAAAGGTTATTTCAGAAACACGTCCTACTCACTACCTTTGAGCGTGCCTTATAAAGGTTATTTCAGAAACACGTCCTTCTCACTACCTTTGAGCGTACCTTTAAAAGGTTATTTCAGAAACACGTCCTACACACTACCTTTGAGCGTGCCTATTAAAGGTTATCTCAGAAACACGTCCTACTCACTACCTTTGAGCGTGCCTTATCCAGGTTATTTCAGAAACACGTCCAACTCACTACCTTTGAGCATGCCTTATAAAGGTTATTTCAGAAACACGTCCTACACACTGCATTTGAGCGTGCTTTCAAAAGGTTATTTCAGAAACACGTCATACTCACTACCTTTGAGCGTGCCTTATAAAGGTTATTTCAGAAACACGTCTTCCACACTACCTTTGAGCGTGCCTTATAAAGGTTATTTCAGAAAAACCTCTTATTCACTACCTTTGAGCGTGCCTTATAAAGGTTATTTCAGAAACACGTCCTACTCACTACCTTTGAGCGTGCCTTATCAAGGTTATTTCAGAAACACGTCCTACACACTACCTTTGAATGTGCCTTAAAAAGGTTATTTCAGAAACACGTCCTACACACTACCTTTGAGCGTGCCTTATAAAGGTTATTTCAGAAACACGTCCTACTCACTACCTTTGAGCGTGCCTTATAAAGGTTATTTCAGAAACACGTTCTACACACTACCTTTGAAAGTGCCTATTAAAGGTTATCTCAGAAACACGTCCTACTCACTACCTTTGAGCGTGCCTTATAAAGGTTATTTCAGAAACACGTCCTACTCACTACCTTTGAGAGTGCCTTATAAAGGTTATTTCAGAAACACGTCTTCCACACTACCTTTGAGCGTGCCTTATAAAGGTTATTTCAGAAACACCTCCTATTCACTACCTTTGAGCGTGCCTTATAAAGGTTATTTCAGAAACACGTCCTACACACTACCTTTGAATGTGCCTTAAAAAGGTTATTTCAGAAACACGTCCTACACACTACCTTTGAGCGTGCCTTATAAAGGTTATTTCAGAAACACGTCCTACTCGCTACCTTTCAGGGTGCCTTATAAAGGTTATTTCAGAAACACGTCATACTCACTACCCTTGAGCGTGCCTTATAAAGGTTATTTCAGAAAAACGTCCTACTCACTACCTTTGAGGGTGCCTCATAAAGGTTATTTCAGAAACACGTTGTACACACTACCTTTGAAAGTGCCTACTAAAGGTTATTTCAGAAACACGTCCTATTCACTACCTTTGAGCGTGCCTTATTAAGGTTATTTCAGTAACACGTCCTACTCACTACCTTTGAGCGTCCCTTATCAAGGTTATTTCAGAAACACGTCCTGCACACTACCTTTGAGCGTGCCTTATAAAGGTTATTTCAGAAACACGTCCTACTCACTACCTTTGAGCGTGCCTTTAAAAGGTTATTTCAGAAACACGTCCTACTCACTACGTTTGAACGTGCCTTATAAAGGTTATTTGAGAAACACGTTGTACACATTACCTTTGAAAGTGCCTATTGAAGGTTATCTCAGAAACACGTCCTACTCACTACCTTTGAGCGTGCCTTATCAAGGTTATTTCAGAAACACGTCCTACGCACTACCTTTGAGCGTGCCTTATAAAGGTTATTTCAGAAACACGTCCTACTCACTATCTTTGACCGTGCCTTCTAAAGGTTATTTCAGAAACACGTCTTCCACACTACCTTTGAGCGTGCCTTATAAAGGTTATTTCAGAAACACGTCCTATTCACTACCTTTGAGCGTGCCTTATCAAGGTTATTTCAGAAACACGTCCTACTCACTACCTTTGAGCGTGCCTTATAAAGGTTATTTCAGAAACACGTCCTACTCACTACCTTTGAGCGTGCCTTATAAAGGTTATTTCAGAAACACGTCCTTCTCACTACCTTTGAGCGTACCTTTTAAAGGTTATTTCAGAAACACGTCCTACACACTACCTTTGAGCGTGCCTATTAAAGGTTATCTCAGAAACACGTCCTACTCACTACCTTTGAGCGTGCCTTATCCAGGTTATTTCAGAAACACGTCCAACTCACTACCTTTGAGCATGCCTTATAAAGGTTATTTCAGAAACACGTCCTACACACTGCATTTGAGCGTGCTTTCAAAAGGTTATTTCAGAAACACGTCATACTCACTACCTTTGAGCGTGCCTTATAAAGGTTATTTCAGAAACACGTCTTCCACACTACCTTTGAGCGTGTCTTATAAAGGTTATTTCAGAAACACGTCCTACTCACTACCTTTGAGCGTGCCTTATAAAGGTTATTTCAGAAACACGTCTTCCACACTACCTTTGAGCGTGCCTTATAACGGTTATTTCAGAAAAACCTCTTATTCACTACCTTTGAGCGTGCCTTATAAAGGTTATTTCAGAAACACGTCCTACTCACTACCTTTGAGCGTGCCTTATCAAGGTTATTTCAGAAACACGTCCTACACACTACCTTTGAATGTGCCTTAAAAAGGTTATTTCAGAAACACGTCCTACACACTACCTTTGAGCGTGCCTTATAAAGGTTATTTCAGAAACACGTCCTACTCACTACCTTTGAGCGTGCCTTATAAAGGTTATTTCAGAAACACGTTCTACACACTACCTTTGAAAGTGCCTATTAAAGGTTATCTCAGAAACACGTCCTACTCACTACCTTTGAGCGTGCCTTATAAAGGTTATTTCAGAAACACGTCCTACTCACTACCTTTGAGAGTGCCTTATAAAGGTTATTTCAGAAACACGTCTTCCACACTACCTTTGAGCGTGCCTTATAAAGGTTATTTCAGAAACACCTCCTATTCACTACCTTTGAGCGTGCCTTATAAAGGTTATTTCAGAAACACGTCCTACTCACTACCTTTGAGCGTGCCTTATCAAGGTTATGTCAGAAACACGTCCTACACACTACCTTTGAATGTGCCTTAAAAAGGTTATTTCAGAAACACGTCCTACACACTACCTTTGAGCGTGCCTTATAAAGGTTATTTCAGAAACACGTCCTACTCGCTACCTTTGAGCGTGCCTTATAAAGGTTATTTCAGAAACACGTTCTACACACTACCTTTGAAAGTGCCTATTAAAGGTTATCTCAGAAACACGTCGTACTCACTACCTTTGAGCGTGCCTTATAAAGGTTATTTCAGAAACACGTCCTACACACTACCTTTGAGCGTGCCTTATAAAGGTTATTTCAGGAACACGTCCTACTCACTACCTTTGAGCGTGCCTTATCAAGGTTATTTCAGAAACACGTCCTACCCACTACCTTTGAGCGTGCCTTATAAAGGTTATTTCAGAAACACGTCCTTCTCACTACCTTTGAGCGTGCCTTATAAAGGTTATTTCAGAAACACGTCTTCCACACTACCTTTGAGCGTGTCTTATAAAGGTTATTTCAGAAACACGTCCTATTCACTACCTTTGAGCGTGCCTTATAAAGGTTATTTCAGTAACACGTCCTACTAACTACCTTTAAGCGTGCCTTTTCAAGGTTATTTCAGAAACACGTCCTACACACTACCTTTGAGCGTGCCTATTAAAGGTTATCTCAGAAAAAAGTCCTGCTCACTACCTTTGAGCGTGCCTTATAAAGGTTATTTCAGTAAAACGTCCTACTAACTACCTTTAAGCGTGCCTTATAAAGGTTATTTCAGAAACACGTCCTACACACTACCTTTGAGCGTGCCTATTAAAGGTTATATCAGAAACAAGTCCTGCTCACTACCTTTGAGCGTGCCTTATCCAGGTTATTTCAGAAACACGTCCAACTCACTACCTTTGAGCGTGCCTTATAAAGGTTATTTCAGAAACACGTCCTACACACTACATTTGAGCGTGCTTTCAAAAGGTTATTTCAGAAACACGTCATACTCACTACCCTTGAGCGTGCCTTATAAAGGTTATTTCAGAAACACGTCCTACCCACTACCTTTGAGGGTGCCTCATAAAGGTTATTTCAGAAACACGTTGTACACACTACCTTTGAAAGTGCCTATTAAAGTTATCTCAGAAGCACGTCCTACTCACTACCTTTGAGCGTGCTTTCAAAAGGTTATTTCAGAAACACGTCATACTCACTACCTTTGAGCGTGCCTTATAAAGGTTATTTCAGAAACACGTCCTACACACTACCTTTGAGCGTGCCTTATAAAGGTTATTTCAGAAACACGTCTTCCACACTACCTTTGAACGTGCCTACTAAAGGTTATTTCAGAAACACGTCCTATTCACTACCTTTGAGCGTGCCTTATTAAGGTTATTTCAGTAACACGTCCTACTCACTACCTTTGAGCGTCCCTTATCAAGGTTATTTCAGAAACACGTCCTGCACACTACCTTTGAGCGTGCCTTATAAAGGTTATTTCAGAAACACGTCCTACTCACTACCTTTGAGCGTGCCTTTAAAAGGTTATTTCAGAAACACGTCCTACTCACTACGTTTGAACGTGCCTTATAAAGGTTATTTGAGAAACACGTTGTACACATTACCTTTGAAAGTGCCTATTGAAGGTTATCTCAGAAACACGTCCTACTCACTACCTTTGAGCGTGCCTTATCAAGGTTATTTCAGAAACACGTCCTACGCACTACCTTTGAGCGTGCCTTATAAAGGTTATTTCAGAAACACGTCCTATTCACTACCTTTGAGCGTGCCTTATCAAGGTTATTTCAGAAACACGTCCTACTCACTACCTTTGAGCGTGCCTTATAAAGGTTATTTCAGAAACACGTCCTACTCACTACCTTTGAGCGTGCCTTATCAAGGTTATTTCAGAAACACGTCCTACACACTACCTTTGAATGTGCCTTTAAAAGGTTATTTCAGAAACACGTCCTACACACTACCTTTGAGCGTGCCTTATTAAGGTTATTTCAGAAACACGTCCTACTCACTACCTTTGAGCGTGCCTTATAAAGGTTATTTCAGAAACACGTTCTACACACTACCTTTGAAAGTGCCTATTAAAGGTTATTTCAGAAACACGTCCTACTCACTACCTTTGAGAGTGCCTTATAAAGGTTATTTCAGAAACACGTCTTCCACACTACCTTTGAGCGTGCCTTATAAAGGTTATTTCAGAAACACCTCCTATTCACTACCTTTGAGCGTGCCTTATAAAGGTTATTTCAGAAACACGTCCTACTCACTACCTTTGAGCGTGCCTTATCAAGGTTATTTCAGAAACACGTCCTACACACTACCTTTGAATGTGCCTTAAAAAGGTTATTTCAGAAACACGTCCTACACACTACCTTTGAGCGTGCCTTATAAAGGTTATTTCAGAAACACGTCCTACTCACTACCTTTGAGCGTGCCTTATCAAGGTTATTTCAGAAACACGTCCTACACACTACCTTTGAATGTGCCTTTAAAAGGTTATTTCAGAAACACGTCCTACACACTACCTTTGAGCGTGCCTTATTAAGGTTATTTCAGAAACACGTCCTACTCACTACCTTTGAGCGTGCCTTATAAAGGTTATTTCAGAAACACGTTCTACACACTACCTTTGAAAGTGCCTATTAAAGGTTATCTCAGAAACACGTCCTACTCACTACCTTTGAGCGTGCCTTATAAAGGTTATTTCAGAAACACGTCTTCCACACTACCTTTGAGCGTGCCTTATAAAGGTTATTTCAGAAACACCTCTTATTCACTACCTTTGAGCGTGCCTTATAAAGGTTATTTCAGAAACACGTCCTACTCACTACCTTTGAGCGTGCCTTATCAAGGTTATTTCAGAAACACGTCCTACACACTACCTTTGAATGTGCCTTTAAAAGGTTATTTCAGAAACACGTCCTACACACTACCTTTGAGCGTGCCTTATTAAGGTTATTTCAGAAACACGTCCTACTCACTACCTTTGAGCGTGCCTTATAAAGGTTATTTCAGAAACACGTTCTACACACTACCTTTGAAAGTGCCTATTAAAGGTTATTTCAGAAACACGTCCTACTCACTACCTTTGAGAGTGCCTTATAAAGGTTATTTCAGAAACACGTCTTCCACACTACCTTTGAGCGTGCCTTATAAAGGTTATTTCAGAAACACCTCCTATTCACTACCTTTGAGCGTGCCTTATAAAGGTTATTTCAGAAACACGTCCTACTCACTACCTTTGAGCGTGCCTTATCAAGGTTATTTCAGAAACACGTCCTACACACTACCTTTGAATGTGCCTTAAAAAGGTTATTTCAGAAACACGTCCTACACACTACCTTTGAGCGTGCCTTATAAAGGTTATTTCAGAAACACGTCCTACTCGCTACCTTTGAGCGTGCCTTATAAAGGTTATTTCAGAAACACGTTCTACACACTACCTTTGAAAGTGCCTATTAAAGGTTATCTCAGAAACAAGTCGTACTCACTACCTTTGAGCGTGCCTTATAAAGGTTATTTCAGAAACACGTCCTACACACTACCTTTGAGCGTGCCTTATAAAGGTTATTTCAGGAACACGTCCTACTCACTACCTTTGAGCGTGCCTTATCAAGATTATTTCAGAAACACGTCCTACCCACTACCTTTGAGCGTGCCTTATAAAGGTTATTTCAGAAACACGTCCTTCTCACTACCTTTGAGCGTGCCTTATAAAGGTTATTTCAGAAACACGTCTTCCACACTACCTTTGAGCGTGTCTTGTAAAGGTTATTTCAGAAACACGTCCTATTCACTACCTTTGAGCGTGCCTTATAAAGGTTATTTCAGTAACACGTCCTACTAACTACCTTTAAGCGTGCCTTTTCAAGGTTATTTCAGAAAAACGTCCTACACACTACCTTTGAGCGTGCCTATTAAAGGTTATCTCAGAAACAAGTCCTGCTCACTACCTTTGAGCGTGCCTTATAAAGGTTATTTCAGAAACACCTCTTATTCACTACCTTTGAGCGTGCCTTATAAAGGTTATTTCAGAAACACGTCCTACTCACTACCTTTGAGCGTGCCTTATCAAGGTTATTTCAGAAACACGTCCTACACACTACCTTTGAATGTGCCTTAAAAAGGTTATTTCAGAAACACGTCCTACACACTACCTTTGAGCGTGCCTTATAAAGGTTATTTCAGAAACACGTCCTACTCACTACCTTTGAGCGTGCCTTATAAAGGTTATTTCAGAAACATGTTCTACACACTACCTTTGAAAGTGCCTATTAAAGGTTATCTCAGAAACACGTCCTACTCACTACCTTTGAGCGTGCCTTATAAAGGTTATTTCAGAAACACGTCCTACTCACTACCTTTGAGAGTGCCTTATAAAGGTTATTTCAGAAACACGTCTTCCACACTACCTTTGAGCGTGCCTTATAAAGGTTATTTCAGAAACACCTCCTATTCACTACCTTTGAGCGTGCATTATAAAGGTTATTTCAGAAACACGTCCTACTCACTACCTTTGAGCGTGCCTTATCAAGGTTATTTCAGAAACACGTCCTACACACTACCTTTGAATGTGCCTTAAAAAGGTTATTTCAGAAACACGTCCTACACACTACCTTTGAGCGTGCCTTATAAAGGTTATCTCAGAAACACGTCCTACTCGCTACCTTTGAGCGTGCCTTATAAAGGTTATTTCAGAAACACGTTCTACACACTACCTTTGAAAGTGCCTATTAAAGGTTATCTCAGAAACACGTCGTACTCACTACCTTTGAGCGTGCCTTATAAAGGTTATTTCAGAAACACGTCCTACACACTACCTTTGAGCGTGCCTTATAAAGGTTATTTCAGGAACACGTCCTACTCACTACCTTTGAGCGTGCCTTATCAAGGTTATTTCAGAAACACGTCCTACCCACTACCTTTGAGCGTGCCTTATAAAGGTTATTTCAGAAACACGTCCTTCTCACTACCTTTGAGCGTGCCTTATAAAGGTTATTTCAGAAACACGTCTTCCACACTACCTTTGAGCGTGTCTTATAAAGGTTATTTCAGAAACACGTCCTATTCACTACCTTTGAGCGTGCCTTATAAAGGTTATTTCAGTAACACGTCCTACTAACTACCTTTAAGCGTGCCTTTTCAAGGTTATTTCAGAAACACGTCCTACACACTACCTTTGAGCGTGCCTATTAAAGGTTATCTCAGAAAAAAGTCCTGCTCACTACCTTTGAGCGTGCCTTATAAAGGTTATTTCAGTAACACGTCCTACTAACTACCTTTAAGCGTGCCTTATAAAGGTTATTTCAGAAACACGTCCTACACACTACCTTTGAGCGTGCCTATTAAAGGTTATATCAGAAACAAGTCCTGCTCACTACCTTTGAGCGTGCCTTATCCAGGTTATTTCAGAAACACGTCCAACTCACTACCTTTGAGCGTGCCTTATAAAGGTTATTTCAGAAACACGTCCTACACACTACATTTGAGCGTGCTTTCAAAAGGTTATTTCAGAAACACGTCATACTCACTACCCTTGAGCGTGCCTTATAAAGGTTATTTCAGAAACACGTCCTACTCACTACCTTTGAGGGTGCCTCATAAAGGTTATTTCAGAAACACGTTGTACACACTACCTTTGAAAGTGCCTATTAAAGTTATCTCAGAAGCACGTCCTACTCACTACCTTTGAGCGTGCTTTCAAAAGGTTATTTCAGAAACACGTCATACTCACTACCTTTGAGCGTGCCTTATAAAGGTTATTTCAGAAACACGTCCTACACACTACCTTTGAGCGTGCCTTATAAAGGTTATTTCAGAAACACGTCTTCCACACTACCTTTGAACGTGCCTACTAAAGGTTATTTCAGAAACACGTCCTATTCACTACCTTTGAGCGTGCCTTATTAAGGTTATTTCAGTAACACGTCCTACTCACTACCTTTGAGCGTCCCTTATCAAGGTTATTTCAGGAACACGTCCTGCACACTACCTTTGAGCGTGCCTTATAAAGGTTATTTCAGAAACACGTCCTACTCACTACCTTTGAGCGTGCCTTTAAAAGGTTATTTCAGAAACACGTCCTACTCACTACGTTTGAACGTGCCTTATAAAGGTTATTTGAGAAACACGTTGTACACATTACCTTTGAAAGTGCCTATTGAAGGTTATCTCAGAAACACGTCCTACTCACTACCTTTGAGCGTGCCTTATCAAGGTTATTTCAGAAACACGTCCTACGCACTACCTTTGAGCGTGCCTTATAAAGGTTATTTCAGAAACACGTCCTACTCACTATCTTTGACCGTGCCTTCTAAAGGTTATTTCAGAAACACGTCTTCCACACTACCTTTGAGCGTGCCTTATAAAGGTTATTTCAGAAACACGTCCTATTCACTACCTTTGAGCGTGCCTTATCAAGGTTATTTCAGAAACACGTCCTACTCACTACCTTTGAGCGTGCCTTATAAAGGTTATTTCAGAAACACGTCCTACTCACTACCTTTGAGCGTGCCTTATAAAGGTTATTTCAGAAACACGTCCTTCTCACTACCTTTGAGCGTACCTTTAAAAGGTTATTTCAGAAACACGTCCTACACACTACCTTTGAGCGTGCCTATTAAAGGTTATCTCAGAAACACGTCCTACTCACTACCTTTGAGCGTGCCTTATCCAGGTTATTTCAGAAACACGTCCAACTCACTACCTTTGAGCATGCCTTATAAAGGTTATTTCAGAAACACGTCCTACACACTGCATTTGAGCGTGCTTTCAAAGGTTATTTCAGAAACACGTCATACTCACTACCTTTGAGCGTGCCTTATAAAGGTTATTTCAGAAACACGTCTTCCACACTACCTTTGAGCGTGTCTTATAAAGGTTATTTCAGAAACACGTCCTACTCACTACCTTTGAGCGTGCCTTATAAAGGTTATTTCAGAAACACGTCTTCCACACTACCTTTGAGCGTGCCTTATAAAGGTTATTTCAGAAACACCTCTTATTCACTACCTTTGAGCGTGCCTTATAAAGGTTATTTCAGAAACACGTCCTACTCACTACCTTTGAGCGTGCCTTATCAAGGTTATTTCAGAAACACGTCCTACACACTACCTTTGAATGTGCCTTAAAAAGGTTATTTCAGAAACACGTCCTACACACTACCTTTGAGAGTGCCTTATAAAGGTTATTTCAGAAACACGTCCTACTCACTACCTTTGAGCGTGCCTTATAAAGGTTATTTCAGAAACACGTTCTACACACTACCTTTGAAAGTGCCTATTAAAGGTTATCTCAGAAACACGTCCTACTCACTACCTTTGAGCGTGCCTTATAAAGGTTATTTCAGAAACACGTCCTACTCACTACCTTTGAGAGTGCCTTATAAAGGTTATTTCAGAAACACGTCTTCCACACTACCTTTGAGCGTGCCTTATAAAGGTTATTTCAGAAACACCTCCTATTCACTACCTTTGAGCGTGCCTTATAAAGGTTATTTCAGAAACACGTCCTACTCACTACCTTTGAGCGTGCCTTATCAAGGTTATTTCAGAAACACGTCCTACACACTACCTTTGAATGTGCCTTAAAAAGGTTATTTCAGAAACACGTCCTACACACTACCTTTGAGCGTGCCTTATAAAGGTTATTTCAGAAACACGTCCTACTCGCTACCTTTGAGCGTGCCTTATAAAGGTTATTTCAGAAACACGTTCTACACACTACCTTTGAAAGTGCCTATTAAAGGTTATCTCAGAAACACGTCGTACTCACTACCTTTGAGCGTGCCTTATAAAGGTTATTTCAGAAACACGTCCTACCCACTACCTTTGAGCGTGCCTTATAAAGGTTATTTCAGGAACACCTCCTACTCACTACCTTTGAGCGTGCCTTATCAAGGTTATTTCAGAAACACGTCCTACCCACTACCTTTGAGCGTGCCTTATAAAGGTTATTTCAGAAACACGTCCTTCTCACTACCTTTGAGCGTGCCTTATAAAGGTTATTTCAGAAACACGTCTTCCACACTACCTTTGAGCGTGTCTTATAAAGGTTATTTCAGAAACACGTCCTATTCACTACCTTTGAGCGTGCCTTATAAAGGTTATTTCAGTAACACGTCCTACTAACTACCTTTAAGCGTGCCTTTTCAAGGTTATTTCAGAAAAACGTCCTACACACTACCTTTGAGCGTGCCTATTAAAGGTTATCTCAGAAACAAGTCCTGCTCACTACCTTTGAGCGTGCCTTATAAAGGTTATTTCAGTAACACGTTCTACTAACTACCTTTAAGCGTGCCTTATAAAGGTTATTTCAGAAACACGTCCTACACACTACCTTTGAGCGTGCCTATTAAAGGTTATATCAGAAACAAGTCCTGCTCACTACCTTTGAGCGTGCCTTATCCAGGTTATTTCAGAAACACGTCCAACTCACTACCTTTGAGCGTGCCTCATAAAGGTTATTTCAGAAACACGTCCTACACACTACCTTTGAGCGTGCTTTCAAAAGGTTATTTCAGAAACACGTCATACTCACTACCTTTGAGCGTGCCTTATAAAGGTTATTTCAGAAACACGTCCTACTCACTACCTTTGAGCGTGCCTTATAAAGGTTATTTCAGAAACACGTTGTACACACTACCTTTGAAAGTGCCTATTAAAGTTATCTCAGAAGCACGTCCTACTCACTACCTTTGAGCGTGCTTTCAAAAGGTTATTTCAGAAACACGTCATACTCACTACCTTTGAGCGTGCCTTATAAAGGTTATTTCAGAAACACGTCCTACACACTACCTTTGAGCGTGCCTTATAAAGGTTATTTCAGAAACACGTCTTCCACACTACCTTTGAACGTGCCTACTAAAGGTTATTTCAGAAATACGTCCTATTCACTACCTTTGAGCGTGCCTTATTAAGGTTATTTCAGTAACACGTCCTACTCACTACCTTTGAGCGTCCCTTATCAAGGTTATTTCAGAAACACGTCCTGCACATTACCTTTGAGCGTGCCTTATAAAGGTTATTTCAGAAACACGTCCTACTCACTACTTTTGAGCGTGCCTTTAAAAGGTTATTTCAGAAACACGTCCTACTCACTACGTTTGAACGTGCCTTATAAAGGTTATTTGAGAAACACGTTGTACACATTACCTTTGAAAGTGCCTATTGAAGGTTATCTCAGAAACACGTCCTACTCACTACCTTTGAGCGTGCCTTATAAAGGTTATTTCAGAAACACGTCCTACGCACTACCTTTGAGCGTGCCTTACAAAGGTTATTTCAGAAACACGTCCTACTCACTATCTTTGACCGTGCCTTCTAAAGGTTATTTCAGAAACACGTCCTACTCACTACCTTTGAGCGTGCCTTATAAAGGTTATTTCAGAAACACGTCCTACTCACTACCTTTGAGCGTGCCTTATAAAGGTTATTTCAGAAACACGTCCTTCTCACTACCTTTGAGCGTGCCTTATCAAGGTTATTTCAGAAACACGTCCTACTCACTACCTTTGAGCGTGCCTTATAAAGGTTATTTCAGAAACACGTCCTACTCACTACCTTTGAGCGTGCCTTATAAAGGTTATCTCAGAAACACGTCCTACTCACTACCTTTGAGCGTGCCTTATAAAGGTTATTTCAGAAACACGTCCTACGCACTACCTTTGAGCGTGCCTTACAAAGGTTATTTCAGAAACACGTCCTACTCACTATCTTTGACCGTGCCTTCTAAAGGTTATTTCAGAAACACGTCCTACTCACTACCTTTGAGCGTGCCTTATAAAGGTTATTTCAGAAACACATCCTACTCACTACCTTTGAGCGTGCCTTATAAAGGTTATTTCAGAAACACGTCCTTCTCACTACCTTTGAGCGTGCCTTATCAAGGTTATTTCAGAAACACGTCCTACTCACTACCTTTGAGCGTCCCTTATCAAGGTTATTTCAGAAACACGTCCTGCACACTACCTTTGAGCGTGCCTTATAAAGGTTATTTCAGAAACACGTCCTACTCACTACTTTTGAGCGTGCCTTTAAAAGGTTATTTCAGAAACACGTCCTACTCACTACGTTTGAACGTGCCTTATAAAGGTTATTTGAGAAACACGTTGTACACATTACCTTTGAAAGTGCCTATTGAAGGTTATCTCAGAAACACGTCCTACTCACTACCTTTGAGCGTGCCTTATAAAGGTTATTTCAGAAACACGTCCTACGCACTACCTTTGAGCGTGCCTTACAAAGGTTATTTCAGAAACACGTCCTACTCACTATCTTTGACCGTGCCTTCTAAAGGTTATTTCAGAAACACGTCCTACTCACTACCTTTGAGCGTGCCTTATAAAGGTTATTTCAGAAACACGTCCTACTCACTACCTTTGAGCGTGCCTTATAAAGGTTATTTCAGAAACACGTCCTTCTCACTACCTTTGAGCGTGCCTTATCAAGGTTATTTCAGAAACACGTCCTACTCACTACCTTTGAGCGTGCCTTATAAAGGTTATTTCAGAAACACGTCCTACTCACTACCTTTGAGCGTGCCTTATAAAGGTTATCTCAGAAACACGTCCTACTCACTACCTTTGAGCGTGCCTTATAAAGGTTATTTCAGAAACACGTCCTACGCACTACCTTTGAGCGTGCCTTACAAAGGTTATTTCAGAAACACGTCCTACTCACTATCTTTGACCGTGCCTTCTAAAGGTTATTTCAGAAACACGTCCTACTCACTACCTTTGAGCGTGCCTTATAAAGGTTATTTCAGAAACACATCCTACTCACTACCTCTGAGCGTGCCTTATAAAGGTTATTTCAGAAACACGTCCTTCTCACTACCTTTGAGCGTGCCTTATCAAGGTTATTTCAGAAACACGTCCTACTCACTACCTTTGAGCGTGCCTTATAAAGGTTATTTCAGAAACACGTCCTACTCACTACCTTTGAGCGTGCCTTATAAAGGTTATTTCAGAAACACGTCCTTCTCACTACCTTTGAGCGTACCTTTAAAAGGTTATTTCAGAAACACGTCCTACACACTACCTTTGAGCGTGCCTATTAAAGGTTATCTCAGAAACACGTCCTACTCACTACCTTTGAGCGTGCCTTATCCAGGTTATTTCAGAAACACGTCCAACTCACTACCTTTGAGCATGCCTTATAAAGGTTATTTCAGAAACACGTCTTACACACTGCATTTGAGCGTGCTTTCAAAAGGTTATTTCAGAAACACGTCATACTCACTACCTTTGAGCGTGTCTTATAAAGGTTATTTCAGAAACACGTCCTACTCACTACCTTTGAGCGTGCCTTATAAAGGTTATTTCAGAAACACGTCTTCCACACTACCTTTGAGCGTGCCTTATAAAGGTTATTTCAGAAACACCTCCTATTCACTACCTTTGAGCGTGCCTTATAAAGGTTATTTCAGAAACCCGTCCTACTCACTACCTTTGAGCGTGCCTTCTCAAGGTTATTTTAGAAACACGTCCTACACACTACATTTGAATGTGCCTTAAAAAGGTTATTTCAGAAACACGTCCTACACACTACCTTTGAGCGTGTCTTATAAAGGTTATTTCAGAAACACGTTCTACACACTACCTTTGAAAGTGCCTATTAAAGGTTATCTCAGAAACACGTCCTACTCACTACCTTTGAGCGTGCCTTATAAAGGTTATTTCAGAAACACGTCCTACGCACTACCTTTGAGCGTGCCTTACAAAGGTTATTTCAGAAACACGTCCTACTCACTATCTTTGAGCGTGCCTTATAAAGGTTATTTCAGAAACACGTCTTCCACACTACCTTTGAGCGTGCCTTATAAAGGTTATTTCAGAAACACGTCCTATTCACTACCTTTGAGCGTGCCTTATACAGGTTATTTCAGAAACACGTCCTACACACTACCTTTGAGCGTGCCTTTAAAAGGTTATTTCAGAAACACGTCCTACTCACTACGTTTGAACGTGCCTTACAAAGGTTATTTCAGAAACACGTCCTACTCACTATCTTTGAGCGTGCCTTATAAAGGTTATTTCAGAAACACGTCTTCCACACTACCTTTGAGCGTGCCTTATAAAGGTTATTTCAGAAACACGTCCTATTCACTACCTTTGAGCGTGCCTTATACAGGTTATTTCAGAAACACGTCCTACTCACTACCTTTGAGCGTGCCTTTTGAAGGTTATTTCAGAAACACGTCCTACACACTACCTTTGAGCGTGCCTTATAAAGGTTATTTCAGGAACACGTCCTACTCACTACCTTTGAGCGTGCCTTATAAAGTTTATTTCAGAAACACGTCCTACTCACTACCTTTGAGCGTGCCTTATAAAGGTTATTTCAGAAACACGTCCTTCTCACTACCTTTGAGCGTGCCTTATAAAGGTTATTTCAGAAACACGTCTTCCTCACTACCTTTGAGCGTGCCTTATAAAGGTTATTTCAGAAACACGTCCTATTCACTACCTTTGAGCGTGCCTTATAAAGGTTATTTCAGTAACACGTCCTACTGACTACCTTTAAGAGTGCCTTTTCAAGGTTATTTCAGAAACACGTCCTACACACTACCTTTGAGCGTGCCTTTAAAAGGTTATTTCAGAAACACGTCCTACACACTACCTTTGAGCGTGTCTATTAAAGGTTATCTCAGAAACAAGTCCTGCTCACTACCTTTGAGCGTGCCTTATCCAGGTTATTTCAGAAACACGTCCAACTCACTACCTTTGAGCGTGCCTTATAAAGGTTATTTCAGAAACACGTCCTACACACTACCTTTGAGCGTGCTTTCAAAAGGTTATTTCAGAAACACGTCATACTCACTACCTTTGAGCGTGCCTTATAAAGGTTATTTCAGAAACACGTCCTACTCACTACCTTTGAGGGTGCCTTATAAAGGTTATTCCAGAAACACGTTGTACACACTACCTTTGAAAGTGCCTATTAAAGTTATCTTTGAAGCACGTCCTACTCACTACCTTTGAGCGTGCTTTCTAAAGGTTATTTCAGAAACACGTCTTCCACACTACCTTTGAGCGTGCCTTATTAAGGTTATTTCAGAAACACCTCCTATTCACTACCTTTGAGCGTGCCTTATAAAGGTTATTTCAGAAACACGTCCTACTCACTACCTTTGAGCGTGCCTTATAAAGGTTATTTCAGAAACACGTTCTACACATTACCTTTGAAAGTGCCTATTAAAGGTTATCTCAGAAACACGTCGTACTCACTACCTTTGAGCGTGCCTTATTAAGGTTATTTCAGAAACACGTCCAACTCACTACCTTTGAGCATGCCTTATAAAGGTTATTTCAGAAACACGTCTTACACACTGCATTTGAGCGTGCTTTCAAAAGGTTATTTCAGAAACACGTCATACTCACTACCTTTGAGCGTGTCTTATAAAGGTTATTTCAGAAACACGTCCTACTCACTACCTTTGAGCGTGCCTTATAAAGGTTATTTCAGAAACACGTCTTCCACACTACCTTTGAGCGTGCCTTATAAAGGTTATTTCAGAAACACCTCCTATTCACTACCTTTGAGCGTGCCTTATAAAGGTTATTTCAGAAACCCGTCCTACTCACTACCTTTGAGCGTGCCTTATCAAGGTTATTTTAGAAACACGTCCTACACACTACATTTGAATGTGCCTTAAAAAGGTTATTTCAGAAACACGTCCTACACACTACCTTTGAGCGTGTCTTATAAAGGTTATTTCAGAAACACGTTCTACACACTACCTTTGAAAGTGCCTATTAAAGGTTATCTCAGAAACACGTCCTACTCACTACCTTTGAGCGTGCCTTATAAAGGTTATTTCAGAAACACGTCCTACGCACTACCTTTGAGCGTGCCTTACAAAGGTTATTTCAGAAACACGTCCTACTCACTATCTTTGAGCGTGCCTTATAAAGGTTATTTCAGAAACACGTCTTCCACACTACCTTTGAGCGTGCCTTATAAAGGTTATTTCAGAAACAGGTCCTATTCACTACCTTTGAGCGTGCCTTATACAGGTTATTTCAGAAACACGTCCTACACACTACCTTTGAGCGTGCCTTTAAAAGGTTATTTCAGAAACACGTCCTACTCACTACGTTTGAACGTGCCTTACAAAGGTTATTTCAGAAACACGTCCTACTCACTATCTTTGAGCGTGCCTTATAAAGGTTATTTCAGAAACACGTCTTCCACACTACCTTTGAGCGTGCCTTATAAAGGTTATTTCAGAAACACGTCCTATTCACTACCTTTGAGCGTGCCTTATACAGGTTATTTCAGAAACACGTCCTACTCACTACCTTTGAGCGTGCCTTTTGAAGGTTATTTCAGAAACACGTCCTACACACTACCTTTGAGCGTGCCTTATAAAGGTTATTTCAGGAACACGTCCTACTCACTACCTTTGAGCGTGCCTTATAAAGGTTATTTCAGAAACACGTCCTACTCACTACCTTTGAGCGTGCCTTATAAAGGTTATTTCAGAAACACGTCCTTCTCACTACCTTTGAGCGTGCCTTATAAAGGTTATTTCAGAAACACGTCTTCCTCACTACCTTTGAGCGTGCCTTATAAAGGTTATTTCAGAAACACGTCCTATTCACTACCTTTGAGCGTGCCTTATAAAGGTTATTTCAGTAACACGTCCTACTGACTACCTTTAAGAGTGCCTTTTCAAGGTTATTTCAGAAACACGTCCTACACACTACCTTTGAGCGTGCCTTTAAAAGGTTATTTCAGAAACACGTCCTACACACTACCTTTGAGCGTGTCTATTAAAGGTTATCTCAGAAACAAGTCCTGCTCACTACCTTTGAGCGTGCCTTATCCAGGTTATTTCAGAAACACGTCCAACTCACTACCTTTGAGCGTGCCTTATAAAGGTTATTTCAGAAACACGTCCTACACACTACCTTTGAGCGTGCTTTCAAAAGGTTATTTCAGAAACACGTCATACTCACTACCTTTGAGCGTGCCTTATAAAGGTTATTTCAGAAACACGTCCTACTCACTACCTTTGAGGGTGCCTTATAAAGGTTATTCCAGAAACACGTTGTACACACTATCTTTGAAAGTGCCTATTAAAGTTATCTTTGAAGCACGTCCTACTCACTACCTTTGAGCGTTCTTTCTAAAGGTTATTTCAGAAACACGTCTTCCACACTACCTTTGAGCGTGCCTTATTAAGGTTATTTCAGAAACACCTCCTATTCACTACCTTTGAGCGTGCCTTATAAAGGTTATTTCAGAAACACGTCCTACTCACTACCTTTGAGCGTGCCTTATAAAGGTTATTTCAGAAACACGTTCTACACATTACCTTTGAAAGTGCCTATTAAAGGTTATCTCAGAAACACGTCGTACTCACTACCTTTGAGCGTGCCTTATTAAGGTTATTTCAGAAACACGTCCTACACACTACCTTTGAGCGTGCCTTATAAAGGTTATTTCAGGAACACGTCCTACTCACTACCTTTGAGCGTGCCTTATCAAGGTTATTTCAGAAACACGTCCTACCCACTACCTTTGAGCGTGCCTTATGAAGGTTATTTCAGAAACACGTCCTTCTCACTACCTTTGAGCGTGCCTTATAAAGGTCATTTCAGAAACACGTCTTCCACACTACCTTTGAGCGTGTCTTATAAAGGTTATTTCAGAAACACGTCCTATTCACTACCTTTGAGCGTGCCTTACCAAGGTTATTTCAGTAACACGTCCTACTAACTACCTTTAAGCGTGCCTTTTCAAGGTTATTTCAGAAACACGTCCTACACACTACCTTTCAGCGTGCCTATTAAAGGTTATCTCAGAAACAAGTCCTGCTCACTACCTTTGAGCGTGCCTTATAAAGGTTATTTCAGTAACACGTCCTACTAACTACCTTTAAGCGTGCCTTGAAAAGGTTATTTCAGAAACACGTCCTACACACTACCTTTGAGCGTGCCTATTAAAGGTTATATCAGAAACAAGTCCTGCTCACTACCTTTGAGCGTGCCTTATCCAGGTTATTTCAGAAACACGTCCAACTCACTACCTTTGAGCGTGCCTTATAAAGGTTATTTCAGAAACACGTCCTACACACTACCTTTGAGCGTGCTTTCAAAAGGTTATTTCAGAAACACGTCATACTCACTACCTTTGACCGTGCCTTATAAAGGTTATTTCAGAAACACGTCCTACTCACTACCTTTGAGGGTGCCTTATCAAGGTTATTTCAGAAACACGTTGTACACACTACCTTTGAAAGTGCCTATTAAAGTTATCTCAGAAGCACGTCCTACTCACTACCTTTGAGCGTGCCTTATAAAGGTTATTTCAGAAACACGTCCTACACACTACCTTTGAGCGTGCCTTATAAAGGTTATTTCAGAAACACGTCTTCCACACTACCTTTGAACGTGCCTACTAAAGGTTATTTCAGAAACACGTCCTATTCACTACCTTTGAGCGTGCCTTATTAAGGTTATTTCAGTAACACGTCCTACTCACTACCTTTGAGCGTCCCTTATCAAGGTTATTTCAGAAACACGTCCTGCACACTACCTTTGAGCGTGCCTTATAAAGGTTATTTCAGAAACACGTCCTACTCACTACCTTTGAGCGTGCCTTTAAAAGGTTATTTCAGAAACACGTCCTACTCACTACGTTTGAACGTGCCTTATAAAGGTTATTTGAGAAACACGTTGTACACATTACCTTTGAAAGTGCCTATTAAAGGTTATCTCAGAAACACGTCCTACTCACTACCTTTGAGCGTGCCTTATAAAGGTTATTTCAGAAACACGTCCTACGCACTACCTTTGAGCGTGCCTTACAAAGGTTATTTCAGAAACACGTCCTACTCACTATCTTTGACCGTGCCTTCTAAAGGTTATTTCAGAAACACGTCTTCCACACTACCTTTGAGCGTGCCTTATAAAGGTTATTTCAGAAACACGTCCTATTCACTACCTTTGAGCGTGCCTTATCAAGGTTATTTCAGAAACACGTCTTACTCACTACCTTTGAGCGTGCCTTATCAAGGTTATTTCAGAAACACGTCCTACTCACTACCTTTGAGCGTGCCTTATAAAGGTTATTTCAGAAACACGTCCTTCTCACTACCTTTGAGCGTGCCTTTAAAAGGTTATTTCTGAAACACGTCCTACACACTACCTTTGAGCGTGCCTATTAAAGGTTATCTCAGAAACACGTCCTACTCACTACCTTTGAGCGTGCCTTATAAAGGTTATTTCAGAAACACGTCCAACTCACTACCTTTGAGCATGCCTTATAAAGGTTATTTCAGAAACACGTCCTACACACTGCATTTGAGCGTGTTTTCAAAAGGTTATTTCAGAAACACGTCATACTCACTACCTTTGAGCGTGTCTTATAAAGGTTATTTCAGAAACACGTCCTACTCACTACCTTTGAGCGTGCCTTATAAAGGTTATTTCAGAAACACGTCTTCCACACTACCTTTGAGCGTGCCTTATAAAGGTTATTTCAGAAACACGTCCTACTCACTACCTTTGAGCGTGCCTTATCAAGGTTATTTCAGAAACACGTCCTACACACTACCTTTGAATGTGCCTTAAAAAGGTTATTTCAGAAACACGTCCTACACACTACCTTTGAGCGTGCCTTATAAAGGTTATTTCAGAAACACATCCTACTCACTACCTTTGAGCGTGCCTTATCAAGGTTATTTCAGAAACACGTTCTACACACTACCTTTGAAAGTGCCTATTAAAGGTTATCTCAGAAACACGTCCTACTCACTACCTTTGAGCGTGCCTTATAAAGGTTATTTCAGAAACACGTCCTACGCACTACCTTTGAGCGTGCCTTACAAAGGTTATTTCAGAAACACGTCCTACTCACTATCTTTGAGCGTGCCTTATAAAGGTTATTTCAGAAACACGTCTTCCACACTACCTTTGAGCGTGCCTTATAAAGGTTATTTCAGAAACACGTCCTATTCACTACCTTTGAGCGTGCCTTATAAAGGTTATTTCAGAAACACGTCCTACTCACTACCTTTGAGCGTGCCTTTTAAAGGTTATTTCAAAAACACGTCCTACACACTACCTTTGAGCGTGCCTTATAAAGGTTTTTTCAGGAACACGTCCTACTCACTACCTTTGAGCGTGCCTTATAAAGGTTATTTCAGAAACACGTCCTACTCACTACCTTTGAGCGTGCCTTATAAAGGTTATTTCAGAAACACGTCCTTCTCACTACCTTTGAGCGTGCCTTATAAAGGTTATTTCAGAAACACGTCTTCCTCACTACCTTTGAGCGTGCCTTATAAAGGTTATTTCAGAAACACGTCCTATTCACTACCTTTGAGCGTGCCTTATAAAGGTTATTTCAGTAACACGTCCTACTGACTACCTTCAAGAGTGCCTTTTGAAGGTTATTTCAGAAACACGTCCTACACACTACCTTTGAGCGTGCCTTAAAAAGGTTATTTCAGAAACACGTCCTACACACTACCTTTGAGCGTGCCTATTAAAGGTTATCTCAGAAACAAGTCCTGCTCACTACCGTTGAGCGTGCCTTATCCAGGTTATTTCAGAAACACGTCCAACTCACTACCTTTGAGCGTGCCTTATAAAGGTTATTTCAGAAACACGTCCTACACACTACCTTTGAGCGTGCTTTCAAAGGGTTATTTCAGAAACACGTCATACTCACTACCTTTGAGCGTGCCTTATAAAGGTTATTTCAGAAACACGTCCTACTCACTACCTTTGAGGGTGCCTTATCAAGGTTATTTCAGAAACACGTTGTACACACTACCTTTGAAAGTGCCTATTAAAGTTATCTTAGAAGCACGTCCTACTCACTACCTTTGAGCGTGCTTTCAAAATGTTATTTCAGAAACACGTCATACTCACTACCTTTGAGCGTGCCTTATTAAGGTTATTTCAGAAACACGTCCTACTCACTACCTTTGAGCGTGCCTTATAAAGGTTATTTCAGAAACACGTCCTACTCACTACCTTTGAGCGTGCCTTATAAAGGTTATTTCAGAAACACGTCCTACTCACTACCTTTGAGCTTGCCTTACAAAGGTTATCTTAGAAACACGTCATACTCACTACCTTTGAGCGTGCCTTATTAAGGTTATTTCAGAAACACGTCCTACACACTACCTTTGAGCGTGCTTTCAAAAGGTTATTTCAGAAACACGTCATACTCACTACCTTTGAGCGTGCCTTATCAAGGTTATTTCAGAAACACGTCCTACTCACTACCTTTGAGCGTGCCTTACCAAGGTTATTTCAGAAACACGTTGTACACACTACCTTTGAAAGTGCCTATTAAAGGTTATTTCAGAAACACGTCATACTCACTACCTTTGAGCGTGCCTCATAAAGGTTATTTCAGAAACAAGTCCTACTCACTACCTTTAAGCGTGCCTTATAAAGGTTATTTCAGAAACACGTCCTACTTACTACCTTCGAGCGTGCTTTATAAAGGTTATTTCAGAAACACGTCTTCCACACTACCTTTGAGCGTGCCTTATAAAGGTTATTTCAGAAACACGTCCTACACACTACCTTTGAGCGTGCCTTATAAAGGTTATTTCAGAAACACGTCTTCCACACTACCTTTGAACGTGCCTACTAAAGGTTATTTCAGAAACACGTCCTATTCACTACCTTTGAGCGTGCCTTATTAAGGTTATTTCAGTAACACGTCCTACTCACTACCTTTGAGCGTCCCTTATCAAGGTTATTTCAGAAACACGTCCTGCACACTACCTTTGAGCGTGCCTTATGAAGGTTATTTCAGAAACACGTCCTACTCACTACCTTTGAGCGTGCCTTTAAAAGGTTATTTCAGAAACACGTCCTACTCACTACATTTGAACGTGCCTTATAAAGGTTATTTGAGAAACACGTTGTACACATTACCTTTGAAAGTGCCTATTAAAGGTTATCTCAGAAACACGTCCTACTCACTACCTTTGAGCGTGCCTTATAAAGGTTATTTCAGAAACACGTCCTACGCACTACCTTTGAGCGTGCCTTACAAAGGTTATTTCAGAAACACGTCCTACTCACTATCTTTGACCGTGCCTTCTAAAGGTTATTTCAAAAACACGTCTTCCACACTACCTTTGAGCGTGCCTTATAAAGGTTATTTCAGAAACACGTCCTATTCACTACCTTTGAGCGTGCCTTATCAAGGTTATTTCAGAAACACGTCCTAGTCACTACCTTTGAGCGTGCCTTATAAAGGTTATTTCAGAAACACGTCCAACTCACTACCTTTGAGCGTGCCTTATAAAGGTTATTTCAGAAACACGTCCTTCTCACTACCTTTGAGCGTGCCTTTAAAAGGTTATTTCAGAAACACGTGCTACACACTACCTTTGAGCGTGCCTATTAAAGGTTATCTCAGAAACACGTCCTACTCACTACCTTTGAGCGTGCCTTATCCAGGTTATTTCAGAAACACGTCCAACTCACTACCTTTGAGCATGCCTTATAAAGGTTATTTCAGAAACACGTCCTACACACTGCATTTGAGCGTGCTTTCAAAAGGTTATTTCAGAAACACGTCATACTCACTACCTTTGAGCGTGTCTTATAAAGGTTATTTCAGAAACACGTCCTACTCACTACCTTTGAGCGTGCCTTATAAAGGTTATTTCAGAAACACGTCTTCCACACTACCTTTGAGCGTGCCTTATAAAGGTTATTTCAGAAACACCTCCTATTCACTACCTTTGAGCGTGCCTTATAAAGGTTATTTCAGAAACACGTCCTACTCACTACCTTTGAGCGTGCCTTATCAAGGTTATTTCAGAAACACGTCCTACACACTACCTTTGAATGTGCCTTATAAAGGTTATTTCAGAAACACGTCCTACACACTACCTTTGAGCGTGCCTTATAAAGGTTATTTCAGAAACACGACCTACTCACTACCTTTGAGCGTGTCTTATAAAGGTTATTTCAGAAACACGTTCTACACACTACCTTTGAAAGTGCCTATTAAAGGTTATCTCAGAAACACGTCCTACTCACTACCTTTGAGCGTGCCTTATAAAGGTTATTTCAGAAACACGTCCTACGCACTACCTTTGAGCGTGCCTTACAAAGGTTATTTCATAAACACGTCCTACTCACTATCTTTGAGCGTGCCTTATAAAGGTTATTTCAGAAACACGTCTTCCACACTACCTTTGAGCGTGCTTTATAAAGGTTATTTCAGAAACACGTCCTATTCACTACCTTTGAGCGTGCCTTATAAAGGTTATTTCAGAAACACGTCCTACTCACTACCTTTGAGCGTGCCTTTTAAAGGTTATTTCAGAAACACGTCCTACACACTACCTTTGAGCGTGCCTTATAAAGGTTATTTCAGGAACACGTCCTACTCACTACCTTTGAGCGTGCCTTATAAAGGTTATTTCAGAAACACGTCCTACTCACTACCTTTGAGCGTGCCTTATAAAGGTTATTTCAGAAACACGTCCTTCTCACTACCTTTGAGCGTGCCTTATAAAGGTTATTTCAGAAACACGTCTTCCTCACTACCTTTGAGCGTGCCTTATAAATGTTATTTCAGAAACACGTCCTATTCACTACCTTTGAGCGTGCCTTATAAAGGTTATTTCAGTAACACGTCCTACTCACTACCTTTAAGAGTGCCTTTTCAAGGTTATTTCAGAAACACGTCCTACACATTACCTTTGAGCGTGCCTTAAAAAGGTTATTTCAGAAACACGTCCTACACACTACCTTTGAGCGTGCCTATTAAAGGTTATCTCAGAAACAAGTCCTGCTCACTACCTTTGAGCGTGCCTTATCCAGGTTATTTCAGAAACACGTCCAACTCACTACCTTTGAGCGTGCCTTATTAAGGTTATTTCAGAAACACGTCCTACTCACTACCTTTGAGGGTGCCTTATTAAGGTTATTTCAGAAACACGTCCTACTCACTACCTTTGAGGGTGCCTATTAAAGGTTATTTCAGAAACACGTCCTACTCACTACCTTTGAGCGTGCCTTATAAAGGTTTTTTCAGAAACACGTCCTACACACTACCTTTGAGCGTGCCTTATAAAGGTTATTTCAGAAACAAGTCCTACTCACTACCTTTGAGCGTGCCTTATAAAGGTTATTTCAGAAACACGTCCTACTTACTACCTTCGAGAGTGCTTTATAAAGGTTATTTCAGAAACACGTCTTCCACACTACCTTTGAGCGTGCCTTATAAAGATTATTTCAGAAACACGTACTATTCACTACCTTTGAGCGTGCCTTATAAAGGTTATTTCAGAAACACGTCTTCCACACTACCTTTGAGCGTGCTTTATAAAGGTTATTTCAGAAACACCTCCTATTCACTACCTTTGAGCGTGCCTTATCAAGGTTATTTCAGAAACACGTCCTACTCACTACCTTTGAGCGTGCCTTATCAAGGTTATTTCAGAAACACGTCCTACACACTACCTTTGAGCGTGCCTTAAAAAGGTTATTTCAGAAACACGTCCTAATCACTACCTTTGAGCGAGCCTTATAAAGGTTTTTTCAGAAACACGTCCTAATCACTACCTTTGAGCGTGCCTTATAAAGGTTATTTCAGAAACACGTTTTCCACACTACCTTTGAGCGTGTCTTATAAAGGTTATTTCAGAAACACGTCCTACTCACTACCTTTGAGCGTGCCTTATAAAGGTTATTTCAGGAACACATCCTACTCACTACCTTTGAGCGTGTCTTATAAAGGTTATTTCAGAAACACGTCCTATTCACTACCTTTGAGCGTGCCTTATAAAGGTTATTTCAGTAACACGTCCTACTCACTACCTTTGAACGTCCCTTATCAAGGTTATTTCAGAAACACGTCCTGCACACTACCTTTGAGCGTGCCTTAAGAAGGTTATTTCAGAAACACGTCCTACACACTACCTTTGAGCGTGCCTTAAAAAGGTTATTTCAGAAACACGTCCTACTCACTACCTTTGAGCGTGCCTTACAAAGGTTATCTCAGAAACACGTTCTACACACTACCTTTGAGCGTGCCTTATAAAGGTTATTTCAGAAACACGTCCTACACACTACCTTTGAGCGTGCTTTCAAAAGGTTATTTCAGAAACACGTCCTACTCACTACCTTTGAGCGTGCCTTATAAAGGTTATTTCAGAAACACGTTGTACACATTACCTTTGAAAGTGCCTATTAAAGGTTATCTCAGAAACACGTCCTACTCACTACCTTTGAGCGTGCCGTATAAAGGTTATTTCAGAAACACGTCCAACTCACTACCTTTGAGCGTGCCTTATAAAGGTTATTTTAGAAACACGTCCTACACACTACCTTTGAGCGTGCTTTCAAAAGGTTATTTCAGAAACACGTCATACTCACTACCTTTGAGCGTGCCTTATAAAGGTTATTTCAGAAACACGTCCTACTCACTACCTTTGAGGGTGCCTTATAAAGGTTATTCCAGAAACACGTTGTACACACTACCTTTGAAAGTGCCTATTAAAGTTTTCTTAGAAGCACGTCCTACTCACTACCTTTGAGCGTGCTTTCTAAAGGTTATTTCAGAAACACGTCTTCCACACTACCTTTGAGCGTGCCTTATTAAGGTTATTTCAGAAACACCTCCTATTCACTACCTTTGAGCGTGCCTTATAAAGGTTATTTCAGAAACACGTCCTACTCACTACCTTTGAGCGTGCCTTATAAAGGTTATTTCAGAAACACGTTCTACACACTACCTTTGAAAGTGCCTATTAAAGGTTATCTCAGAAACACGTCGTACTCACTACCTTTGAGCGTGCCTTATAAAGGTTATTTCAGAAACACGTCCTACACACTACCTTTGAGCGTGCCTTATAAAGATTATTTCAGGAACACGTCCTACTCACTACCTTTGAGCGTGCCTTATCAAGGTTATTTCAGAAACACGTCCTACCCGCTACCTTTGAGCGTGCCTTATAAAGGTTATTTCAGAAACACGTCCTTCTCACTACCTTTGAGCGTGCCTTATAAAGGTCATTTCAGAAACACGTCTTCCACACTACCTTTGAGCGTGTCTTATAAAGGTTATTTCAGAAAAACGTCCTATTCACTACCTTTGAGCGTGCCTTATCAAGGTTATTTCAGTAACACGTCCTACTAACTACCTTTAAGCGTGCCTTTTCAAGGTTATTTCAGAAACACGTCCTACACACTACCTTTGAGCGTGCCTATTAAAGGTTATCTCAGAAACAAGTCCTGCTCACTACCTTTGAGCGTGCCTTATAAAGGTTATTTCAGTAACACGTCCTACTAACTACCTTTAAGCGTGCCTTGAAAAGGTTATTTCAGAAACACGTCCTACACACTACCTTTGAGCGTGCCTATTAAAGGTTATATCAGAAACAAGTCCTGCTCACTACCTTTGAGCGTGCCTTATCCAGGTTATTTCAGAAACACGTCCAACTCACTACCTTTGAGCGTGCCTTATAAAGGTTATTTCAGAAACACGTCCTACACACTACCTTTGAGCGTGCTTTCAAAAGGTTATTTCAGAAACACGTCATACTCACTACCTTTGAGCGTGCCTTATAAAGGTTATTTCAGAAACACGTCCTACTCACTACCTTTGAGGGTGCCTTATAAAGGTTATTTCAGAAACACGTTGTACACACTACCTTTGAAAGTGCCTATTAAAGTTATCTCAGAAGCACGTCCTACTCACTACCTTTGAGCGTGCTTTCAAAAGGTTATTTCAGAAACACGTCATACTCACTACCTTTGAGCGTGCCTTATAAAGGTTATTTCAGAAACACGTCCTACACACTACCTTTGAGCGTGCCTTATAAAGGTTATTTCAGAAACACGTCTTCCACACTACCTTTGAACGTGCCTACTAAAGGTTATTTCAGAAACACGTCCTATTCACTACCTTTGAGCGTGCCTTATTAAGGTTATTTCAGTAACACGTCCTACTCACTACCTTTGAGCATCCCTTATCAAGGTTATTTCAGAAACACGTCCTGCACACTACCTTTGAGCGTGCCTTATAAAGGTTATTTCAGAAACACGTCCTACTCACTACCTTTGAGCGTGCCTTTAAAAGGTTATTTCAGAAACACGTCCTACTCACTACGTTTGAACGTGCCTTATAAAGGTTATTTGAGAAACACGTTGTACACATTACCTTTGAAAGTGCCTATTAAAGGTTATCTCAGAAACACGTCCTACTCACTACCTTTGAGCGTGCCTTATAAAGGTTATTTCAGAAACACGTCCTACGCACTACCTTTGAGCGTGCCTTACAAAGGTTATTTCAGAAACACGTCCTACTCACTATCTTTGACCGTGCCTTCTAAAGGTTATTTCAGAAACACGTCTTCCACACTACCTTTGAGCGTGCCTTATAAAGGTTATTTCAGAAACACGTCCTATTCACTACCTTTGAGCGTGCCTTATCAAGGTTATTTCAGAAACACGTCTTACTCACTACCTTTGAGCGTGCCTTATCAAGGTTATTTCAGAAACACGTCCTACTCACTACCTTTGAGCGTGCCTTATAAAGGTTATTTCAGAAACACGTCCTTCTCACTACCTTTGAGCGTGCCTTTAAAAGGTTATTTCAGAAACACGTCCTACACACTACCTTTGAGCGTGCCTATTAAAGGTTATCTCAGAAACACGTCCTACTCACTACCTTTGAGCGTGCCTTATCCAGGTTATTTCAGAAACACGTCCAACTCACTACCTTTGAGCATGCCTTATAAAGGTTATTTCAGAAACACGTCCTACACACTGCATTTGAGCGTGTTTTCAAAAGGTTATTTCAGAAACACGTCATACTCACTACCTTTGAGCGTGTCTTATAAAGGTTATTTCAGAAACACGTCATACTCACTACCTTTGAGCGTGCCTTATAAAGGTTATTTCAGAAACACGTCTTCCACACTACCTTTGAGCGTGCCTTATAAAGGTTATTTCAGAAACACCTCCTATTCACTACCTTTGAGCGTGCCTTATAAAGGTTATTTCAGAAACACGTCCTACTCACTACCTTTGAGCGTGCCTTATCAAGGTTATTTCAGAAACACGTCCTACACACTACCTTTGAATGTGCCTTAAAAAGGTTATTTCAGAAACACGTCCTACACACTACCTTTGAGCGTGCCTTATAAAGGTTATTTCAGAAACACCTCCTACTCACTACCTTTGAGCGTGCCTTATAAGGTTATTTCAGAAACACGTTCTACACACTACCTTTGAAAGTGCCTATTAAAGGTTATCTCAGAAACACGTCCTACTCACTACCTTTGAGCGTGCCTTATAAAGGTTATTTCAGAAACACGTCCTACGCACTACCTTTGAGCGTGCCTTACAAAGGTTATTTCAGAAACACGTCCTACTCACTATCTTTGAGCGTGCCTTATAAAGGTTATTTCAGAAACACGTCTTCCACACTACCTTTGAGCGTGCCTTATAAAGGTTATTTCAGAAACACGTCCTATTCACTACCTTTGAGCGTGCCTTATAAAGGTTATTTCAGAAACACGTCCTACTCACTACCTTTGAGCGTGCCTTTTAAAGGTTATTTCAGAAACACGTCCTACACACTACCTTTGAGCGTGCCTTATAAAGGTTTTTTCAGGAACACGTCCTACTCACTACCTTTGAGCGTGCCTTAAAAAGTTATTTCAGAAACACGTCCTACTCACTACCTTTGAGCGTGCCTTATAAAGGTTATTTCAGAAACACGTCCTTCTCACTACCTTTGAGCGTGCCTTATGAAGGTTATTTCAGAAACACGTCTTCCTCACTACCTTTGAGCGTGCCTTATAAAGGTTATTTCAGAAACACGTCCTATTCACTACCTTTGAGCGTGCCTTATAAAGGTTATTTCAGAAACACGTCCTATTCACTACCTTTGAGCGTGCCTTATAAAGGTTATTTCAGAAACACGTCCTTCTCACTACCTTTGAGCGTGCCTTATGAAGGTTATTTCAGAAACACGTCTTCCTCACTACCTTTGAGCGTGCCTTAAAAAGGTTATTTCAGAAACACGTCCTACACACTACCTTTGAGCGTGCCTATTAAAGGTTATCTCAGAAACAAGTCCTGCTCACTACCTTTGAGCGTGCCTTATCCAGGTTATTTCAGAAACACGTCCAACTCACTACCTTTGAGCGTGCCTTATAAAGGTTATTTCAGAAACACGTCCTACACACTACCTTTGAGCGTGCTTTCAAAAGGTTATTTCAGAAACACGTCATACTCACTACCTTTGAGCGTGCCTTATAAAGGTTATTTCAGAAACACGTCCTACTCACTACCTTTGAGGGTGCCTTATAAAGGTTATTTCAGAAACACGTTGTACACACTACCTTTGAAAGTGCCTATTAAAGTTATCTTAGAAGCACGTCCTACTCACTACCTTTGAGCGTGCTTTCAAAAGGTTATTTCAGAAACACGTCATACTCACTACCTTTGAGCGTGCCTTATTAAGGTTATTTCAGAAACACGTCCTACTCACTACCTTTGAGCGTGCCTTATAAAGGTTATTTCAGAAACACGTCCTACTCACTACCTTTGAGCGTGCCTTATAAAGGTTATTTCAGAAACACGTCCTACTCACTACCTTTGAGCTTGCCTTACAAAGGTTATCTTAGAAACACGTCATACTCACTACCTTTGAGCGTGCCTTATTAAGGTTATTTCAGAAACACGTCCTACACACTACCTTTGAGCGTGCTTTCAAAAGGTTATTTCAGAAACACGTCATACTCACTACCTTTGAGCGTGCCTTATCAAGGTTATTTCAGAAACACGTCCTACTCACTACCTTTGAGCGTGCCTTACCAAGGTTATTTCAGAAACACGTTGTACACACTACCTTTGAAAGTGCCTATTAAAGGTTATTTCAGAAACACGTCATACTCACTACCTTTGAGCGTGCCTTATAAAGGTTATTTCAGAAACAAGTCCTACTCACTACCTTTGAGCGTGCCTTATAAAGGTTATTTCAGAAACACGTCCTACTTACTACCTTCGAGCGTGCTTTATAAAGGTTATTTCAGAAACACGTCTTCCACACTACCTTTGAGCGTGCCTTATAAAGGTTATTTCAGAAACACGTCCTACACACTACCTTTGAGCGTGCCTTATAAAGGTTATTTCAGAAACACGTCTTCCACACTACCTTTGAACGTGCCTACTAAAGGTTATTTCAGAAACACGTCCTATTCACTACCTTTGAGCGTGCCTTATTAAGGTTATTTCAGTAACACGTCCTACTCACTACCTTTGAGCGTCCCTTATCAAGGTTATTTCAGAAACACGTCCTGCACACTACCTTTGAGCGTGCCTTATAAAGGTTATTTCAGAAACACGTCCTACTCACTACCTTTGAGCGTGCCTTTAAAAGGTTATTTCAGAAACACGTCCTACTCACTACGTTTGAACGTGCCTTATAAAGGTTATTTGAGAAACACGTTGTACACATTACCTTTGAAAGTGCCTATTAAAGGTTATCTCAGAAACACGTCCTACTCACTACCTTTGAGCGTGCCTTATAAAGGTTATTTCAGAAACACGTCCTACGCACTACCTTTGAGCGTGCCTTACAAAGGTTATTTCAGAAACACGTCCTACTCACTATCTTTGACCGTGCCTTCTAAAGGTTATTTCAGAAACACGTCTTCCACACTACCTTTGAGCGTGCCTTATAAAGGTTATTTCAGAAACACGTCCTATTCACTACCTTTGAGCGTGCCTATTAAAGGTTATCTCAGAAACACGTCCTACTCACTACCTTTGAGCGTGCCTTATCCAGGTTATTTCAGAAACACGTCCAACTCACTACCTTTGAGCATGCCTTATAAAGGTTATTTCAGAAACACGTCCTACACACTGCATTTGAGCGTGCTTTCAAAAGGTTATTTCAGAAACACGTCATACTCACTACCTTTGAGCGTGTCTTATAAAGGTTATTTCAGAAACACGTCCTACTCACTACCTTTGAGCGTGCCTTATAAAGGTTATTTCAGAAACACGTCTTCCACACTACCTTTGAGCGTGCCTTATAAAGGTTATTTCAGAAACACCTCCTATTCACTACCTTTGAGCGTGCCTTATAAAGGTTATTTCAGAAACACGTCCTACTCACTACCTTTGAGCGTGCCTTATCAAGGTTATTTCAGAAACACGTTCTACACACTACCTTTGAATGTGCCTTAAAAAGGTTATTTCAGAAACACGTCCTACACACTACCTTTGAGTGTGCCTTATAAAGGTTATTTCAGAAACACGTCCTACTCACTACCTTTGAGCGTGTCTTATCAAGGTTATTTCAGAAACACGTTCTACACACTACCTTTGAAAGTGCCTATTAAAGGTTATCTCAGAAACACGTCCTACTCACTACCTTTGAGCGTGCCTTATAAAGGTTATTTCAGAAACACGTCCTACGCACTACCTTTGAGCGTGCCTTACAAAGGTTATTTCAGAAACACGTCCTACTCACTACCTTTGAGCGTGCCTTATAAAGGTTATTTCAGAAACACGTCTTCCACACTACCTTTGAGCGTGCCTTATAAAGGTTATTTCAGAAACACGTCCTATTCACTACCTTTGAGCGTGCCTTATAAAGGTTATTTCAGAAACACGTCCTACTCACTACCTTTGAGCGTGCCTTTTAAAGGTTATTTCAGAAACACGTCCTACACACTACCTTTGAGCGTGCCTTATAAAGGTTATTTCAGGAACACGTCCTACTCACTACCTTTGAGCGTGCCTTATAAAGGTTATTTCAGAAACACGTCCTACTCACTACCTTTGAGCGTGCCTTATAAAGGTTATTTCAGAAACACGTCCTTCTCACTACCTTTGAGCGTGCCTTATAAAGGTTATTTCAGAAACACGTCTTCCTCACTACCTTTGAGCGTGCCTTATAAAGGTTATTTCAGAAACACGTCCTATTCACTACCTTTGAGCGTGCCTTATAAAGGTTATTTCAGTAACACGTCCTACTGACTACCTTTAAGAGTGCCTTTTCAAGGTTATTTCAGAAACACGTCCTACACACTACCTTTGAGCGTGCCTTAAACATGTTATTTCAGAAACACGTCCTACACACTACCTTTGAGCGTGCCTATTAAAGGTTATCTCAGAAACAAGTCCTGCTCACTACCTTTGAGCGTGCCTTATCCAGGTTATTTCAGAAACACGTCCAACTCACTACCTTTGAGCGTGCCTTATAAAGGTTATTTCAGAAACACGTCCTACACACTACCTTTGAGCGTGCTTTCAAAAGGTTATTTCAGAAACACGTCATACTCACTACCTTTGAGCGTGCCTTATAAAGGTTATTTCAGAAAAACGTCCTACTCACTACCTTTGAGCGTGCCTTATCAAGGTTATTTCAGAAACACGTCCTACTCACTACGTTTGAACGTGCCTTATAAAGGTTATTTGAGAAACACGTTGTACACATTACCTTTGAAAGTGCCTATTAAAGGTTATCTCAGAAACACGTCCTACTCACTACCTTTGAGCGTGCCTTATAAAGGTTATTTCAGAAACACGTCCTACGCACTACCTTTGAGCGTGCCTTACAAAGGTTATTTCAGAAACACGTCCTACTCACTATCTTTGACCGTGCCTTCTAAAGGTTATTTCAGAAACACGTCTTCCACACTACCTTTGAGCGTGCCTTATAAAGGTTATTTCAGAAACACGTCCTATTCACTACCTTTGAGCGTGCCTATTAAAGGTTATCTCAGAAACACGTCCTACTCACTACCTTTGAGCGTGCCTTATCCAGGTTATTTCAGAAACACGTCCAACTCACTACCTTTGAGCATGCCTTATAAAGGTTATTTCAGAAACACGTCCTACACACTGCACTTGAGCGTGCTTTCAAAAGGTTATTTCAGAAACACGTCATACTCACTACCTTTGAGCGTGTCTTATAAAGGTTATTTCAGAAACACGTCCTACTCACTACCTTTGAGCGTGCCTTATAAAGGTTATTTCAGAAACACGTCTTCCACACTACCTTTGAGCGTGCCTTATAAAGGTTATTTCAGAAACACCTCCTATTCACTACCTTTGAGCGTGCCTTATAAAGGTTATTTCAGAAACACGTCCTACTCACTACCTTTGAGCGTGCCTTATCAAGGTTATTTCAGAAACACGTTCTACACACTACCTTTGAATGTGCCTTAAAAAGGTTATTTCAGAAACACGTCCTACACACTACCTTTGAGTGTGCCTTATAAAGGTTATTTCAGAAACACGTCCTACTCACTACCTTTGAGCGTGTCTTATCAAGGTTATTTCAGAAACACGTTCTACACACTACCTTTGAAAGTGCCTATTAAAGGTTATCTCAGAAACACGTCCTACTCACTACCTTTGAGCGTGCCTTATAAAGGTTATTTCAGAAACACGTCCTACGCACTACCTTTGAGCGTGCCTTACAAAGGTTATTTCAGAAACACGTCCTACTCACTACCTTTGAGCGTGCCTTATAAAGGTTATTTCAGAAACACGTCTTCCACACTACCTTTGAGCGTGCCTTATAAAGGTTATTTCAGAAACACGTCCTATTCACTACCTTTGAGCGTGCCTTATAAAGGTTATTTCAGAAACACGTCCTACTCACTACCTTTGAGCGTGCCTTTTAAAGGTTATTTCAGAAACACGTCCTACACACTACCTTTGAGCGTGCCTTATAAAGGTTATTTCAGGAACACGTCCTACTCACTACCTTTGAGCGTGCCTTATAAAGGTTATTTCAGAAACACGTCCTACTCACTACCTTTGAGCGTGCCTTATAAAGGTTATTTCAGAAACACGTCCTTCTCACTACCTTTGAGCGTGCCTTATAAAGGTTATTTCAGAAACACGTCTTCCTCACTACCTTTGAGCGTGCCTTATAAAGGTTATTTCAGAAACACGTCCTATTCACTACCTTTGAGCGTGCCTTATAAAGGTTATTTCAGTAACACGTCCTACTGACTACCTTTAAGAGTGCCTTTTCAAGGTTATTTCAGAAACACGTCCTACACACTACCTTTGAGCGTGCCTTAAAAATGTTATTTCAGAAACACGTCCTACACACTACCTTTGAGCGTGCCTATTAAAGGTTATCTCAGAAACAAGTCCTGCTCACTACCTTTGAGCGTGCCTTATCCAGGTTATTTCAGAAACACGTCCAACTCACTACCTTTGAGCGTGCCTTATAAAGGTTATTTCAGAAACACGTCCTACACACTACCTTTGAGCGTGCTTTCAAAGGTTATTTCAGAAACACGTCATACTCACTACCTTTGAGCGTGCCTTATAAAGGTTATTTCAGAAACACGTTGTACACACTACCTTTGAAAGTGCCTATTAAAGTTATCTTAGAAGCACGTCCTACTCACTACCTTTGAGCGTGCTTTCAAAAGGTTATTTCAGAAACACGTCATACTCACTACCTTTGAGCGTGCCTTATAAAGGTTATTTCAGAAACACGTCCTACTCACTACCTTTGAGCGTGCCTTATAAAGGTTATTTCAGAAACACGTCCTACTCACTACCTTTGAGCGTGCCTTGTAAAGGTTATTTCAGAAACACGTCCTACACACTACCTTTGAGCGTGCCTTATAAAGGTTATTTCAGAAACAAGTCCTACTCACTACCTTTGAGCGTGCCTTATCAAGGTTATTTCAGAAACACGTCCTACTTACTACCTTCGAGAGTGCTTTATAAAGGTTATTTCAGAAACACGTCTTCCACACTACCTTTGAGCGTGCCTTATAAAGATTATTTCAGAAACACGTCCTATTCACTACCTTTGAGCGTGCCTTATAAAGGTTATTTCAGAAACACGTCTTCCACACTACCTTTGAGCGTGCCTTATCAAGGTTATTTCAGAAACACGTCCTACTCACTACCTTTGAGCGTGCCTTATCAAGGTTATTTCAGAAACACGTCCTACACAATACCTTTGAGCGTGCCTTAAAAAGGTTATTTCAGAAACACGTCCTACACACTACCTTTGAGCGTGCCCTATAAAGGTTATTTCAGAAACACGTCCTAATCACTACCTTTGAGCGAGCCTTATAAAGGTTATTTCAGAAACACGTCCTAATCACTACCTTTGAGCGTGCCTTATAAAGGTTATTTCAGAAACACGTCCTACACACTATCTTTGAGCGTGCCTTATAAAGGTTATTTCAGGAACACGTCCTACTCACTACCTTTGAGCGTGCCTTATAAAGGTTATTTCAGAAACACGTCCTATTCACTACCTTTGAGCGTGCCTTATAAAGGTTATTTCAGTAACACGTCCTACTCACTACCTTTGAGCGTGCCTTAAAAAGGTTATTTCAGAAACACGTCCTACACACTACCTTTGAGCGTGCCTTAAAAAGGTTATTTCAGAAACACGTCCTACTCACTACCTTTGAGCGTGCCTTACAAAGGTTATCTCAGAAACACGTTCTACACACTACCTTTGAGCGTGCCTTATAAAGGTTATTTCAGAAACACGTCCTACACACTACCTTTGAGCGTGCTTTCAAAAGGTTATTTCAGAAACACGTCCTACTCACTACCTTTGAGCGTGCCTTATAAAGATTATTTCAGAAACACGTTGTACACATTACCTTTGAAAGTGCCTATTAAAGGTTATCTCAGAAACACGTCCTACTCACTACCTTTGAGCGTGCCGTATAAAGGTTATTTCAGAAACACGTCCTACTCACTACCTTTGAGCGTGCCTTATAAAGATTATTTCAGAAACACGTCCTTCTCACTACCTTTGAGCGTGCCTGATAAAGGTCATTTCAGAAACACGTTGTACACATTACCTTTGAAAGTGCTTATTAAATGTTATCTCAGAAACACGTCCTACTCACTACCTTTGAGCGTGCCGTATAAAGGTTATTTCAGAAACACGTCCTTTTCACTACCTTTGAGCGTGCCTTATAAAGGTTATTTCAGAAACACGTCTTCCACACTACCTTTGAGCGTGCCTTATAAAGGTTATTTCAGAAACACGTCCTATTCACTACCTTTGAGCGTGCCTTATAAAGGTTATTTCAGAAACACGTCCTACTCACTACCTTTGAGCGTGCCTTATCAAGGTTATTTGAGGAACACGTCCTACACACTACCTTTGAGCGTGCCTTATGAAGGTTATTTCAGAAACACGTCCTACACACTACCTTTGAGCGTGCCTTATCAAGGTTATTTCAGAAACACGTCCTACTCACTACCTTTGAGCGTGCCTTATAAAGGTTATTTCAGAAACACATTCTACACACTACCTTTGAAAGTGCCTATTAAAGGTTATCTCAGAAACACGTCGTACTCACTACCTTTGAGCGTGCCTTATAAAGGTTATTTCACAAACACGTCCTACACACTACCTTTGAGCGTGCCTTATCAAGGTTATTTCAGGAACACGTCCTACTCACTACCTTTGAGCGTGCCTTATCAAGGTTATTTCAGAAACACGTCCTACCCACTACCTTTGAGCGTGCCTTATAAAGGTTATTTCAGAAACACGTCCTTCTCACTACCTTTGAGCGTGCCTTATCAAGGTTATTTCAGAAACACGTCCTATTCACTACCTTTGAGCGTGCCTTATAAAGGTTATTTCAGTAACACCTCCTACTAACTACCTTTAAGCGTGCCTTTTCAAGGTTATTTCAGAAACACGTCCTACACACTACCTTTGAGCGTGCCTTAAAAAGGTTATTTCAGAAACACGTCCTACACACTACCTTTGAGCGTGCCTATTAAAGGTTATCTCAGAAACAAGTCCTGCTCACTACCTTTGAGCGTGCCTTATCCAGGTTATTTCAGAAACACGTCCAACTCACTACCTTTGAGCGTGCCTTATAAAGGTTATTTCAGAAACACGTCCTACACACTATCTTTGAGCGTGCTTTCAAAAGGTTATTTCAGAAACACGTCATACTCACTACCTTTGAGCGTGCCTTATAAAGGTTATTTCAGAAACACGTCCTACTCACTACCTTTGAGGGTGCCTTATAAAGGTTATTTCAGAAACACGCTGTACACACTACCTTTGAAAGTGCCTATTAACGTTATCTCAGAAGCACGTCCTACTCACTACCTTTGAGCGTGCTTTCAAAAGGTTATTTCAGAAACACGTCATACTCACTACCTTTGAGCGTGCCCTATAAAGGTTATTTCAGAAACACGTCCTACACACTACCTTTGAGCGTGCCTTATAAAGGTTATTTCAGAAACACGTCTTCCAAACTACCTTTGAACGTGCCTACTAAAGGTTATTTCAGAAACACGTCCTATTCACTACCTTTGAGCGTGCCTTATTAAGGTTATTTCAGTAACACGTCCTACTCACTACCTTTGAGCGTCCCTTATCAAGGTTATTTCAGAAACACGTCCTGCACACTACCTTTGAGCGTGCCTTTAAAAGGTTATTTCAGAAACACGTCCTACTCACTACGTTTGAACGTGCCTTCTAAAGGTTATTTGAGAAACACGTTGTACACATTACCTTTGAAAGTGCCTATTAAAGGTTATCTCAGAAACACGTCCTACTCACTACCTTTGAGCGTGCCTTATAAAGGTTATTTCAGAAACACGTCCTACGCACTACCTTTGAGCGTGCCTTACAAAGGTTATTTCAGAAACACGTCCTACTCACTATCTTTGACCGTGCCTTCTAAAGGTTATTTCAGAAACACGTCTTCCACACTACCTTTGAGCGTGCCTTATAAAGGTTATTTCAGAAACACGTCCTATTCACTACCTTTGAGCGTGCCTTATCAAGGTTATTTCAGAAACACGTCCTACTCACTACCTTTGAGCGTGCTTTATAAAGGTTATTTCAGAAACACGTCCTACTCACTACCTTTGAGCGTGCCTTATAAAGGTTATTTCAGAAACACGTCCTTCTCACTACCTTTGAGCGTGCCTTTAAAAGGTTATTTCAGAAACACGTCCTACACACTACCTTTGAGCGTGCCTATTAAAGGTTATTTCAGAAACACGTCCTACACACTACCTTTGAGCGTGCCATTAAAAGGTTATTTCAGAAACACGTCCTACACACTACCTTTGAGCGTGCCTATTAAAGGTTATCTCAGAAACAAGTCCTGCTCACTACCTTTGAGCGTGCCTTATCCAGGTTATTTCAGAAACACGTCCAACTCACTACCTTTGAGCGTGCCTTATAAAGGTTATTTCAGAAACACGTCCTACACACTATCTTTGAGCGTGCTTTCAAAAGGTTATTTCAGAAACACGTCATACTCACTACCTTTGAGCGTGCCTTATAAAGGTTATTTCAGAAACACGTCCTACTCACTACCTTTGAGGGTGCCTTATAAAGGTTATTTCAGAAACACGCTGTACACACTACCTTTGAAAGTGCCTATTAAAGTTATCTCAGAAGCACGTCCTACTCACTACCTTTGAGCGTGCTTTCAAAAGGTTATTTCAGAAACACGTCATACTCACTACCTTTGAGCGTGCCCTATAAAGGTTATTTCAGAAACACGTCCTACACACTACCTTTGAGCGTGCCTTATAAAGGTTATTTCAGAAACACGTCTTCCACACTACCTTTGAACGTGCCTACTAAAGGTTATTTCAGAAACACGTCCTATTCACTACCTTTGAGCGTGCCTTATTAAGGTTATTTCAGTAACACGTCCTACTCACTACCTTTGAGCGTCCCTTATCAAGGTTATTTCAGAAACACGTCCTGCACACTACCTTTGAGCGTGCCTTTAAAAGGTTATTTCAGAAACACGTCCTACTCACTATCTTTGAGCGTGTCTTATAAAGGTTATTTCAGAAACACGTTGTACACATTACCTTTGAAAGTGCCTATTAAAGGTTATCTCAGAAACACGTCCTACTCACTACCTTTGAGCGTGTCTTATAAAGGTTATTTCAGAAACACGTCCTACGCACTACCTTTGAGCGTGCCTTACAAAGGTTATTTCAGAAACACGTCCTACTCACTATCTTTGACCGTGCCTTCTAAAGGTTATTTCAGAAACACGTCTTCCACACTACCTTTGAGCGTGCCTTATAAAGGTTATTTCAGAAACACGTCCTATTCACTACCTTTGAGCGTGCCTTATCAAGGTTATTTCAGAAACACGTCCTACTCACTACCTTTGAGCGTGCTTTATAAAGGTTATTTCAGAAACACGTCCTACTCACTACCTTTGAGCGTGCCTTATAAAGGTTATTTCAGAAACACGTCCTTCTCACTACCTTTGAGCGTGCCTGATAAAGGTCATTTCAGAAACACGTTGTACACATTACCTTTGAAAGTGCTTATTAAATGTTATCTCAGAAACACGTCCTACTCACTACCTTTGAGCGTGCCGTATAAAGGTTATTTCAGAAACACGTCCTTTTCACTACCTTTGAGCGTGCCTTATAAAGGTTATTTCAGAAACACGTCTTCCACACTACCTTTGAGCGTGCCTTATAAAGGTTATTTCAGAAATACGTCCTATTCACTACCTTTGAGCGTGCCTTATAAAGGTTATTTCAGAAACACGTCCTACTAACTACCTTTGAGCGTGCCTTATCAAGGTTATTTGAGGAACACGTCCTACACACTACCTTTGAGCGTGCCTTATAAAGGTTATTTCAGAAACACGTCCTACACACTATCTTTGAGCGTGCTTTCAAAAGGTTATTTCAGAAACACGTCATACTCACTACCTTTGAGCGTGCCTTATAAAGGTTATTTCAGAAACACGTCCTACTCACTACCTTTGAGGGTGCCTTATAAAGGTTATTTCAGAAACACGCTGTACACACTACCTTTGAAAGTGCCTATTAAAGTTATCTCAGAAGCACGTCCTACTCACTACCTTTGAGCGTGCTTTCAAAAGGTTATTTCAGAAACACGTCATACTCACTACCTTTGAGCGTGCCCTATAAAGGTTATTTCAGAAACACGTCCTACACACTACCTTTGAGCGTGCCTTATAAAGGTTATTTCAGAAACACGTCTTCCAAACTACCTTTGAACGTGCCTACTAAAGGTTATTTCAGAAACACGTCCTATTCACTACCTTTGAGCGTGCCTTATCAAGGTTATTTCAGAAACACGTCCTGCACACTACCTTTGAGCGTGCCTTTATAAGGTTATTTCAGAAACACGTCCTACTCACTACCTTTGAGGGTGCCTTATAAAGGTTATTTCAGAAACACGCTGTACACACTACCTTTGAAAGTGCATATTAAAGTTATCTCAGAAGCACGTCCTACTCACTACCTTTGAGCGTGCTTTCAAAAGGTTATTTCAGAAACACGTCATACTCACTACCTTTGAGCGTGCCCTATAAAGGTTATTTCAGAAACACGTCCTACACACTACCTTTGAGCGTGCCTTATAAAGGTTATTTCAGAAACACGTCTTCCACACTACCTTTGAACGTGCCTACTAAAGGTTATCTCAGAAACACGTCCTATTCACTACCTTTGAGCGTGCCTTATTAAGGTTATTTCAGTAACACGTCCTACTCACTACCTTTGAGCGTCCCTTATCAAGGTTATTTCAGAAACACGTCCTGCACACTACCTTTGAGCGTGCCTTTAAAAGGTTATTTCAGAAACACGTCCTACTCACTACGTTTGAACGTGCCTTCTAAAGGTTATTTGAGAAACACGTTGTACACATAACCTTTGAAAGTGCCTATTAAAGGTTATCTCAGAAACACGTCCTACTCACTACCTTTGAGCGTGTCTTATAAAGGTTATTTCAGAAACACGTCCTACGCACTACCTTTGAGCGTGCCTTACAAAGGTTATTTCAGAAACACGTCCTACTCACTATCTTTGACCGTGCCTTCTAAAGGTTATTTCAGAAACACGTCTTCCACACTACCTTTGAGCGTGCCTTATAAAGGTTATTTCAGAAACACGTCCTATTCACTACCTTTGAGCGTGCCTTATCAAGGTTATTTCAGAAACACGTCCTACTCACTACCTTTGAGCGTGCTTTATAAAGGTTATTTCAGAAACACGTCCTACTCACTACCTTTGAGCGTGCCTTATAAAGGTTATTTCAGAAACACGTCCTTCTCACTACCTTTGAGCGTGCCTTATAAAGGTTATTTCAGAAACACGTCTTCCACACTACCTTTGAGCGTGCCTTATAAAGGTTATTTCAGAAACACCTCCTATTCACTACCTTTGAGCGTGCCTTATCAAGGTTGTTTCAGAAACACGTCCAACTCACTACCTTTGAGCATGCCTTATAAAGGTTATTTCAGAAACACGTCCTACACACTGCATTTGAGCGTGCTTTCAAAAGGTTATTTCAGAAACACGTCATACTCACTACCTTTGAGCGTGTCTTATAAAGGTTATTTCAGAAACACGTCCTACTCACTACCTTTGAGCGTGCCTTATAAAGGTTATTTCAGAAACACGTCTTCCACACTACCTTTGAGCGTGCCTTATAAAGGTTATTTCAGAAACACCTCCTATTCACTACCTTTGAGCGTGCCTTATCAAGGTTATTTCAGAAACACGTCCTACTCACTACCTTTGAGCGTGCCTTATCAAGGTTATTTCAGAAACACGTCCTACACACTACCTTTGAATGTGCCTTAAAAAGGTTATTTCAGAAACACGTCCTACACACTACCTTTGAGCGTGCCTTATAAAGGTTATTTCAGAAACACGTTATACTCACTACCTTTGAGCGTGCCTTATCAAGGTTATTTCAGAAACACGTTCTACACACTACCTTTGAAAGTGCCTATTAAAGGTTATCTCAGAAACACGTCCTACTCACTACCTTTGAGCGTGCCTTATAAAGGTTATTTCAGAAACACGTCCTACGCACTACCTTTGAGCGTGCCTTACAAAGGTTATTTCAGAAACACGTCCTACTCACTATCTTTGAGCGTGCCTTATAAAGGTTATTTCAGAAGCACGTCTTCCACACTACCTTTGAGCGTGCCTTATAAAGGTTATTTCAGAAACACGTCCTATTCACTACCTTTGAGCGTGCCTTATAAAGGTTATTTCAGAAACACGTCCTACTCACTACCTTTGAGCGTGCCTTATAAAGGTTATTTCAGAAACACGTCCTACACACTACCTTTGAGCGTGCCTTATAAAGGTTATTTCAGGAACACGTCCTACTCACTACCTTTGAGCGTGCCTTATAAAGGTTATTTCAGAAACACGTCCTTCTCACTACCTTTGAGCGTGCCTTATAAAGGTTATTTCAGAAACACGTCTTCCTCACTACCTTTGAGCGTGCCTTATAAAGGTTATTTCAGAAACACGTCCTACTCACTACCTTTGAGCGTGCCTTATCAAGGTTATTTCAGAAACACGTCCTACACACTACCTTTGAGCGTGCCTATTAAAGGTTATCTCAGAAACAAGTCCTGCTCACTGCCTTTGAGCGTGCCTTATCCAGGTTATTTCAGAAACACGTCTTCCACACTACCTTTGAACGTGCCTACTAAAGGTTATCTCAGAAACACGTCCTATTCACTACCTTTGAGCGTGCCTTATTAAGGTTATTTCAGTAACACGTCCTACTCACTACCTTTGAGCGTCCCTTATCAAGGTTATTTCAGAAACACGTCCTGCACACTACCTTTGAGCGTGCCTTTAAAAGGTTATTTCAGAAACACGTCCTACTCACTACGTTTGAACGTGCCTTCTAAAGGTTATTTGAGAAACACGTTGTACACATAACCTTTGAAAGTGCCTATTAAAGGTTATCTCAGAAACACGTCCTACTCACTACCTTTGAGCGTGTCTTATAAAGGTTATTTCAGAAACACGTCCTACGCACTACCTTTGAGCGTGCCTTACAAAGGTTATTTCAGAAACACGTCCTACTCACTATCTTTGACCGTGCCTTCTAAAGGTTATTTCAGAAACACGTCTTCCACACTACCTTTGAGCGTGCCTTATAAAGGTTATTTCAGAAACACGTCCTATTCACTACCTTTGAGCGTGCCTTATCAAGGTTATTTCAGAAACACGTCCTACTCACTACCTTTGAGCGTGCTTTATAAAGGTTATTTCAGAAACACGTCCTACTCACTACCTTTGAGCGTGCCTTATAAAGGTTATTTCAGAAACACGTCCTTCTCACTACCTTTGAGCGTGCCTTATAAAGGTTATTTCAGAAACACGTCTTCCACACTACCTTTGAGCGTGCCTTATAAAGGTTATTTCAGAAACACCTCCTATTCACTACCTTTGAGCGTGCCTTATCAAGGTTGTTTCAGAAACACGTCCAACTCACTACCTTTGAGCATGCCTTATAAAGGTTATTTCAGAAACACGTCCTACACACTGCATTTGAGCGTGCTTTCAAAAGGTTATTTCAGAAACACGTCATACTCACTACCTTTGAGCGTGTCTTATAAAGGTTATTTCAGAAACACGTCCTACTCACTACCTTTGAGCGTGCCTTATAAAGGTTATTTCAGAAACACGTCTTCCACACTACCTTTGAGCGTGCCTTATAAAGGTTATTTCAGAAACACCTCCTATTCACTACCTTTGAGCGTGCCTTATCAAGGTTATTTCAGAAACACGTCCTACTCACTACCTTTGAGCGTGCCTTATCAAGGTTATTTCAGAAACACGTCCTACACACTACCTTTGAATGTGCCTTAAAAAGGTTATTTCAGAAACACGTCCTACACACTACCTTTGAGCGTGCCTTATAAAGGTTATTTCAGAAACACGTTATACTCACTACCTTTGAGCGTGCCTTATCAAGGTTATTTCAGAAACACGTTCTACACACTACCTTTGAAAGTGCCTATTAAAGGTTATCTCAGAAACACGTCCTACTCACTACCTTTGAGCGTGCCTTATAAAGGTTATTTCAGAAACACGTCCTACGCACTACCTTTGAGCGTGCCTTACAAAGGTTATTTCAGAAACACGTCCTACTCACTATCTTTGAGCGTGCCTTATAAAGGTTATTTCAGAAGCACGTCTTCCACACTACCTTTGAGCGTGCCTTATAAAGGTTATTTCAGAAACACGTCCTATTCACTACCTTTGAGCGTGCCTTATAAAGGTTATTTCAGAAACACGTCCTACTCACTACCTTTGAGCGTGCCTTATAAAGGTTATTTCAGAAACACGTCCTACACACTACCTTTGAGCGTGCCTTATAAAGGTTATTTCAGGAACACGTCCTACTCACTACCTTTGAGCGTGCCTTATAAAGGTTATTTCAGAAACACGTCCTTCTCACTACCTTTGAGCGTGCCTTATAAAGGTTATTTCAGAAACACGTCTTCCTCACTACCTTTGAGCGTGCCTTATAAAGGTTATTTCAGAAACACGTCCTACTCACTACCTTTGAGCGTGCCTTATCAAGGTTATTTCAGAAACACGTCCTACACACTACCTTTGAGCGTGCCTATTAAAGGTTATCTCAGAAACAAGTCCTGCTCACTGCCTTTGAGCGTGCCTTATCCAGGTTATTTCAGAAACACGTCCAACTCACTACCTTTGAGCGTGCCTTATAAAGGTTATTTCAGAAACACGTCCTACACACTACCTTTGAGCGTGCTTTCAAAAGGTTATTTCAGAAACACGTCATACTCACTACCTTTGAGCGTGCCTTATAAAGGTTATTTCAGAAACACGTCCTACTCACTACCTTTGAGGGTGCCTTATAAAGGTTATTTCAGAAACACGTTGTACACACTACCTTTGAAAGTGCCTATTAAAGTTATCTTAGAAGCACGTCCTACTCACTACCTTTGAGCGTGCTTTCAAAAGGTTATTTCAGAAACACGTCATACTCACTACCTTTGAGCGTGCCTTATAAAGGTTATTTCAGAAACACGTCCTACTCATTACCTTTGAGCGTGCCTTATAAAGGTTATTTCAGAAACACGTCCTACTCACTACCTTTGAGCGTGCCTTATAAAGGTTATTTCAGAAACACGTCCTACTCACTACCTTTGAGCTTGCCTTACAAAGGTTATCTTAGAAACACGTCATACTCACTACCTTTGAGCGTGCCTTATTAAGGTTATTTCAGAAACACGTCCTACACACTACCTTTGAGCGTGCTTTCAAAAGGTTATTTCAGAAACACGCCATACTCACTACCTTTGAGCGTGCCTTATCAAGGTTATTTCAGAAACACGTCCTACTCACTACCTTTGAGCGTGCCTTACCAAGGTTATTTCAGAAACACGTTGTACACACTACCTTTGAAAGTGCCTATTAAAGGTTATTTCAGAAACACGTCATACTCACTACCTTTGAGCGTGCCTTATAAAGGTTATTTCAGAAACAAGTCCTACTCACTACCTTTGAGCGTGCCTTATAAAGGTTATTTCAGAAACACGTCCTACTTACTACCTTCGAGCGTGCCTTATAAAGGTTATTTCAGAAACACGTCTTCCACACTACCTTTGAGCGTGCCTTATAAAGATTATTTCAGAAACACGTCCTACTCACTACCTTTGAGCGTGCCTTATAAAGGTTATTTCAGAAACACGTCTTCCACACTACCTTTGAGCGTGCTTTATAAAGGTTATTTCAGAAACACCTCCTATTCACTACCTTTGAGCGTGCCTTATCAAGGTTATTTCAGAAACACGTCCTACTCACTACCTTTGAGCGTGCCTTATCAAGGTTATTTCAGAAACACGTCCTACACACTACCTTTGAGCGTGCCTTAAAAAGGTTATTTCAGAAACACGTCCTACACACTACCTTTGAGCGTGCCCTATAAAGGTTATTTCAGAAACACGTCCTAATCACTACCTTTGAGCGAGCCTTATAAAGGTTATTTCAGAAACACGTCATAATCACTACCTTTGAGCGTGCCTTATAAAGGTTATTTCAGAAACACGTCTTCCACACTACATTTGAGCGTGTCTTATAAAGGTTATTTCAGAAACACGTCCTACTCACTACCTTTGAGCGTGCTTTATAAAGGTTATTTCAGAAACACGTCCTACACACTACCTTTGAGCGTGCCTTATAAAGGTTATTTCAGGAACACGTCCTACTCACTACCTTTGAGCGTGCCTTATAAAGGTTATTTCAGAAACACGTCCTATTCACTACCTTTGAGCGTGCCTTATAAAGGTTATTTCAGTAACACGTCCTACTCACTACCTTTGAGCGTCCCTTATCAAGGTTATTTCAGAAACACGTCCTGCACACTACCTTTGAGCATGCCTTTAAAAGGTTATTTCAGAAACACGTCCTACACACTACCTTTGAGCGTGCCTTAAAAAGGTTATTTCAGAAACACGTCCTACTCACTACCTTTGAGCGTGCCTTACAAAGGTTATCTCAGAAACACGTTCTACACACTACCTTTGAGCGTGCCTTATAAAGGTTATATCAGAAACACGTCCTACACACTACCTTTGAGCGTGCTTTCAAAAGGTTATTTCAGAAACACGTCCTACTCACTACCTTTGAGCGTGCCTTATAAAGGTTATTTCAGAAACAAGTTGTACACATTACCTTTGAAAGTGCCTATTAAAGGTTATCTCAGAAACACGTCCTACTCACTACCTTTGAGCGTGCCGTATAAAGGTTATTTCAGAAACACGTCCTACTCACTACCTTTGAGCGTGCCTTATAAAGGTTATTTCAGAAACACGTCCTTCTCACTACCTTTGAGCGTGCCTGATAAAGGTCATTTCAGAAACACGTTGTACACATTACCTTTGAAAGTGCCTATTAAATGTTATCTCAGAAACACGTCCTACTCACTACCTTTGAGCGTGCCGTATAAAGGTTATTTCAAAAACACGTCCTACTCACTACCTTTGAGCGTGCCTAATAAAGGTTATTTCAGAAACACGTCCTTCTCACTACCTTTGAGCGTGCCTTATAAAGGTTATTTCAGAAACACGTCTTCCACACTACCTTTGAGCGTGCCTTATAAAGGTTATTTCAGAAACACGTCCTATTCACTACCTTTGAGCGTGCCTTATAAAGGTTATTTCAGAAACACGTCCTACTCACTACCTTTGAGCGTGCCTTATCAAGGTTTTTTGAGGAACACGTCCTATTCACTACCTTTGAGCGTGCCGTATAAAGGTTATTTCAGAAACACGTCCTAGACACTACCTTTGAGCGTGCCTTATCAAGGTTATTTCAGAAACACGTCCCACTAACTACCTTTGAGCTTCTAGCTGACGCTTATTAGCAGCAGCATGATGCTTATTAGCTACAGGGTCTTCTAGCTGACGCATATATGCAGCGGGGGGCTTCTAGCTGAGGCTTATATGCATCAGGATGATGCTTATAAGCATCAGGATGATGCTTATAAGCATCGAGGGGCTTCTAGCTGAAGCTTTATGTAGCTAATAAGCATAAAGATGTTTTTTATGGCACTTGTATGTTTTTTATGATGTTACAAGATGTTGATTGTGTAATAATACTTAATATATGAAATTTGGAGAGAAAAAAAGAGGAGTCTCTCTCAATTTGGAGAACAAAAGATGAGTCTCTCTCAGGGATGAATCTCTCTGTCAGATCATAACCGAATATAATCAGGATGGTTTTTTACGGCACTTGTATGGTTTTGATGATGTTACAAGCTGTTATTTGTGTAATAATACTTATATAAGTATTAATATTATATAAGTATTAATATATGAAATTTAGAGAAAAAAAAGATGAGTCTCTCTCAGGAATGAATCTCTCTGTCAGATCATAACCGAATATCATCAGGATGGTTTTTTACGGCACTTGTATGGTTTTTATGATGTTACAAGCTGTTATTTGTGTAATAATACTTATATAAGTATTAATATATGAAATTTGGAGAAAAACAAGATATTTCTAGCAGGTGCACCTGGGCACCTGGGCACCGGGAAGGAGTTTCTCTCGTCAGATCATAACCGAATATCATCATGATGGTTTTTTCATGGCACTTGTATGGTTTTACGATGTTACAAGCTGTTATTTGTGTAATAATACTTATATAAGTATAGATATATGAAATTTGGAGAAAAATATAACACATGTAGTTTTAAAGTGAGCGGGAATTTCTTGAATTAAATTAAAAACGATATTGTGATGGGTATTTTCATTAAGTAAAATGTGTGAAATTATATCTTTCAACATAAAATCCCATATACCGATATATATGCTTAAGATTTATATATGGTAAAAAGTGCCGTATTTGTAAATTATATTCAAACGTCATATATACTCATTTGTTTTGATTAGTTTCGCCTTCTAAATCAAAAAATTTAAAATCGATCGTGTACCTATGAAATCGGCATTTGGACTGTATATATAAATAATGGTAACAGATATTGTGGTAATTCTTTTTAGATTGATAGGTTTCGCCTTTTAAATAAAAAATAAATTTAAGGAAAATGGGTTGAACTAATACGGGACTTGAAATAGTTATAAATTTTCCCAAATGCCGATTTGATGGATATGCGAAAATTTTATATTTTGAACGGAATACTCGACCGATTCTTAATTTGTTTTTTTTATCTAAAAAGGCGAAACCTATCCTTAGACAATCGAAAAAGAATTACTACGATATATTTTACCGCTTGAAAATTATTTACATATACGGGACTTGAAATAGTTATCAATTTTTCCCAAACTCCGATTTGATGGGAATGCGGTAATTTAATATTTTAAACGAAATACTTCAACCATTCTTAAATTTATTTTTGATTTAAAAAGGCGAAACCTATCCTTAGACAATCTAAAAAGAATCACCACAATACAGTTAAGGGAAAGGTTCATTTCCGAGAATTTGATTGGTTACAGATTTATCACGTGTTTTATCACTATATATGGATGTAACTTCAAGCTCCATCAGTGATGGATCGCAAAAAGTTGAAAGAAAGATGTTCGTGGACGATGAGGTCAATACATGTTCCACCAGACCAACTGGAACTTTCCCATGGTGAGTGTAACGAGGACGAAATTTTACTGCGAATGGCAAGAAAATATAGGAGGTTGCTGTACGAAAACCGCCTCACATTCTTTGTCAAGTGCAGCATAGATTCAGAGGCAAGATCTACAGTACATAAATATCGTGCAGAGTATGGCGCTCACGCCTATGAAAAATTGGCAGAGAGGTGCAAAGAATTGGTGGAGGAACAGGAGTCTTGACTTCATCGTCTACAAATCAACGGCCCTTTTCAGGGCCACCAATATTTTTCAAAAAGATCTTAGTTGTATTATGAGTTGTAATGCGATTTCCGAAAAATATATGTATTATTTTTCCTCCAAACTTCATATATTAATATGGGTATTAATATTAATACTTATTTAAGTATTATTACACAAATAACAGCTTGTAGCATCATAAAAACCATACAAGTGCCATAGAAAACCACCCTGATGATATTCGGTTATGATCTGACCCAGAGAGACTCATCCCTGGGCACATCTGCACCAGAGAGACTCATCTTTATTATTCCATCCCATTTTCCTAAAATTTATATTTTATTATATATATATATCGGATTTTATTTTGGAAGATAAATTCACACATTTTACTTAATGAAAATACAATATCGTTTTGTAGGTAAATATTTCCTATCTAATTCTTATGTAACTTTGAATGGCTTCTTATATATTTGGTTACATCATGTGTATTGCAACTGACAGCTAATGCATGACAAACAATTTTAATCAATATCATGTGATTTTAAATCTTTTTTTATAAGAGTGAAATCAATTCAAGCTTTTATTTACTTTCCAATTCCCAATTGGTGTACTATTTCGTTTATAATATGGTTAGAGTTGTAATGCGATTTCCTTCGAGCGCACTTATTTACAACACCAACAACATTAATACATTATAATGAGTTAGCTGCGGAGTTGCCAGTGTCTTCAGCTACCTTTTAGCATGCCATAGGCATCCCAGGGTACAGGATTGAGGACCTTAGTAGCTAGCGTACCCCACCCTGAAAAGAAGATAGGAAAAACAGGCAAAATACCATTAATAATGAATTAGAAGCATACATATTATATTTTGGCTGGTGAACATTGTGTGTTGAAGATATGATATCCAGGGTACAGGACCTTGGCAGCAAGCGTATCTCACCCTGAAAACAAAAAGGAGGCAAAATAGCATTAGTATGTACATGTATTAATAACTACCTTTTTGCATGACATTTAATTGTGTCACTCCAGGGTACAGGATCGTGGACCTTGGCAGTTGGCGTACCCCATAGAGTAGAAGATATAGACTAAAGAAAGAAAGACTGATATTTATAGTGCTAGCTCACTGATGCAACAGTCCGCGGATAGAAATGTTGCCCCACTCGGATACATTATCCTCACTCGTAATATTGACGTAGGTCAAGTAGCACCAGAAAAGTTGGTAGAGGTGGGGGGGGGGGGTATTCATCTAATGGAAGAGAGTTAATACGAGAGGCATATCTAGTTCACGGGATGGGTATAACACTCTTACATAATACTGGTTAGGGATGACGAAGATGACTGCATAATAGAGTAGAAGATAGAGAGAAAAAAGACTGCGAGACTTGACTTCTGGTAATATTGAGGTAGGTCAAGTAGCACAAGAAAAGTTGGCAGATGTTCGGGGGGGGGGGGGGGGTATTCATCTAGTGGCAGAGTAAATACTAGTGGTATTGCTCAGTATTTTACAAAATGACTACCTTTTAGCATGACATTTAAATGTGTCACCCCTGGGTACAGGTTCGTGGACCTTGGCAATTGGCAGAGCCCATAGAGTAGAAGATAGATACACAAAAGAAAGACTGCTAGATTTGACTTCTCGTAATATTGACGTAGGTCAATTAGCACCAGAAATGTTGGTTGACGTGGGGTGGGGTTAATGGAAGAGAGTTAATACTAGAGGCATACATAGTTGACGGGACGGGCATAACATTCTTACATAATACTGGTTAGGGATGACGAATATGAAAAACTGCATAATAGAGTAGAAGATAGATACACAAAGGAAAGAAAGATTGCTAGACTTGACTTCTCGTAATATTGACGTAGGTCAAGTATCAGAAGAAAAGTTGGTTCGGGGGAGGGGCCTATTCATCTAATGGCAGAGAGTAAATACTATAGTACTTTACAAAAAGTATATGCTGCACCCAACTTGGCAGCTGATATATGAACATTCGGTATTGTTCTTTTCGCGTTTTCCTTGCTAGACTTGACATCTCGTAATATTGACGTAGGTCAAGTAGCACAACCCTTGTTCCTTCGGTATTTGATTTTTTCGCGTTTTCATCGCTAACGGAGGGCCATAGAAAAAAATATTTATCAGGCAGAGATCATTGTGCATATTTAGTAGCTGCACCCAACTTGGCAGATACTAAACAAACAAGTATATGAAAAGACTGCTAGACTTGACTTCTCGTAATATTGACGTAGGTCAAGTAGCACAACACTTGTTCCTTCAGTATTTGTTTTTTCGTGTTTTCCTCTCTAACGGAGGGCCATAGAAATAAAAATATTTATCAGGCATAGGCCATTATTTATTCTTAAACCGCACATTGGTTACATATTGTTAAGGTATTACAGATGTTTGACATTTTTGTGTGTTGCATTCTATTGAGACGGAGTACAATACCTCGTACAGGACTTTGATCTGGTAAATATCGTTTGGCAGCTTTTTTTGCATAATTCTTTGCATAATTTAACATTGCCTTATAATGACAGTCATGGTTTCAAATGTCAGGTGCGAAAAAGTGCAATGCACCCCAAGTGTATAAAATAGAGTGTGCATGAGGTAGTTCATCAATCGCAGTTCCTCGTTTCGTACAAGGTAAGCTCTTCATTTATATTACGTAATTAACATTTTTGTTGGTAAATTTCGCTTTTATTTTAAGGACCATACAAAGTAACAAAAAGTAATCTAAATTGTTATTTCAGGGACCGATACAAAGTAACTACCGGTCCTTAGGACCACAAAAAGTAATCTATATTGGTATTGTTACTATCGGTCCTGGTCCTTATAAGGAACACACAAAGTTATCTAGATTGTTATTGTTACTATCGGTCCTGGTCCTTATAAGGACCACAAAAAATTATCTATATTGTTATTGTTACTATATTTTTACATGTATATTTGTTCTGCAAATTTCATATATTCAATACCCTTAAAGATATCTCATTGAAATTAATGTTGCTTTTAGGGCATAGTATATACTAAATAATACATATTTCAATTAATATATAAATATTTAAGGCTTTCCATAAATACGTTTTTATCTCTTACTGATTTCACGTTAAATATATGCATTTTTCTCCGAATTTCATTTGGTAAATAACGATATTAGATTTGTATCAGGCACCATACCGTTCAAATAAGATTTATATATTAGCCCATTGATTCCCCACGATTTTTAGTCAGATTTTGGGTAAATAGGTATCATAGGCTGCTCGTAAAGAATAAAAAATACAGTTATCCCCCTTTAATTATTGGTCATTTTCACATTAAATATATGAATTTTTAACTATGCGGCAATGTCCAGTGACTCTATTCCCTTAAAGATACCTCATTGAAATTAATGTTGCTTTTAGGGCTTAGTATATACTAAATAATACATATTTCAATTAATATATAAATATTTAAGGCTTTCCATCAATACGTTTTTATCTCTTACTGATTTCACGTTAAATATATGCATTTTTCTCCGAATTTCATTTGGTAAATAACGATATTATATTTGTATCAGGCACCATACCGTTCAAATAAGATTTCTATATTAGCCCATTGATTCCCCACGATTTTTAGTCAGATTTTGGGTAAATAGGTATCATAGGCTGCTCGTAAAGAATGAAAAATACAGTTATCCCCCTTTAATTATTGGTCATTTTCACATTAAATATATGAATTTTTAACTGCGGAAATGTCCAGTGACTCAATGCCCTTAACGATATCTTATTGAAATTAATGTTGCTTTTAGGGCACAGTATATACTAAATAATGCATATTTCAATTAATATATAAATATTTAATGCTTTCCATAAATACGTTTTTATCTCTTACTGATTTCATGTTAAATATATGCATTTTTCTCCGAATTTCATTTGGTCAATAAAGATATTAGATTTGTTTCAGGCACCATACCGTTCAAATAAGATTTCTAAATTAACCCATTGATTCCCCATGATTTTTAGTCAGATTTTGGGTAAATAGGTATGATAGGCTGCTTGTAAAGAATGAAAAATACAGTTATCCCCCTTTAATTATTGGTAATTTTCACATTAAATATATGAATTTTTAACTGCGGAAATGTCCAGTGACTCAATGCCCTTAACGATATCTTATTGAAATTAATGTTGCTTTTAGGGCACAGTATATACTAAATAATGCATATTTCAATTAATATATAAATATTTAATGCTTTCCATAAATACGTTTTTATCTCTTACTGATTTCATGTTAAATATATGCATTTTTCTCCGAATTTCATTTGGTCAATAAAGATATTAGATTTGTTTCAGGCACCATACCGTTCAAATAAGATTTCTAAATTAACCCATTGATTCCCCATGATTTTTAGTCAGATTTTGGGTAAATAGGTATGATAGGCTGCTTGTAAAGAATGAAAAATACAGTTATCCCCCTTTAATTATTGGTAATTTTCACATTAAATATATGAATTTTTAACTATGCGGCAATGTCCAGTGACTCTATTCCCTTAAAGATACCTCATTGAAATTAATGTTGCTTTTAGGGCTTAGTATATACTAAATAATACATATTTCAATTAATATATAAATATTTAAGGCTTTCCATAAATACGTTTTTATCTCTTACTGATTTCATGTTAAATATATGCATTTTTCTCCGAATTTCAATTGGTAAATAAAGATATTAGATTTGTTTCAGGCACCATACCGTTCAAATAAGATTTCTAGATTAGCCCATTGATTCCCCACGATTTTTAGTCAGATTTTGGGTAAATAGGTATCATAGGCTGCTCGTAAAGAATGAAAAATACAGTTATCCCCCTTTAATTATTGGTCATTTTCACATTAAATATATGAATTTTTAACTATGCTGCAATGTCCATTGACTCAATACCCTTAAAGATATCTCATTGAAATTAATGTTGCTTTTAGGGCATAGTATATACTAAATAATACATATTTCATTTAATATTGAAATTAGTAGTCACAGTTTTTATATGAAATAACAGTAGACTGGTATGTCAAACAACACTGGCAAGATTAATATGTTTGGCTGAAAACGTGGGGTCCAAATACAATTTGGGAAAACAGTCAGTTTTCTATAGCTAAACGTTAGCGAATACCAAAGGGCAATCCAAAAATGTCAATCTAGAGAAGCTGACAACTTAGGGTACACAAGACAAAATAAAACAAAGCAAAAACACAACACAATGTATGATGTACACCACTATGCACACACACACACACACACACACACACACACAATTAACGTAGATAAGACATGCGCCCTCCAACAAACAACTGCTTATACAGGAACCAAACATAATATGTGTGAGATTGATGTAAACATTACAAATGGTGTGACTTTCTTTACACATCAAGAACAATATTACATCGACATACATGTGGAAATCTACCTTTTGCAGTATTCATGGCTTACACAATATCAATGCATATTATAACAACATAAGCTTTGTGAATTTCCAATGTCTATTTGTTTAAATTTCGTCCTTATTGATCACTATGTCTTTGTTTACCTGTTTTTAATGATCCAGAACGGCTATGCATACCGATTTTTTTATATATCAATTTGCCAGAAATATCATACGGAGTGGGCTTTGTAATATAACATTACATGCATGAATATAATATAAAGCAAGCAATGATTTATTTTATTCTCTAAATGTTTAAAGAAAAGCGTCTAATGTACCATTTTGTTAACATCATTACGACAATAACATCAAGATCGGGATAAATTACATCAATATAATTATTGAATTGACCTTAATCCACAGTTGTGATATAATACAAACAAGATGACATTTACTTAACATTTAATGTGCTAATGTCAATAAACGATAGAGAATAATGAAGTGGTAACACAACATGGACAATCCATAGAAACTGGCAATTGCAGATCACACAAGACAAAAATAAAAATCAAGCAAAATCAAAATAAACCCAACACAATGTGCGTTGGACACAACTATCCGCAAGCAAGCACATATAACGTTAATAAGACATGAACCCTCTGACAAACAACTGGAGATAAAGACGAACCAACCATCGTTTCCATACGGAAATCACAACACGGAACCCAAAACGTAAAGACACATAATAGGAGAACACAAAACACTAAACAGATGAGCAACACGGATCTTAATGACCTGTAAATCGTTTGCAAAAGCACTACACCTATGGGTTCAAATCGTATTTATTAATATTGATAGGAATTAAACTGCTTTATTCAATCAAATTAAGACCAACTTGAAGAAATGTTAGAGAATACCGAAAAACCAATCAAAAGTTCGAAATTAATTTCGCAAACCACGAAATTGTGCTTAAGATAAAAACTGAAGATATACAAACAGATGAGGGTGGGGTCAACACGAAATACAAAAGCAATACAAAAACAAAAGATGGGAACATATGCAGTTAATATTTATGGATGGCTAATTTGTAAGCTTATTGTACCGCAACGAACAATAAAAAGGAAAACGAACATGCAATACATATTCAAAATCATTTGCATATTGCAAAGTCTATATACAGGTAGGAAGATTTTCAAGGGGTAACCAAAGCATAATATATTGATTTTCAATATCTAAATGAATGCTCTAAGACGATGGTTGTATCGTGGTACATTATCGTGTGCGATGTGTTTCCTAATAGCGTTGACGCTGTATAATAGGACAAATCATGTCAATGTTAGATATCATAAACCTCCAGTGTGGAATTGTCACAGTGAGGATAAACACAGCATTGGTATTGGCATACTGATTCCTTCTACCACTAAATACACACATATGTGTTCAATTTTATTTATTGTTCCGTTTTATCTTATCATTTAATGTTTCAGTATTTATCTATTGAGCTTGTTACATAAATATTGTAACTGTAAATGAAAGAATATATATAATGGTAGTTATGCAGTTGTCAGTTTCTATTGATTGTCCATTCTTAAGAGCCACTTTCTCTAGCGTTTATATAAACCTATTACATGATTAAGGATGTACATATATATATACGTCATGAATTGTTTTCTTTCAACACACATTTTATTGAAATCACCAGTTGTTGCAGTAATATAAGGGGGAAAGGGTAGTTTAACTTAGAGGCCGCTGTTAGCTACAAAGCTTATTTGTCCGAGTGGAGAAAATAAGGCACAACATACTTATTTTTCACAAGTAAAGAAGATCATACATATGTAAGAGGAGAAATATATCAAAGGGTAATTGCAATCCGTAAATCGAAGAAGGACAAATAATACAATGGCCCGAAGAAGGACAGTAAAGGGACAAAAGGACAAACAACGATCCTCAAGGATCTATTAGGATAAATTTTCCCCTTCTCCATTGAAATTAGTAGTCACAGTTTTTATATGAAATAACATTAGGCTGGTATGTCAAACAACACTGGCAAGATTAATATGTTTGGCTGAAAACGTGGGGTCCAAATACAATTTGGGAAAACAGTCAGTTTTCTATAGCTAAACGTTAGCGAATACCAAAGGGCTATCCAAAAATGTCAATCTAGAGAAGCTGACAACTTAGGGTACACAAGACAAAATAAAACAAAGCAAAAACACAACACAATGTATGATGTACACCACTATGCACACACACACAATTAACGTAGATAAGACATGCGCTCTCCAACAAACAACTGCTAAAACAGGAACCAAACATAATATGTGTGAGATTGATGTAAACATTACAAATGGTGTGACTTTCTTTACACATCAAGAACAATATTACATCGACATACATGTGGAAATCTACCTTTTGCAGTATTCATGGCTTACACAATATCAATGCATATTATAACAACATAAGCTTTGTGAATTTCCAATGTGTATTTGTTTAAATTTCGTCCTTATTGATCACTATGTCTTTGTTTACCTGTTTTTAATGATCCATAACGGCTATGCATACCGATTTTTTGATATATCAATTTGCCAGAAATATCATACGGAGTGGGCTTTGTAATATAACATTACATGCATGAATAGAATATAAAGCAATCAATGATTTATTTTATTCTCTAAATGTTTAAAGAAAAGCGTCTAATGTACCATTTTGTTAACATCATTACGACAATAACATCAAGATCGGGATAAATTACATCAATATAATTATTGAATTGACCTTAATCCACAGTTGTGATATAATACAAACAAGATGACATTTACTTAACATTTAATGTGCTAATGTCAATAAACGATAGAGAATAATGAAGTGGTAACACAACATGGACAATCCATAGAAACTGGCAATTGCAGGTCACACAAGACAAAAATAAAAATCAAGCAAAATCAAAATAAACCCAACACAATGTGCGTTGGACACAACTATCCGCAAGCAAGCACATATAACGTTAATAAGACATGAACTCTCTGACAAACAACTGGAGATAAAGACGAACCAACCATCGTTTCCATACGGATATCACAACACGGAACCCAAAACGTAAAGACATATAATAGGAGAACACAAAACACTAAACAGATGAGCAACACGGATCTTAATGACCGGTAAATCGTTTACAAAAGCACCACACCTATGGGTTCAAATCGTATTTATTAATATTGATAGGAATTAAACTGCTTTATTCAATCAAATTAAGACCAACTTGAAGAAATGTTAGAGAATACCGAAAAACCAATCAAAAGTTCGAAATTAATTTCGTAAACCACGAAATTGTGCTTAAGATAAAAACTGAATATATACAAACAGATGAGGGTGGGGTCAACACGAAATACAAAAGCAATAAAAAAACAAAAGATGGGAACATATGCAGTTAATATTTATGGATGGCTAATTTGTAAGCTTATTGTACCGCAACGAACAATAAAAAGGAAAACGAACATGCAATACATATTCAAAATCATTTGCATATTGCAAAGTCTATATACAGGTAGGAAGATTTTCAAGGGGAAACCAAAGCATAATATATTGATTTTCAATATCTAAATGAATGCTCTAAGAGGATGGTTGTATCGTGGTACATTATCGTGTGCGATGTGTTTCCTAATAGCGTTGACGCTGTATAATAGGACAAATCATGTCAATGTTAGATATCATAAACCTCCAGTGTGGAATTGTCACAGTGAGGATAAACACAGCATTGGTATTGGCATACTGATTCCTTCTACCACTAAATACATAAATATGTGTTCAATTTTATTTATTGTTCCGTTTTATCTTATCATTTAATGTTTCAGCATTTATCTATTGAGCTTGTTACATAAATATTGTAACTGTAAATGAAAGAATATATATAATGGTAGTTATGCAGTTGTCAGTTTCTATTGATTGTTCATTCTTGATAGCCACTTTCTCTAGCGTTTATATAAACCTATTACATGATTAAGGATGTACATATATATATACGTCATGAATTGTTTTCTTTCAACACACATTTTATTGAAATCACCAGTTGTTGCAGTAATATAAGGGGGAAAGGGTAGCTTAACTTAGAGGCCGCTGTTAGCTACAAAGCTTATTTGTCCGAGTGGAGAAAATAGGGCACAACATACTTATTTTTTACAAGTAAAGAAGATCATACATATGTAAGAGGAGAAATATATCAAAGGGTAATTGCAATCCGTAAATCGAAGAAGGACAAATAATACAATGGCCCGAAGAAGGACAGTAAAGGGACAAAAGGACAAACAACGATCCTCAAGGATCTATTAGGATAAATTTCCCCCTTCTCCATTGAAATTAGTAGTCACAGTTTTTATATGAAATAACATTAGGCTGGTATGTCAAACAACACTGGCAAGATTAATATGTTTGGTTGAAAACGTGGGGTCCAAATACAATTTGGGAAAACAGTCAGTTTTCTATAGCTAAACGTTAGCGAATACCAAAGGGCAATCCAAAAATGTCAATCTAGAGAAGCTGACAACTTAGGGTACACAAGACAAAATAAAACAAAGCAAAAACACAACACAATGTATGATGGACACCACTATGCACACACACACACACACACACACACACACACACACACAATTAACGTAGATAAGACATGCGCCCTCCAACAAACAACTGGTAAAACAGGAACCAAACATAATATGTGTGAGATTGATGTAAACATTACAAATGGTGTGACTTTCGTTACACATCAAGAACAATATTACATCGACATACATGTGGAAATCTACCTTTGCAGTATTCATGGCTTACACAATATCAATGCATATTATAACAACATAAGCTTTGTGAATTTCCAATGTGTATTTGTTTAAATTTCGTCCTTATTGATCACTATGTCTTTGTTTACCTGTTTTTAATGATCCAGAACGGCTATGCATACCGATTTTTTTATATATCAATTTGCCAGAAATATCATACGGAGTGGGCTTTGTAATATAACATTACATGCATGAATAGAATATAAAGCAAGCAATGATTTATTTTATTCTCTAAATGTTTAAAGAAAAGCGTCTAATGTACCATTTTGTTAACATCATTACGACAATGACATCAAGATCGGGATAAATTACATCAATATAATTATTGAATTGACCTTAATCCACAGTTGTGATATAATTCAAACAAGATGACATTTACTTAACATTTAATGTGCTAATGTCAATAAACGATAGAGAATAATGAAGTGGTAACACAACATGGACAATCCATAGAAACTGGCAATTGCAGGTCACACAAGACAAAAATAAAAATCAAGCAAAATCAAAATAAACCCAACACAATGTGCGTTGGACACAACTATCCGCAAGCAAGCACAGATAACGTTAATAAGACATGAACCCTCTGACAAACAACTGGAGATAAAGACGAACCAACCATCGTTTCCATACGGATATCACAACACGGAACCTAAAACGTAAAGACATATAATAGGAGAACACAAAACACTAAACAGATGAGCAACACGGATCTTAATGACCGGTAAATCGCTTACAAAAGCACCACACCTATGGGTTCAAATCGTATTTATTAATATTGATAGGAATTAAACTGCTTTATTCAATCAAATTAAGACCAACTTGAAGAAATGTTAGAGAATACCGAAAAGCCAATCAAAAGTTCGAAATTAATTTCGTAAACCACGAAATTGTGCTTAAGATAAAAACTGAAGATATACAAACAGATGAGGGTGGGGTCAACACGAAATACAAAAGCAATAAAAAACAAAAGATGGGAACCTATGCAGTTAATATTTATGGATGGCTAATTTGTAAGCTTATTGTACCGCAACGAACAATAAAAACGAAAACGAACATGCAATACATATTCAAAACATTTGCATATTGCAAAGTCTATATACAGGTAGGAAGATTTTCAAGGGGTAACCAAAGCATAATATAATGATTTTCAATATCTAAATGAATGCTCTAAGACGATGGTTGTATCGTGGTACATTATCGTGTGCGATGTGTTTCCTAATAGCGTTGACGCTGTATAATAGGACAAATCATGTCAATGTTTGATATCATAAACCTCCAGTGTGGAATTGTCACAGTGAGGATAAACACAGCATTGGTATTGGCATACTGATTCCTTCTACCACTAAATACATAAATATGTGTTCAATTTTATTTATTGTTCCGTTTTATCTTATCATTTAATGTTTCAGCATTTATCTATTGAGCTTGTTACATAAATATTGTAACTGTAAATGAAAGAATATATATAATGGTAGTTATGCAGTTGTCAGTTTCTATTGATTGTTCATTCTTGATAGCCACTTTCTCTAGCGTTTATATAAACCTATTACATGATTAAGGATGTACATATATATATACGTCATGAATTGTTTTCTTTCAACACACATTTTATTGAAATCACCAGTTGTTGCAGTAATATAAGGGGGAAAGGGTAGTTTAACTTAGAGGCCGCTGTTAGCTACAAAGCTTATTTGTCCGAGTGGAGAAAATAAGGCACAACATACTTATTTTTCACAAGTAAAGAAGATCATACATATGTAAGAGGAGAAATATATCAAAGGGTAATTGCAATCCGTAAATCGAAGAAGGACAAATAATACAATGGCCCGAAGAAGGACAGTAAAGGGACAAAAGGACAAACAACGATCCTCAAGGATCTATTAGGATAAATTTCCCCCTTCTCCATTGAAATTAGTAGTCACAGTTTTTATATGAAATAACATTAGGCTGGTATGTCAAACAACACTGGCAAGATTAATATGTTTGGCTGAAAACGTGGGGTCCAAATACAATTTGGGAAAACAGTCAGTTTTCTATAGCTAAACGTTAGCGAATACCAAAGGGCTATCCAAAAATGTCAATCTAGAGAAGCTGACAACTTAGGGTACACAAGACAAAATAAAACAAAGCAAAAACACAACACAATGTATGATGTACACCACTATGCACACACACACACACACACACACAATTAACGTAGATAAGACATGCGCCCTCCAACAAACAACTGCTAAAACAGGAACCAAACATAATATGTGTGAGATTGATGTAAACATTACAAATGGTGTGACTTTCTTTACACATCAAGAACAATATTACATCGACATACATGTGGAAATCTACCTTTGCAGTATTCATGGCTTACACAATATCAATGCATATTATAACAACATAAGCTTTGTGAATTTCCAATGTGTATTTGTTTCAATTTCGTCCTTATTGATCACTATGTCTTTGTTTACCTGTTTTTAATGATCCAGAACGGCTATGCATACCGATTTTTTTATATATCAATTTGCCAGAAATATCATACGGAGTGGGCTTTGTAATATAACATTACATGCATGAATAGAATATAAAGCAAGCAATGATTTATTTTATTCTCTAAATGTTTAAAGAAAAGCGTCTAATGTACCATTTTGGTAACATCATTACGACAATAACATCAGGATCGGGATAAATTACATCAATATAATTATTGAATTGACCTTAATCCACAGTTGTGATATAATTCAAACAAGATGACATTTACTTAACATTTAATGTGCTAATGTCAATAAACGATAGAGAATAATGAAGTGGTAACACAACATGGACAATCCATAGAAACTGGCAATTGCAGGTCACACAAGACAAAAATAAAAATCAAGCAAAATCAAAATAAACCCAACACAATGTGCGTTGGACACAACTATCCGCAAGCAAGCACAGATAACGTTAATAAGACATGAACCCTCTGACAAACAACTGGAGATAAAGACGAACCAACCATCGTTTCCATACGGATATCACAACACGGAACCCAAAACGTAAAGACATATAATAGGAGAACACAAAACACTAAACAGATGAGCAACACGGATCTTAATGACCGGTAAATCGTTTACAAAAGCACCACACCTATGGGTTCAAATCGTATTTATTAATATTGATAGGAATTAAACTGCTTTATTCAATCAAATTAAGACCAACTTGAAGAAATGTTAGAGAATACCGAAAAGCCAATCAAAAGTTCGAAATTAATTTCGTAAACCACGAAATTGTGCTTAAGATAAAAACTGAAGATATACAAACAGATGAGGGTGGGGTCAACACGAAATACAAAAGCCATAAAAAACAAAAGATGGGAACCTATGCAGTTAATATTTATGGATGGCTAATTTGTAAGCTTATTGTACCGCAACGAACAATAAAAAGGAAAACGAACATGCAATACATATTCAAAATCATTTGCATATTGCAAAGTCTATATACAGGTAGGAAGATTTTCAAGGGGTAACCAAAGCATAATATATTGATTTTCAATATCTAAATGAATGCTCTAAGACGATGGTTGTATCGTGGTACATTATCATGTGCGATGTGTTTCCTAATAGCGTTGACGCTGTATAATAGGACAAATCATGTCAATGTTAGATATCATAAACCTCCAGTGTGGAATTGTCACAGTGAGGATAAACACAGCATTGGTATTGGCATACTGATTCCTTCTACCACTAAATACATAAATATGTGTTCAATTTTATTTATTGTTCCGTTTTATCTTATCATTTAATGTTTCAGCATTTATCTATTGAGCTTGTTACATAAATATTGTAACTGTAAATGAAAGAATATATATAATGGTAGTTATACAGTTGTCAGTTTCTATTGATTGTTCATTCTTGATAGCCACTTTCCCTAGCGTTTATATAAACCTATTACATGATTAAGGATGTACATATATATATACGTCATGAATTGTTTTCTTTCAACACACATTTTATTGAAATCACCAGTTGTTGCAGTAATATAAGGGGGAAAGGGTAGTTTAACTTAGAGGCCGCTGTTAGCTACAAAGCTTATTTGTCCGAGTGGAGAAAATAAGGCACAACATACTTATTTTTCACAAGTAAAGAAGATCATACATATGTAAGAGGAGAAATATATCAAAGGGTAATTGCAATCCGTAAATCGAAAAAGGACAAATAATACAATGGCCCGAAGAAGGACAGTAAAGGGACAAAAGGACAAACAACGATCCTCAAGGATCTATTAGGATAAATTTCCCCCTTCTCCATTGAAATTAGTAGTCACAGTTTTTATATGAAATAACATTAGGCTGATATGTCAAACAACACTGGCAAGATTAATATGCTTGGCTGAAAACGTGGGGTCCAAATACAATTTGGGAAAACAGTCAGTTTTCTATAGCTAAACGTTAGCGAATGCCAAAGGGCAATCCAAAAATGACAATCTAGAGAAGCTGACAACTTAGGGTACACAAGACAAAATAAAACAAAGCAAAAACACAACACAATGTATGATGGACACCACTATGCACACACACACACACACACACACACACACACAATTAACGTAGATAAGACATGCGCCCTCCAACAAACAACTGGTAAAACAGGAACCAAACATAATATGTGTGAGATTGATGTAAACATTACAAATGGTGTGACTTTCTTTACACATCAAGAACAATATTACATCGACATACATGTGGAAATCTACCTTTGCAGTATTCATGGCTTACACAATATCAATGCATATTATAACAACATAAGCTTTGTGAATTTCCAATGTGTATTTGCTTAAATTTCGTCCTTATTGGTCACTATGCCTTTGCTTACCTGTTTTTAATGATCCAGAACGGTTATGCATACCGATTTTTTGATATATCAATTTGCCAGAAATATCGTACGGAGTGGGTTTTGTAATATAACATTGCATGCATGAATAGAATATAAAGCAAGCAATGATTTATTTTATTCTCTAAATGTTTAAAGAAAAGCGTCTAATGTACCATTGTGTTAACATCATTACGACAATAACATCAAGATCGGGAAAAATTACATCAATATAATTATTGAATTGACCTTAATCCACAGTTGTGATATAATACAAACAAGATGACATTTACTTAACATTTAATGTGCTAATGTCAATAAACGATAGAGAATAATGAAGTGGTAGCACAACATGGACAATCCATAGAAACTGGCAATTGCAGGTCACACAAGACAAAAATAAAAATCAAACAAAATCAAAATAAACCCAACACAATGTGCGTTGGACACAACTATCCGCAAGCAAGCACAGATAACGTTAATAAGACATGAGCCCTCTGACAAACAACTGGAGATAAAGACGAACCAACCATCGTTTGAATACGGAAATCACAACGCGGAACCCAAAACGTAAAGACACATAATAGGAGAACACAAAACACTAAACAGATGAGCAACACGGATCTTAATGACCTGTAAATCGTTTGCAAAAGCACTACACCTATGGGTTCAAATCGTATTTATTAATATTGATAGGAATTAAACTGCTTTATTCAATCAAATTAAGACCAACTTGAAGAAATGTTAGAGAATACCGAAAAGCCAATCAAAAGTTCGAAATTAATTTCGTAAACCACGAAATTGTGCTTAAGATAAAAACTGAATATATACAAACAGATGAGGGTGGGGTCAACACAAAATACAAAAGCAATAAAAAAACAAAAGATGGGAACATATGCAGTTAATATTTATGGATGGCTAATTTGTAAGCTTATTGTACCGCAACGAACAATAAAAACGAAAACGAACATGCAATACATATTCAAAATCATTTGCATATTGCAAAGTCTATATACAGGTAGGAAGATTTTCAAGGGGTAACCAAAGCATAATATATTGATTTTCAATATCTAAATGAATGGTCTAAGACGATGGTTGTATCGTGGTACATTATCGTGTGCGATGTGTTTCCTAATAGCGTTGACGCTGTATAATAGGACAAATCATGTCAATGTTAGATATCATAAACCTCCAGTGTGGAATTGTCACAGTGAGGATAAACACAGCATTGGTATTGGCATACTGATTCCTTCTACCACTAAATACATAAATATGTGTTCAATTTTATTTATTGTTCCGTTTTATCTTATCATTTAATGTTTCAGCATTTATCTATTGAGCTTGTTACATAAATATTGTAACTGTAAATGAAAGAATATATATAATGGTACTTCTGCAGTTGTCAGTTTCTATTGATTGTTCATTCTTGATAGCCACTTTCTCTAGCGTTTATATAAACCTATTACATGATTAAGGATGTACATATATATATACGTCATGAATTGTTTTCTTTCAACACACATTTTATTGAAATCACCAGTTGTTGCAGTAATATAAGGGGGAAAGGGTAGTTTAACTTAGAGGCCGCTGTTAGCTACAAATCTTATTTGTCCGAGTGGAGAAAATAAGGCACAACATGCTTATTTTTTAACAAGTAAAGAAGATCATACATATGTAAGAGGAGAAATATATCAAAGGGTAATTGCAATCCGTAAATCGAAGAAGGACAAATAATACAATGGCCCGAAGAAGGCCAGTAAAGGGACAAAAGGACAAACAACGATCCTCAAGGATCTATTAGGATAAATTTCCCCTTTCTACATTGAAATTAGTAGTCACAGTTTTTATATGAAATAACATTAGGCTGATATGTCAAACAACACTGGCAAGATTAATATGCTTGGCTGAAAACGTGGGGTCCAAATACAATTTGGGAAAACAGTCAGTTTTCTATAGCTAAACGTTAGCGAATGCCAAAGGGCAATCCAAAAATGACAATCTAGAGAAGCTGACAACTTAGGGTACACAAGACAAAATAAAACAAAGCAAAAACACAACACAATCTATGATGGACACCACTATGCACACACACACACACACACACACACACAATTGACGTAGATAAGACACGCGCCCTCCAACAAACAACTGGTAAAACAGGAACCAAGCATAATATGTGTGAGATTGATGTAAACATTACAAATGGTGTGACTTTCTTTACACATCAAGAACAATATTACATCGACATACATGTGGAAATCTACCTTTGCAGTATTCATGGCTTACACAATATCAATGCATATTATAACAACATAAGCTTTGTGAATTTCCAATGTGTATTTGTTTAAATTTCGTCCTTATTGGTCACTATGCCTTTGCTTACCTGTTTTTAATGATCCAGAACGGTTATGCATACCGATTTTTTGATATATCAATTTGCCAGAAATATCATACGGAGTGGGCTTTGTAATATAACATTACATGCATGAATAGAATATAAAGCAAGCAATGATTTATTTTATTCTCTAAATGTTTAAAGAAAAGCGTCTAATGTACCATTGTGTTTACATCATTACGACAATAACATCAAGATCGGGATAAATTACATCAATATAATTATTGAATTGACCTTAATCCACAGTTGTGATATAATACAAACAAGATGACATTTACTTAACATTTAATGTGCTAATGTCAATAAACGATAGAGAATAATGAAGTGGTAGCACAACATGGACAATCCATAGAAACTGGCAATTGCAGGTCACACAAGACAAAAATAAAAATCAAACAAAATCAAAATAAACCCAACACAATGTGCGTTGGACACAACTATCCGCAAGCAAGCACAGATAACGTTAATAAGACATGAGCCCTCTGACAAACAACTGGAGATAAAGACGAACCAACCATCGTTTGAATACGGAAATCACAACGCGGAACCCAAAACGTAAAGACACATAATAGGAGAACACAAAACACTAAACAGATGAGCAACATGGATCTTAATGACCGGTAAATCGTTTGCAAAAGCACTACACCTATGGGTTCAAATCGTATTTATTAATATTGATAGGAATTAAACTGCTTTATTCAATCAAATTAAGACCAACTTGAAGAAATGTTAGAGAATACCGAAAAGCCAATCAAAAGTTCGAAATTAATTTCGTAAACCACGAAATTGTGCTTAAGATAAAAACTGAATATATACAAACAGATGAGGGTGGGGTCAACACGAAATACAAAAGCAATGAAAAAACAAAAGATGGGAACATATGCAGTTAATATTTATGGATGGCTAATTTGTAAGCTTATTGTACCGCAACGAACAATAAAAACGAAAACGAACATGCAATACATATTCAAAATCATTTGCATATTGCAAAGTCTATATACAGGTAGGAAGATTTTCAAGGGGTAACCAAAGCATAATATATTGATTTTCAATATCTAAATGAATGCTCTAAGACGATGGTTGTATCGTGGTACATTATCATGTGCGATGTGTTTCCTAATAGCGTTGACGCTGTATAATAGGACAAATCATGTCAATGTTAGATATCATAAACCTCCAGTGTGGAATTGTCACAGTGAGGATAAACACAGCATTGGTATTGGCATACTGATTCATTCTACCACTAAATACATAAATATGTGTTCAATTTTATTTATTGTTCCGTTTTATCTTATCATTTAATGTTTCAGCATTTATCTATTGAGCTTGTTACATAAATATTGTAACTGTAAATGAAAGAATATATATAATGGTAGTTATGCAGTTGTCAGTTTCTATTGATTGTTCATTCTTGATAGCCACTTTCTCTAGCGTTTATATAAACCTATTACATGATTAAGGATGTACATATATATATACGTCATGAATTGTTTTCTTTCAACACACATTTTATTGAAATCACCAGTTGTTGCAGTAATATAAGGGGGAAAGGGTAGTTTAACTTAGAGGCCGCTGTTAGCTACAAAGCTTATTTGTCCGAGTGGAGAAAATAAGGCACAACATACTTATTTTTCACAAGTAAAGAAGATCATACATATGTAAGAGGAGAAATATATCAAAGGGTAATTGCAATCCGTAAATCGAAGAAGGACAAATAATACAATGGCCCGAAGAAGGACAGTAAAGGGACAAAAGGACAAACAACGATCCTCAAGGATCTATTAGGATAAATTTCCCCCTTCTCCATTGAAATTAGTAGTCATAGTTTTTATATGAAATAACATTAGGCTGGTATGTCAAACAACACTGGCAAGATTAATATGTTTGGCTGAAAACGTGGGGTCCAAATACAATTTGGGAAAACAGTCAGTTTTCTATAGCTAAACGTTAGCGAATACCAAAGGGCAATCCAAAAATGTCAATCTAGAGAATCTGACAATTTAGGGTTCACAAGACAAAATAAAACAAAGCAAAAACACAACACAATGTATGATGGACACCACTATGCACACACACACACACACACACACACAATTAACGTAGATAAGACATGCGCCCTCCAAAAAACAACTGGTAAAACAGGAACCAAACATAATATGTGTGAGATTGATGTAAACATTACAAATGGTGTGACTTTCTTTACACATCAAGAACAATATTACATCGATATACATGTGGAAATCTACCTTTGCAGTATTCATGTCTTACACAATATCAATGCATATTATAACAACATAAGCTTTGTGAATTTCCAATGTGTCTTTGCTTAAATTTCGTCCTTATTGATCACTATGTCTTTGTTTACCTGTTTTTAATGATCCAGAACGGCTATGCATACCGATTTTTTGATATATCAATTTGCCAGAAATAGCATACGGAGTGGGCTTTGTAATATAACATTACATGCATGAATAGAATATAAAGCAAGCAATGATTTATTTTATTCTCTAAATGTTTAAAGAAAAGCGTCTAATGTACCATTTTGTTAACATCATTACGACAATAACATCAGGATCGGGATAAATTACATCAATATAATTATTGAATTGACCTTAATCCACAGTTGTGATATAATTCAAAGACGATGACATTTACTTAACATTTAATGTGCTAATGTCAATAAACGATAGAGAATAATGAAGTGGTAACACAACATGGACAATCCATAGAAACTGGCAATTGCAGGTCACACAAGACAAAAATAAAAATCAAGCAAAATCAAAATAAACCCAACACAATGTGCGTTGGACACAACTATCCGCAAGCAAGCACATATAACGTTAATAAGACATGAACCCTCTGACAAACAACTGGAGATAAAGATGACCCAACCATCGTTTCCATACGGATATCACAACACGGAACCCAAAACGTAAAGACACATAATAGGAGAACACAAAACACTAAACAGATGAGCAACATGGATCTTAATGACCGGTAAATCGTTTACAAAAGCACCACACCTATGGGTTCAAATCGTATTTATTAATATTGATAGGAATTAAACTGCTTTATTCAATCAAATTAAGACCAACTTGAAGAAATGTTAGAGAATACCGAAAAGCCAATCAAAAGTTCGAAATTAATTTCGTATTCCACGAAATTGTGCTTAAGATAAAAACTGAAGATATACAAACAGATGAGGGTGGGGTCAACACGAAATACAAAAGCAATAAAAAACAAAAGATGGGAACCTATGCAGTTAATATTTATGGATGGCTAATTTGTAAGCTTATTGTACCGCAACGAACAATAAACAGGAAAACGAACATGCAATACATATTCAAAATTATTTGCATATTGCAAAGTCTATATACAGGTAGGAAGATTTTCAAGGGGTAACCAAAGCATAATATATTGATTTTCAATATCTAAATGAATGCTCTAAGACGATGGTTGTATCGTGGTACATTATCATGTGCGATGTGTTTCCTAATAGCGTTGACCCTGTATAATAGGACAAATCATGTCAATGTTAGATATCATACACCTCCAGTGTGGAATTGTCACAGTGAGGATAAACACAGCATTGGTATTGGCATACTGATTCCTTCTACCACTAAATACATAAATATGTGTTCAATTTTATTTATTGTTCCGTTTTATCTTATCATTTAATGTTTCAGCATTTATCTATTGAGCTTGTTACATAAATATTGTAACTGTAAATGAAAGAATATATATAATGGTAGTTATGCAGTTGTCAGTTTCTATTGATTGTTCATTCTTGAGAGCCACTTTCTCTAGCGTTTATATAAACCTATTACATGATTAAGGATGTACATATATATATACGTCATGAATTGTTTTCTTTCAACACACATTTTATTGAAATCACCAGTTGTTGCAGTAATATAAGGGGGAAAGGGTAGTTTAACTTCGAGGCCGCTGTTAGCTACAAAGCTTATTTGTCCGAGTGGAGAAAATAAGGCACAACATACTTATTTTTCACAAGTAAAGAAGATCATACATATGTAAGAGGAGAAATATATCAAAGGGTAATTGCAATCCGTAAATCGAAGAAGGACAAATAATACAATGGCCCGAAGAAGGACAGTAAAGGGACAAAAGGACAAACAACGATCCTCAAGGATCTATTAGGATAAATTTCCCCCTTCTCCATTGAAATTAGTAGTCACAGTTTTTATATGAAATAACATTAGGCTGGTATGTCAAACAACACTGGCAAGATTAATATGTTTGGCTGAAAACGTGGGGTCCAAATACAATTTGGGAAAACAGTCAGTTTTCTATAGCTAAACGTTAGCGAATACCAAAGGGCAATCCAAAAATGTCAATCTAGAGAAGCTGACAACTTAGGGTACACAAGACAAAATAAAACAAAGCAAAAACACAACACAATGTATGATGGACAACACTATGCACACACACACACACACACACACACAATTAACGTAGATAAGACATGCGCCCTCCAACAAACAACTGGTAAAACAGGAACCAAACATAATATGTGTGAGATTGATGTAAACATTACAAATGGTGTGACTTTCTTTACACATCAAGAACAATATTACATCGACATACATGTGGAAATCTACCTTTGCAGTATTCATGGCTTACACAATATCAATGCATATTATAACAACATAAGCTTTGTGAATTTCCAATGTATATTTGTTTAAATTTCGTCCTTATTGATCACTATGTCTTTGTTTACCTGTTTTTAATGATCCAGAACGGCTATGCATACCGATTTTTTGATATATCAATTTGCCAGAAATATCATACGGAGTGGGCTTTGTAATATAACATTACATGCATGAATAGAATATAAAGCAAGCAATGATTTATTTTATTCTCTAAATGTTAAAAGAAAAGCGTCTAATGTACCATTTTGTTAACATCATTACGACAATAACATCAAGATCGGGATAAATTACATCAATATAATTATTGAATTGACCTTAATCCACAGTTGTGATATAATACAAACAAGATGACATTTACTTAACATTTAATGTGCTAATGTCAATAAACGATAGAGAATAATGAAGTGGTAACACAACATGGACAATCCATAGAAACTGGCAATTGCAGGTCACACAAGACAAAAATAAAAATCTAGCAAAATCAAAATAAACCCAACACAATGTGCGTTGGACACAACTATCCGCAAGCAAGCACATATAACGTTAATAAGACATGAACCCTCTGACAAACAACTGGAGATAAAGACGAACCAACCATCGTTTCCATACGGAAATCACAACACGGAACCCAAAACGTAAAGACACATAATAGGAGAACACAAAACACTAAACAGATGAGCAACACGGATCTTAATGACCGGTAAATCGTTTACAAAAGCACCACACCTATGGGTTCAAATCGTATTTATTAATATTGATAGGAATTAAACTGCTTTATTCAATCAAATTAAGACCAACTTGAAGAAATGTTAGAGAATACCGAAAAGCCAATCAAAAGATCGAAATTAATTTCGTAAGCCACGAAATTGTGCTTAAGATAAAAACTGAATATATACAAACAGATGAGGGTGGGGTCAACACGAAATACAAAAGCAATAAAAAACAAAAGATGGGAACCTATGCAGTTAATATTTATGGATGGCTAATTTGTAAGCTTATTGTACCGCAACGAACAATAAAAAGGAAAACGAGCATGCAATACATATTCAAAATCATTTGCATATTGCAAAGTCTATATACAGGTAGGAAGATTTTCAAGGGGTAACCAAAGCATAATATATTGATTTTCAATATCTAAATGAATGCTCTAAGACGATGGTTGTATCGTGGTACATTATCATGTGCGATGTGTTTCCTAATAGCGTTGACGCTGTATAATAGGACAAATCATGTCAATGTTAGATATCATAAACCTCCAGTGTGGAATTGTCACAGTGAGGATAAACACAGCATTGGTATTGGCATACTGATTCCTTCTACCACTAAATACATAAATATGTGTTCAATTTTATTTATTGTTCCGTTTTATCTTATCATTTAATGTTTCAGCATTTATCTATTGAGCTTGTTACATAAATATTGTAACAGTAAATGAAAGAATATATATAATGGTAGTTATGCAGTTGTCAGTTTCTATTGATTGTTCATTCTTGAGAGCCACTTTCTCTAGCGTTTATATAAACCTATTACATGATTAAGGATGTACATATATATATACGTCATGAATTGTTTTCTTTCAACACACATTTTATTGAAATCACCAGTTGTTGCAGTAATATAAGGGGGAAAGGGTAGTTTAACTTAGAGGCCGCTGTTAGCTACAAAGCTTATTTGTCCGAGTGGAGAAAATAAGGCACAACATACTTATTTTTTAACAAGTAAAGAAGATCATACATATGTAAGAGGAGAAATATATCAAAGGGTAATTGCAATCCGTAAATCGAAGAAGGACAAATAATACAATGGCCCGAAGAAGGACAGTAAAGGGACAAAAGGACAAACAACGATCCTCAAGGATCTATTAGGATAAATTTCCCCCTTCTCCATTGAAATTAGTAGTCACAGTTTTTATATGAAATAACATTAGGCTGGTATGTCAAACAACACTGGCAAGATTAATATGTTTGGCTGAAAACGTGGGGTCCAAATACAATTTGGGAAAACAGTCAGTTTTCTATAGCTAAACGTTAGCGAATACCAAAGGGCAATCCAAAAATGTCAATCTAGAGAAGCTGACAACTTAGGGTACACAAGACAAAATAAAACAAAGCAAAAACACAACACAATGTATGATGGACAACACCATGCACACACACACACACACACACACACAATTAACGTAGATAAGACATGCGCCCTCCAACAAACAACTGGTAAAACAGGAACCAAACATAATATGTGTGAGATTGATGTAAACATTACAAATGGTGTGACTTTCTTTACACATCAAGAACAATATTACATCGACATACATGTGGAAATCTACCTTTGCAGTATTCATGGCTTACACAATATCAATGCATATTATAACAACATAAGCTTTGTGAATTTCCAATGTGTATTTGTTTAAATTTCGTCCTTATTGGTCACTATGCCTTTGCTTACCTGTTTTTAATGATCCAGAACGGTTATGCATACCGATTTTTTGATATATCAATTTGCCAGAAATATCGTACGGAGTGGGTTTTGTAATATAACATTGCATGCATGAATAGAATATAAAGCAAGCAATGATTTATTTTATTCTCTAAATGTTTAAAGAAAAGCGTCTAATGTACCATTGTGTTAACATCATTACGACAATAACATCAAGATCGGGATAAATTACATCAATATAATTATTGAATTGACCTTAATCCACAGTTGTGATATAATACAAACAAGATGACATTTACTTAACATTTAATGTGCTAATGTCAATAAACGATAGAGAATAATGAAGTGGTAGCACAACATGGACAATCCATAGAAACTGGCAATTGCAGGTCACACAAGACAAAAATAAAAATCAAACAAAATCAAAATAAACCCAACACAATGTGCGTTGGACACAACTATCCGCAAGCAAGCACAGATAACGTTAATAAGACATGAGCCCTCTGACAAACAACTGGAGATAAAGACGAACCAACCATCGTTTGAATACGGAAATCACAACGCGGAACCCAAAACGTAAAGACACATAATAGGAGAACACAAAACACTAAACAGATGAGCAACACGGATCTTAATGACCTGTAAATCGTTTGCAAAAGCACTACACCTATGGGTTCAAATCGTATTTATTAATATTGATAGGAATTAAACTGCTTTATTCAATCAAATTAAGACCAACTTGAAGAAATGTTAGAGAATACCGAAAAGCCAATCAAAAGTTCGAAATTAATTTCGTAAACCACGAAATTGTGCTTAAGATAAAAACTGAATATATACAAACAGATGAGGGTGGGGTCAACACGAAATACAAAAGCAATAAAAAAACAAAAGATGGGAACCTATGCAGTTAATATTTATGGATGGCTAATTTGTAAGCTTATTGTACCGCAACGAACAATAAAAACGAAAACGAACATGCAATACATATTCAAAATCATTTGCATATTGCAAAGTCTATATACAGGTAGGAAGATTTTCAAGGGGTAACCAAAGCATAATATATTGATTTTCAATATCTAAATGAATGGTCTAAGACGATGGTTGTATCGTGGTACATTATCGTGTGCGATGTGTTTCCTAATAGCGTTGACGCTGTATAATAGGACAAATCATGTCAATGTTAGATATCATAAACCTCCAGTGTGGAATTGTCACAGTGAGGATAAACACAGCATTGGTATTGGCATACTGATTCCTTCTACCACTAAATACATAAATATGTGTTTAATTTTATTTATTGTTCCGTTTTATCTTATCATTTAATGTTTCAGCATTTATCTATTGAGCTTGTTACATAAATATTGTAACTGTAAATGAAAGAATATATATAATGGTAGTTATGCAGTTGTCAGTTTCTATTGATTGTTCATTCTTGAGAGCCACTTTCTCTAGCGTTTATATAAACCTATTACATGATTAAGGATGTACATATATATATACGTCATGAATTGTTTTCTTTCAACACACATTTTATTGAAATCACCAGTTGTTGCAGTAATATAAGGGGGAAAGGGTAGTTTAACTTAGAGGCCGCTGTTAGCTACAAAGCTTATTTGTCCGAGTGGAGAAAATAAGGCACAACATACTTATTTTTTACAAGTAAAGAAGATCATACATATGTAAGAGGAGAAATATATCAAAGGGTAATTGCAATCCGTAAATCGAAGAAGGACAAATAATACAATGGCCCGAAGAAGGACAGTAAAGGGACAAAAGGACAAACAACGATCCTCAAGGATCTATTAGGATAAATTTCCCCCTTCTCCATTGAAATTAGTAGTCACAGTTTTTATATGAAATAACATTAGGCTGATATGTCAAACAACACTGGCAAGATTAATATGCTTGGCTGAAAACGTGGGGTCCAAATACAATTTGGGAAAACAGTCAGTTTTCTATAGCTAAACGTTAGCGAATGCCAAAGGGCAATCCAAAAATGACAATCTAGAGAAGCTGACAACTTAGGGTACACAAGACAAAATAAAACAAAGCAAAAACACAACACAATGTATGATGGACACCACTATGCACACACACACACACACACACACACACAATTAACGTAGATAAGACATGCGCCCTCCAAAAAACAACTGGTAAAACAGGAACCAAACATAATATGTGTGAGATTGATGTAAACATTACAAATGGTGTGACTTTCTTTACACATCAAGAACAATATTACATCGATATACATGTGGAAATCTACCTTTGCAGTATTCATGGCTTACACAATATCAATGCATATTATAACAACATAAGCTTTGTGAATTTCCAATGTGTATTTGTTTAAATTTCGTCCTTATTGATCACTATGTCTTTGTTTACCTGTTTTTAATGATCCAGAACGGCTATGCATACCGATTTTTTGATATATCAATTTGCCAGAAATATCGTACGGAGTGGGCTTTGTAATATAACATTACATGCATGAATAGAATATAAAGCAAGCAATGATTTATTTTATTCTCTAAATGTTTAAAGAAAAGCGTCTAATGTACCATTGTGTTAACATCATTACGACAATAACATCAAGCTCGGGATAAATTACATCAATATAATTATTGAATTGACCTTAATCCACAGTTGTGATATAATACAAACAAGATGACATTTACTTAACATTTAATGTGCTAATGTCAATAAACGATAGAGAATAATGAAGTGGTAGCACAACATGGACAATCCATAGAAACTGGCAATTGCAGGTCACACAAGGCAAAAATAAAAATCAAACAAAATCAAAATAAACCCAACACAATGTGCGTTGGACACAACTATCCGCAAGCAAGCACAGATAACGTTAATAAGACATGAGCCCTCTGACAAACAACTGGAGATAAAGACGAACCAACCATCGTTTGAATACGGAAATCACAACGCGGAACCCAAAACGTAAAGACACATAATAGGAGAACACAAAACACTAAACAGATGAGCAACACGGATCTTAATGACCTGTAAATCGTTTGCAAAAGCACTACACCTATGGGTTCAAATCGTATTTATTAATATTGATAGGAATTAAACTGCTTTATTCAATCAAATTAAGACCAACTTGAAGAAATGTTAGAGAATACCGAAAAGCCAATCAAAAGTTCGAAATTAATTTCGTAAACCACGAAATTGTGCTTAAGATAAAAACTGAATATATACAAACAGATGAGGGTGGGGTCAACACGAAATACAAAAGCAATAAAAAAACAAAAGATGGGAACATATGCAGTTAATATTTATGGATGGCTAATTTGTAAGCTTATTGTACCGCAACGAACAATAAAAATGAAAACGAACATGCAATACATATTCAAAATCATTTGCATATTGCAAAGTCTATATACAGGTAGGAAGATTTTCAAGGGGTAACCAAAGCATAATATATTGATTTTCAATATCTAATTGAATGGTCTAAGACGATGGTTGTATCGTGGTACATTATCGTGTGCGATGTGTTTCCTAATAGCGTTGACGCTGTATAATAGGACAAATCATGTCAATGTTAGATATCATAAACCTCCAGTGTGGAATTGTCACAGTGAGGATAAACACAGCATTGGTATTGGCATACTGATTCCTTCTACCACTAAATACATAAATATGTGTTCAATTTTATTTATTGTTCCGTTTTATCTTATCATTTAATGTTTCAGCATTTATCTATTGAGCTTGTTACATAAATATTGTAACTGTAAATGAAAGAATATATATAATGGTAGTTATGCAGTTGTCAGTTTCTATTGATTGTTCATTCTTGAGAGCCACTTTCTCTAGCGTTTATATAAACCTATTACATGATTAAGGATGTACATATATATATACGTCATGAATTGTTTTCTTTCAACACACATTTTATTGAAATCACCAGTTGTTGCAGTAATATAAGGGGGAAAGGGTAGTTTAACTTAGAGGCCGCTGTTAGCTACAAAGCTTATTTGTCCGAGTGGAGAAAATAAGGCACAACATACTTATTTTTTACAAGTAAGGAAGATCATACATATGTAAGAGGAGAAATATATCAAAGGGTAATTGCAATCCGTAAATCGAAGAAGGACAAATAATACAATGGCCCGAAGAAGGCCAGTAAAGGGACAAAAGGACAATCAACGATCCTCAAGGATCTATTAGGATAAATTTCCCCTTTCTCCATTGAAATTAGTAGTCACAGTTTTTATATGAAATAACATTAGGCTGATATGTCAAACAACACTGGCAAGATTAATATGCTTGGCTGAAAACGTGGGGTCCAAATACAATTTGGGAAAACAGTCAGTTTTCTATAGCTAAACGTTAGCGAATGCCAAAGGGCAATCCAAAAATGACAATCTAGAGAATCTGACAACTTAGGGTACACAAGACAAAATAAAACAAAGCAAAAACACAACACAATCTATGATGGACACCACCATGCACACACACACACACACACACACACACACAATTGACGTAGATAAGACATGCGCCCTCCAACAAACAACTGGTAAAACAGGAACCAAACATAATATGTGTGAGATTGATGTAAACATTACAAATGGTGTGACTTTCTTTACACATCAAGAACAATATTACATCGACATACATGTGGAAATCTACCTTTGCAGTATTCATGGCTTACACAATATCAATGCATATTATAACAACATAAGCTCTGTGAATTTCCAATGTGTATTTGTTTAAATTTCGTCCTTATTGGTCACTATGCCTTTGCTTACCTGTTTTTAATGATCCAGAACGGTTATGCATACCTATTTTTTGATATATCAATTTGCCAGAAATATCATACGGAGTGGGATTTGTAATATAACATTACATGCATGAATAGAATATAAAGCAAGCAATGATTTATTTTATTCTCTAAATGTTTAAAGAAAAGCGTCTAATGTACCATTGTGTTAACATCATTACGACAATAACATCAAGATCGGGATAAATTACATCAATATAATTATTGAATTGACCTTAATCCACAGTTGTGATATAATACAAACAAGATGACATTTACTTAACATTTAATGTGCTAATGTCAATAAACGATAGAGAATAATGAAGTGGTAGCACAACATGGACAATCCATAGAAACTGGCAATTGCAGGTCACACAAGACAAAAATAAAAATCAAACAAAATCAAAATAAACACAACACAATGTGCGTTGGACACAACTATCCGCAAGCAAGCACAGATAACGTTAATAAGACATGAGCCCTCTGACAAACAACTGGAGATAAAGACGAACCAACCATCGTTTGAATACGGAAATCACAACGCGGAACCCAAAACGTAAAGACACATAATAGGAGAACACAAAACACTAAACAGATGAGCAACACGGATCTTAATGACCGGTAAATCGTTTGCAAAAGCACTACACCTATGGGTTCAAATCGTATTTATTAATATTGATAGGAATTAAACTGCTTTATTCAATCAAATTAAGACCAACTTGAAGAAATGTTAGAGAATACCGAAAAGCCAATCAAAAGTTGGAAATTAATTTCGTAAACCACGAAATTGTGCTTAAGATAAAAACTGAATATATGCAAACAGATGAGGGTGGGGTCAACACGAAATACAAAAGCAATGAAAAAACAAAAGATGGGAACATATGCAGTTAATATTTATGGATGGCTAATTTGTAAGCTTATTGTACCGCAACGAACAATAAAAAGGAAAACGAACATGCAATACATATTCAAAATCATTTGCATATTGCAAAGTCTATATACAGGTAGGAACATTTTCAAGGGGTAACCAAAGCATAATATATTGATTTTCAATATCTAAATGAATGCCCTAAGACGATGGTTGTATCGTGGTACATCATCATGTGCGATGTGTTTCCTAATAGCGTTGACGCTGTATAATAGGACAAATCATGTCAATGTTAGATATCATAAACCTCCAGTGTGGAATTGTCACAGTGAGGATAAACACAGCATTGGTATTGGCATACTGATTCCTTCTACCACTAAATACATAAATATGTGTTCAATTTTATTTATTGTTCCGTTTTATCTTATCATTTAATGTTTCAGCATTTATCTATTGAGCTTGTTACATAAATATTGTAACTGTAAATGAAAGAATATATATAATGGTAGTTATGCAGTTGTCAATTTCTATTGATTGTTCATTCTTGATAGCCACTTTCTCTAGCGTTTATATAAACCTATTACATGATTAAGGATGTACATATATATATACGTCATGAATTGTTTTCTTTCAACACACATTTTATTGAAATCACCAGTTGTTGCAGTAATATAAGGGGGAAAGGGTAGTTTAACTTAGGGGCCGCTGTTAGCTACAAAGCTTATTTGTCCGAGTGGAGAAAATAAGGCACAACATACTTATTTTTCACAAGTAAAGAAGATCATACATATGTAAGAGGAGAAATATATCAAAGGGTAATTGCAATCCGTTAATCGAAGAAGGACAAATAATACAATGGCCCGAAGAAGGACAGTAAAGGGACAAAAGGACAAACAACGATCCTCAAGGATCTATTAGGATAAATTTCCCCCTTCTCCATTGAAATTAGTAGTCACAGTTTTTATATGAAATAACATTAGGCTGATATGTCAAACAACACTGGCAAGATTAATATGCTTGGCTGAAAACGTGGGGTCCAAATACAATTTGGGAAAACAGTCAGTTTTCTATAGCTAAACGTTAGCGAATGCCAAAGGGCAATCCAAAAATGACAATCTAGAGAAGCTGACAACTTAGGGTACACAAGACAAAATAAAACAAAGCAAAAACACAACACAATGTATGATGGACACCACTATGCACACACACACACACACACACACACACACAATTGACGTAGATAAGACATGCGCCCTCCAACAAACAACTGGTAAAACAGGAACCAAACATAATATGTGTGAGATTGATGTAAACATTACAAATGGTGTGACTTTCTTTACACATCAAGAACAATATTACATCGACATACATGTGGAAATCTACCTTTGCAGTATTTATGGCTTACACAATATCAATGCATATTATAACAACATAAGCTTTGTGAATTTCCAATGTGTATTTGCTTAAATTTCGTCCTTATTGGTCACTATGCCTTTGCTTACCTGTTTTTAATGATCCAGAACGGTTATGCATATCGATTTTTTGATATATCAATTTGCCAGAAATATCGTACGGAGTGGGTTTTGTAATATAACATTGCATGCATGAATAGAATATAAAGCAAGCAATGATTTATTTTATTCTCTAAATGTTTAAAGAAAAGCGTCTAATGTACCATTGTGTTAACATCATTACGACAATAACATCAAGATCGGGATAAATTACATCAATATAATTATTGAATTGACCTTAATCCACAGTTGTGATATAATACAAACAAGATGACATTTACTTAACATTTAATGTGCTAATGTCAATAAACGATAGAGAATAATGAAGTGGTAGCACAACATGGACAATCCATAGAAACTGGCAATTGCAGGTCACACAAGACAAAAATAAAAATCAAACAAAATCAAAATAAACCCAACACAATGTGCGTTGGACACAACTATCCGCAAGCAAGCACAGATAACGTTAATAAGTCATGAGCCCTCTGACAAACAACTGGAGATAAAGACGAACCAACCATCGTTTGAATACGGAAATCACAACGCGGAACCCAAAACGTAAAGACACATAATAGGAGAACACAAAACACTAAACAGATGAGCAACACGGATCTTAATGACCTGTAAATCGTTTGCAAAAGCACTACACCTATGGGTTCAAATCGTATTTATTAATATTGATAGGAATTAAACTGCTTTATTCAATCAAATTAAGACCAACTTGAAGAAATGTTAGAGAATACCGAAAAGCCAATCAAAAGTTCGAAATTAATTTCGTAAACCACGAAATTGTGCTTAAGATAAAAACTGAATATATACAAACAGATGAGGGTGGGGTCAACACGAAATACAAAAGCAAAAAAAAAACAAAAGATGGGAACCTATGCAGTTAATATTTATGGATGGCTAATTTGTAAGCTTATTGTACCGCAACGAACAATAAAAACGAAAACGAACATGCAATACATATTCAAAATCATTTGCATATTGCAAAGTCTATATACAGGTAGGAAGATTTTCAAGGGGTAACCAAAGCATAATATATTGATTTTCAATATCTAAATGAATGGTCTAAGACGATGGTTGTATCGTGGTACATTATCGTGTGCGATGTGTTTCCTAATAGCGTTGACGCTGTATAATAGGACAAATCATGTCAATGTTAGATATCATAAACCTCCAGTGTGGAATTGTCACAGTGAGGATAAACACAGCATTGGTATTGGCATACTGATTCCTTCTACCACTAAATACATAAATATGTGTTCAATTTTATTTATTGTTCCGTTTTATCTTATCATTTAATGTTTCAGCATTTATCTATTGAGCTTGTTACATAAATATTGTAACTGTAAATGAAAGAATATATATAATGGTAGTTATGCAGTTGTCAGTTTCTATTGATTGTTCATTCTTGAGAGCCACTTTCTCTAGCGTTTATATAAACCTATTACATGATTAAGGATGTACATATATATATACGTCATGAATTGTTTTCTTTCAACACACATTTTATTGAAATCACCAGTTGTTGCAGTAATATAAGGGGGAAAGGGTAGTTTAACTTAGAGGCCGCTGTTAGCTACAAAGCTTATTTGTCCGAGTGGAGAAAATAAGGCACAACATACTTATTTTTTACAAGTAAAGAAGATCATACATATGTAAGAGGAGAAATATATCAAAGGGTAATTGCAATCCGTAAATCGAAGAAGGACAAATAATACAATGGCCCGAAGAAGGACAGTAAAGGGACAAAAGGACAAACAACGATCCTCAAGGATCTATTAGGATAAATTTCCCCCTTCTCCATTGAAATTAGTAGTCACAGTTTTTATATGAAATAACATTAGGCTGATATGTCAAACAACACTGGCAAGATTAATATGCTTGGCTGAAAACGTGGGGTCCAAATACAATTTGGGAAAACAGTCAGTTTTCTATAGCTAAACGTTAGCGAATGCCAAAGGGCAATCCAAAAATGACAATCTAGAGAAGCTGACAACTTAGGGTACACAAGACAAAATAAAACAAAGCAAAAACACAACACAATCTATGATGGACACCACTATGCACACACACACACACACACACACACACAATTGACGTAGATAAGACACGCGCCCTCCAACAAACAACTGGTAAAACAGGAACCAAACATAATATGTGTGAGATTGATGTAAACATTACAAATGGTGTGACTTTCTTTACACATCAAGAACAATATTACATCGACATACATGTGGAAATCTACCTTTGCAGTATTCATGGCTTACACAATATCAATGCATATTATAACAACATAAGCTTTGTGAATTTCCAATGTGTATTTGTTTATATTTCGTCCTTATTGGTCACTATGCCTTTGCTTACCTGTTTTTAATGATCCAGAACGGTTATGCATACCGATTTTTTGATATATCAATTTGCCAGAAATATCATACGGAGTGGGCTTTGTAATATAACATTACATGCATGAATAGAATATAAAGCAAGCAATGATTTATTTTATTCTCTAAATGTTTAAAGAAAAGCGTCTAATGTACCATTGTGTTAACATCATTACGACAATAACATCAAGATCGGGATAAATTACATCAATATAATTATTGAATTGACCTTAATCCACAGTTGTGATATAATACAAACAAGATGACATTTATTTAACATTTAATGTGCTAATGTCAATAAACGATAGAGAATAATGAAGTGGTAGCACAACATGGACAATCCATAGAAACTGGCAATTGCAGGTCACACAAGACAAAAATAAAAATCAAACAAAATCAAAATAAACCCAACACAATGTGCGTTGGACACAACTATCCGCAAGCAAGCACAGATAACGTTAATAAGACATGAGCCCTCTGACAAACAACTGGAGATAAAGACGAACCAACCATCGTTTGAATACGGAAATCACAACGCGGAACCCAAAACGTAAAGACACATAATAGGAGAACACAAAACACTAAACAGATGAGCAACACGGATCTTAATGACCGGTAAATCGTTTGCAAAAGCACTACACCTATGGGTTCAAATCGTATTTATTAATATTGATAGGAATTAAACTGCTTTATTCAATCAAATTAAGACCAACTTGAAGAAATGTTAGAGAATACCGAAAAGCCAATCAAAAGTTCGAAATTAATTTCGTAAACCACGAAATTGTGCTTAAGATAAAAACTGAATATATACAAACAGATGAGGGTGGGGTCAACACGAAATACAAAAGCAATAAAAAAACAAAAGATGGGAACATATGCAGTTAATATTTATGGATGGCTAATTTGTAAGCTTATTGTACCGCAACGAACAATAAAAAGGAAAACGAACATGCAATACATATTCAAAATCATTTGCATATTGCAAAGTCTATATACAGGTAGGAAGATTTTCAAGGGGTAACCAAAGCATAATATATTGATTTTCAATATCTAAATGAATGCTCTAAGACGATGGTTGTATCGTGGTACATTATCATGTGCGATGTGTTTCCTAATAGCGTTGACGCTGTATAATAGGACAAATCATGTCAATGTTAGATATCATAAACCTCCAGTGTGGAATTGTCACAGTGAGGATAAACACAGCATTGGTATTGGCATACTGATTCCTTCTACCACTAAATACATAAATATGTGTTCAATTTTATTTATTGTTCCGTTTTATCTTATCATTTAATGTTTCAGCATTTATCTATTGAGCTTGTTACATAAATATTGTAACTGTAAATGAAAGAATATATATAATGGTAGTTATGCAGTTGTCAGTTTCTATTGATTGTTCATTCTTGATAGCCACTTTCTCTAGCGTTTATATAAACCTATTACATGATTAAGGATGTACATATATATATACGTCATGAATTGTTTTCTTTCAACACACATTTTATTGAAATCACCAGTTGTTGCAGTAATATAAGGGGGAAAGGGTAGTTTAACTTAGAGGCCGCTGTTAGCTACAAAGCTTATTTGTCCGAGTGGAGAAAATAAGGCACAACATACTTATTTTTCACAAGTAAAGAAGATCATACATATGTAAGAGGAGAAATATATCAAAGGGTAATTGCAATCCGTAAATCGAAGAAGGACAAATAATACAATGGCCCGAAGAAGGACAGTAAAGGGACAAAAGGACAAACAACGATCCTCAAGGATCTATTAGGATAAATTTCCCCCTTCTCCATTGAAATTAGTAGTCACAGTTTTTATATGAAATAACATTAGGCTGGTATGTCAAACAACACTGGCAAGATTAATATGTTTGGCTGAAAACGTGGGGTCCAAATACAATTTGGGAAAACAGTCAGTTTTCTATAGCTAAACGTTAGCGAATACCAAAGGGCAATCCAAAAATGTCAATCTAGAGAATCTGACAATTTAGGGTACACAAGACAAAATAAAACAAAGCAAAAACACAACACAATGTATGATGGACACCACTATGCACACACACACACACACACACACACACAATTAACGTAGATAAGACATGCGCCCTCCAAAAAACAACTGGTAAAACAGGAACCAAACATAATATGTGTGAGATTGATGTAAACATTACAAATGGTGTGACTTTCTTTACACATCAAGAACAATATTACATCGATATACATGTGGAAATCTACCTTTGCAGTATTCATGGCTTACACAATATCAATGCATATTATAACAACATAAGCCTTGTGAATTTCCAATGTGTGTTTGCTTAAATTTCGTCCTTATTGATCACTATGTCTTTGTTTACCTGTTTTTAATGATCCAGAACGGCTATGCATACCGATTTTTTGATATATCAATTTGCCAGAAATAGCATACGGAGTGGGCTTTGTAATATAACATTACATGCATGAATAGAATATAAAGCAAGCAATGATTTATTTTATTCTCTAAATGTTTAAAGAAAAGCGTCTAATGTACCATTTTGTTAACATCATTACGACAATAACATCAGGATCGGGATAAATTACATCAATATAATTATTGAATTGACCTTAATCCACAGTTGTGATATAATTCAAAGACGATGAGATTTACTTAACATTTAATGTGCTAATGTCAATAAACGATAGAGAATAATGAAGTGGTAACACAACATGGACAATCCATAGAAACTGGCAATTGCAGGTCACACAAGACAAAAATAAAAATCAAGCAAAATCAAAATAAACCCAACACAATGTGCGTTGGACACAACTATCCGCAAGCAAGCACATATAACGTTAATAAGACATGAACCCTCTGACAAACAACTGGAGATAAAGATGACCCAACCATCGTTTCCATACGGATATCACAACACGGAACCCAAAACGTAAAGACACATAATAGGAGAACACAAAACACTAAACAGATGAGCAACATGGATCTTAATGACCGGTAAATCGTTTACAAAAGCACCACACCTATGGGTTCAAATCGTATTTATTAATATTGATAGGAATTAAACTGCTTTATTCAATCAAATTAAGACCAACTTGAAGAAATGTTAGAGAATACCGAAAAGCCAATCAAAAGTTCGAAATTAATTTCGTATACCACGAAATTGTGCTTAAGATAAAAACTGAAGATATACAAACAGATGAGGGTGGGGTCAACACGAAATACAAAAGCAATAAAAAACAAAAGATGGGAACCTATGCAGTTAATATTTATGGATGGCTAATTTGTAAGCTTATTGTACCGCAACGAACAATAAACAGGAAAACGAACATGCAATACATATTCAAAATTATTTGCATATTGCAAAGTCTATATACAGGTAGGAAGATTTTCAAGGGGTAACCAAAGCATAATATATTGATTTTCAATATCTAAATGAATGCTCTAAGACGATGGTTGTATCGTGGTACATTATCATGTGCGATGTGTTTCCTAATAGCGTTGACCCTGTATAATAGGACAAATCATGTCAATGTTAGATATCATACACCTCCAGTGTGGAATTGTCACAGTGAGGATAAACACAGCATTGGTATTGGCATACTGATTCCTTCTACCACTAAATACATAAATATGTGTTCAATTTTATTTATTGTTCCGTTTTATCTTATCATTTAATGTTTCAGCATTTATCTATTGAGCTTGTTACATAAATATTGTAACTGTAAATGAAAGAATATATATAATGGTAGTTATGCAGTTGTCAGTTTCTATTGATTGTTCATTCTTGAGAGCCACTTTCTCTAGCGTTTATATAAACCTATTACATGATTAAGGATGTACATATATATATACGTCATGAATTGTTTTCTTTCAACACACATTTTATTGAAATCACCAGTTGTTGCAGTAATATAAGGGGGAAAGGGTAGTTTAACTTCGAGGCCGCTGTTAGCTACAAAGCTTATTTGTCCGAGTGGAGAAAATAAGGCACAACATACTTATTTTTCACAAGTAAAGAAGATCATACATATGTAAGAGGAGAAATATATCAAAGGGTAATTGCAATCCGTAAATCGAAGAAGGACAAATAATACAATGGCCCGAAGAAGGACAGTAAAGGGACAACAGGACAAACAACGATCCTCAAGGATCTATTAGGATAAATTTCCCCCTTCTCCATTGAAATTAGTAGTCACAGTTTTTATATGAAATAACATTAGGCTGGTATGTCAAACAACACTGGCAAGATTAATATGTTTGGCTGAAAACGTGGGGTCCAAATACAATTTGGGAAAACAGTCAGTTTTCTATTGCTAAACGTTAGCGAATACCAAAGGGCAATCCAAAAATGTCAATCTAGAGAAGCTGACAACTTAGGGTACACAAGACAAAATAAAACAAAGCAAAAACACAACACAATGTATGATGGACAACACTATGCACACACACACACACACACACACAATTAACGTAGATAAGACATGCGCCCTCCAACAAACAACTGGTAAAACAGGAACCAAACATAATATGTGTGAGATTGATGTAAACATTACAAATGGTGTGACTTTCTTTACACATCAAGAACAATATTACATCGACATACATGTGGAAATCTACCTTTGCAGTATTCATGGCTTACACAATATCAATGCATATTATAACAACATAAGCTTTGTGAATTTCCAATGTATATTTGTTTAAATTTCGTCCTTATTGATCACTATGTCTTTGTTTACCTGTTTTTAATGATCCAGAACGGCTATGCATACCGATTTTTTTATATATCAATTTGCCAGAAATATCATACGGAGTGGGCTTTGTAATATAACAGTACATGCATGAATAGAATATAAAGCAAGCAATGATTTAGTTTATTCTCTAAATGTTAAAAGAAAAGCGTCTAATGTACCATTTTGTTAACATCATTACGACAATAACATCAAGATCGGGATAAATTACATCAATATAATTATTGAATTGACCTTAATCCACAGTTGTGATATAATACAAACAAGATGACATTTACTTAACATTTAATGTGCTAATGTCAATAAACGATAGAGAATAATGAAGTGGTAACACAACATGGACAATCCATAGAAACTGGCAATTGCAGGTCACACAAGACAAAAATAAAAATCTAGCAAAATCAAAATAAACCCAACACAATGTGCGTTGGACACAACTATCCGCAAGCAAGCACATATAACGTTAATAAGACATGAACCCTCTGACAAACAACTGGAGATAAAGACGAACCAACCATCGTTTCCATACGGAAATCACAACACGGAACCCAAAACGTAAAGACACATAATAGGAGAACACAAAACACTAAACAGATGAGCAACACTGATCTTAATGACCGGTAAATCGTTTACAAAAGCACCACACCTATGGGTTCAAATCGTATTTATTAATATTGATAGGAATTAAACTGCTTTATTCAATCAAATTAAGACCAACTTGAAGAAATGTTAGAGAATACCGAAAAGCCAATCAAAAGATCGAAATTAATTTCGTAAGCCACGAAATTGTGCTTAAGATAAAAACTGAATATATACAAACAGATGAGGGTGGGGTCAACACGAAATACAAAAGCAATAAAAAACAAAAGATGGGAACCTATGCAGTTAATATTTATGGATGGCTAATTTGTAAGCTTATTGTACCGCAACGAACAATAAAAAGGAAAACGAGCATGCAATACATATTCAAAATCATTTGCATATTGCAAAGTCTATATACAGGTAGGAAGATTTTCAAGGGGTAACCAAAGCATAATATATTGATTTTCAATATCTAAATGAATGCTCTAAGACGATGGTTGTATCGTGGTACATTATCATGTGCGATGTGTTTCCTAATAGCGTTGACGCTGTATAATAGGACAAATCATGTCAATGTTAGATATCATAAACCTCCAGTGTGGAATTGTCACAGTGAGGATAAACACAGCATTGGTATTGGCATACTGATTCCTTCTACCACTAAATACATAAATATGTGTTCAATTTTATTTATTGTTCCGTTTTATCTTATCATTTAATGTTTCAGCATTTATCTATTGAGCTTGTTACATAAATATTGTAACTGTAAATGAAAGAATATATATAATGGTAGTTATACAGTTGTCAGTTTCTATTGATTGTTCATTCTTGATAGCCACTTTCTCTAGCGTTTATATAAACCTATTACATGATTAAGGATGTACATATATATATACGTCATGAATTGTTTTCTTTCAACACACATTTGATTGAAATCACCAGTTGTTGCAGTAATATAAGGGGGAAAGGGTAGTTTAACTTAGAGGCCGCTGTTAGCTACAAAGCTTATTTGTCCGAGTGGAGAAAATAAGGCACAACATACTTATTTTTCACAAGTAAAGAAGATCATACATATGTAAGAGGAGAAATATATCAAAGGGTAATTGCAATCCGTTAATCGAAGAAGGACAAATAATACAATGGCCCGAAGAAGGACAGTAAAGGGACAAAAGGACAAACAACGATCCTCAAGGATCTATTAGGATAAATTTCCCCCTTCTCCATTGAAATTAGTAGTCACAGTTTTTATATGAAATAACATTAGGCTGATATGTCAAACAACACTGGCAAGATTAATATGCTTGGCTGAAAACGTGGGGTCCAAATATAATTTGGGAAAACAGTCAGTTTTCTATAGCTAAACGTTAGCGAATGCCAAAGGGCAATCCAAAAATGACAATCTAGAGAAGCTGACAACTTAGGGTACACAAGACAAAATAAAACAAAGCAAAAACACAACACAATGTATGATGGACACCACTATGCACACACACACACACACACACACACACAATTGACGTAGATAAGACATGCGCCCTCCAACAAACAACTGGTAAAACAGGAACCAAACATAATATGTGTGAGATTGATGTAAACATTACAAATGGTGTGACTTTCTTTACACATCAAGAACAATATTACATCGACATACATGTGGAAATCTACCTTTGCAGTATTCATGGCTTACACAATATCAATGCATATTATAACAACATAAGCTTTGTGAATTTCCAATGTGTATTTGCTTAAATTTCGTCCTTATTGGTCACTATGCCTTTGCTTACCTGTTTTTAATGATCCAGAACGGTTATGCATACCGATTTTTTGATATATCAATTTGCCAGAAATATCGTACGGAGTGGGTTTTGTAATATAACATTGCATGCATGAATAGAATATAAAGCAAGCAATGATTTATTTTATTCTCTAAATGTTTAAAGAAAAGCGTCTAATGTACCATTGTGTTAACATCATTACGACAATAACATCAAGATCGGGATAAATTACATCAATATAATTATTGAATTGACCTTAATCCACAGTTGTGATATAATACAAACAAGATGACATTTACTTAACATTTAATGTGCTAATGTCAATAAACGATAGAGAATAATGAAGTGGTAGCACAACATGGACAATCCATAGAAACTGGCAATTGCAGGTCACACAAGACAAAAATAAAAATCAAACAAAATCAAAATAAACCCAACACAATGTGCGTTGGACACAACTATCCGCAAGCAAGCACAGATAACGTTAATAAGACATGAGCCCTCTGACATACAACTGGAGATAAAGACGAACCAACCATCGTTTGAATACGGAAATCACAACGCGGAACCCAAAACGTAAAGACACATAATAGGAGAACACAAAACACTAAACAGATGAGCAACACGGATCTTAATGACCTGTAAATCGTTTGCAAAAGCACTACACCTATGGGTTCAAATCGTATTTATTAATATTGATAGGAATTAAACTGCTTTATTCAATCAAATTAAGACCAACTTGAAGAAATGTTAGAGAATACCGAAAAGCCAATCAAAAGTTCGAAATTAATTTCGTAAACCACGAAATTGTGCTTAAGATAAAAACTGAATATATACAAACAGATGAGGGTGGGGTCAACACGAAATACAAAAGCAATAAAAAAACAAAAGATGGGAACCTATGCAGTTAATATTTATGGATGGCTAATTTGTAAGCTTATTGTACCGCAACGAACAATAAAAACGAAAACGAACATGCAATACATATTCAAAATCATTTGCATATTGCAAAGTCTATATACAGGTAGGAAGATTTGCAAGAGGTAACCAAAGCATAATATATTGATTTTCAATATCTAAATGAATGGTCTAAGACGATGGTTGTATCGTGGTACATTATCGTGTGCGATGTGTTTCCTAATAGCGTTGACGCTGTATAATAGGACAAATCATGTCAATGTTAGATATCATAAACCTCCAGTGTGGAATTGTCACAGTGAGGATAAACACAGCATTGGTATTGGCATACTGATTCCTTCTACCACTAAATACATAAATATGTGTTCAATTTTATTTATTGTTCCGTTTTATCTTATCATTTAATGTTTCAGCATTTATCTATTGAGCTTGTTACATAAATATTGTAACTGTAAATGAAAGAATATATATAATGGTAGTTATGCAGTTGTCAGTTTCTATTGATTGTTCATTCTTGAGAGCCACTTTCTCTAGCGTTTATATAAACCTATTACATGATTAAGGATGTACATATATATATATACGTCATGAATTGTTTTCTTTCAACACACATTTTATTGAAATCACCAGTTGTTGCAGTAATATAAGGGGGAAAGGGTAGTTTAACTTAGAGGCCGCTGTTAGCTACAAAGCTTATTTGTCCGAGTGGAGAAAATAAGGCACAACATACTTATTTTTTACAAGTAAAGAAGATCATACATATGTAAGAGGAGAAATATATCAAAGGGTAATTGCAATCCGTAAATCGAAGAAGGACAAATAATACAATGGCCCGAAGAAGGACAGTAAAGGGACAAAAGGACAAACAACGATCCTCAAGGATCTATTAGGATAAATTTCCCCCTTCTCCATTGAAATTAGTAGTCACAGTTTTTATATGAAATAACATTAGGCTGATATGTCAAACAACACTGGCAAGATTAATATGCTTGGCTGAAAACGTGGGGTCCAAATACAATTTGGGAAAACAGTCAGTTTTCTATAGCTAAACGTTAGCGAATGCCAAAGGGCAATCCAAAAATGACAATCTAGAGAAGCTGACAACTTAGGGTACACAAGACAAAATAAAACAAAGCAAAAACACAACACAATGTATGATGGACACCACTATGCACACACACACACACACACACACACACACAATTGACGTAGATAAGACACGCGCCCTCCAACAAACAACTGGTAAAACAGGAACCAAACATAATATGTGTGAGATTGATGTAAACATTACAAATGGTGTGACTTTCTTTACACATCAAGAACAATATTACATCGACATACATGTGGAAATCTACCTTTGCAGTATTCATGGCTTACACAATATCAATGCATATTATAACAACATAAGCTTTGTGAATTTCCAATGTGTATTTGTTTAAATTTCGTCCTTATTGGTCACTATGCCTTTGCTTACCTGTTTTTAATGATCCAGAACGGTTATGCATACCGATTTTTTGATATATCAATTTGCCAGAAATATCATACGGAGTGGGCTTTGTAATATAACATTACATGCATGAATAGAATATAAAGCAAGCAATGATTTATTTTATTCTCTAAATGTTTAAAGAAAAACGTCTAATGTACCATTGTGTTAACATCATTACGACAATAACATCAACATCGGGATAAATTACATCAATATAATTATTGAATTGACCTTAATCCACAGTTGTGATATAATACAAACAAGATGACATTTACTTAACATTTAATGTGCTAATGTCAATAAACGATAGAGAATAATGAAGTGGTAACACAACATGGACAATCCATAGAAACTGGCAATTGCAGGTCACACAAGACAAAAATAAAAATCAAGCAAAATCAAAATAAACCCAACACAATGTGCGTTGGACACAACTATCCGCAAGCAAGCACAGATAACGTTAATAAGACATGAGCCCTCTGACAAACAACTGGAGATAAAGATGACCCAACCATCGTTTCCATACGGATATCACAACACGGAACCCAAAACGTAAAGACACATAATAGGAGAACACAAAACACTAAACAGATGAGCAACACGGATCTTAATGACCTGTAAATCGTTTGCAAAAGCACTACACCTATGGGTTCAAATCGTATTTATTAATATTGATAGGAATTAAACTGCTTTATTCAATCAAATTAAGACCAACTTGAAGAAATGTTAGAGAATACCGAAAAGCCAATCAAAAGTTCGAAATTAATTTCGTAAACCACGAAATTGTGCTTAAGATAAAAACTGAATATATACAAACAGATGAGGGTGGGGTCAACACGAAATACAAAAGCAATAAAAAAACAAAAGATGGGAACCTATGCAGTTAATATTTATGGATGGCTAATTTGTAAGCTTATTGTACCGCAACGAACAATAAAAACGAAAACGAACATGCAATACATATTCAAAATCATTTGCATATTGCAAAGTCTATATACAGGTAGGAAGATTTGCAAGAGGTAACCAAAGCATAATATATTGATTTTCAATATCTAAATGAATGGTCTAAGACGATGGTTGTATCGTGGTACATTATCGTGTGCGATGTGTTTCCTAATAGCGTTGACGCTGTATAATAGGACAAATCATGTCAATGTTAGATATCATAAACCTCCAGTGTGGAATTGTCACAGTGAGGATAAACACAGCATTGGTATTGGCATACTGATTCCTTCTACCACTAAATACATAAATATGTGTTCAATTTTATTTATTGTTCCGTTTTATCTTATCATTTAATGTTTCAGCATTTATCTATTGAGCTTGTTACATAAATATTGTAACTGTAAATGAAAGAATATATATAATGGTAGTTATGCAGTTGTCAGTTTCTATTGATTGTTCATTCTTGAGAGCCACTTTCTCTAGCGTTTATATAAACCTATTACATGATTAAGGATGTACATATATATATATACGTCATGAATTGTTTTCTTTCAACACACATTTTATTGAAATCACCAGTTGTTGCAGTAATATAAGGGGGAAAGGGTAGTTTAACTTAGAGGCCGCTGTTAGCTACAAAGCTTATTTGTCCGAGTGGAGAAAATAAGGCACAACATACTTATTTTTTACAAGTAAAGAAGATCATACATATGTAAGAGGAGAAATATATCAAAGGGTAATTGCAATCCGTAAATCGAAGAAGGACAAATAATACAATGGCCCGAAGAAGGACAGTAAAGGGACAAAAGGACAAACAACGATCCTCAAGGATCTATTAGGATAAATTTCCCCCTTCTCCATTGAAATTAGTAGTCACAGTTTTTATATGAAATAACATTAGGCTGATATGTCAAACAACACTGGCAAGATTAATATGCTTGGCTGAAAACGTGGGGTCCAAATACAATTTGGGAAAACAGTCAGTTTTCTATAGCTAAACGTTAGCGAATGCCAAAGGGCAATCCAAAAATGACAATCTAGAGAAGCTGACAACTTAGGGTACACAAGACAAAATAAAACAAAGCAAAAACACAACACAATGTATGATGGACACCACTATGCACACACACACACACACACACACACACAATTGACGTAGATAAGACACGCGCCCTCCAACAAACAACTGGTAAAACAGGAACCAAACATAATATGTGTGAGATTGATGTAAACATTACAAATGGTGTGACTTTCTTTACACATCAAGAACAATATTACATCGACATACATGTGGAAATCTACCTTTGCAGTATTCATGGCTTACACAATATCAATGCATATTATAACAACATAAGCTTTGTGAATTTCCAATGTGTATTTGTTTAAATTTCGTCCTTATTGGTCACTATGCCTTTGCTTACCTGTTTTTAATGATCCAGAACGGTTATGCATACCGATTTTTTGATATATCAATTTGCCAGAAATATCATACGGAGTGGGCTTTGTAATATAACATTACATGCATGAATAGAATATAAAGCAAGCAATGATTTATTTTATTCTCTAAATGTTTAAAGAAAAGCGTCTAATGTACCATTGTGTTAACATCATTACGACAATAACATCAAGATCGGGATAAATTACATCAATATAATTATTGAATTGACCTTAATCCACAGTTGTGATATAATACAAACAAGATGACATTTACTTAACATTTAATGTGCTAATGTCAATAAACGATAGAGAATAATGAAGTGGTAGCACAACATGGACAATCCATAGAAACTGGCAATTGCAGGTCACACAAGACAAAAATAAAAATCAAACAAAATCAAAATAAACACAACACAATGTGCGTTGGACACAACTATCCGCAAGCAAGCACAGATAACGTTAATAAGACATGAGCCCTCTGACAAACAACTGGAGATAAAGACGAACCAACCATCGTTTGAATACGGAAATCACAACGCGGAACCCAAAACGTAAAGACACATAATAGGAGAACACAAAACACTAAACAGATGAGCAACACGGATCTTAATGACCGGTAAATCGTTTGCAAAAGCACTACACCTATGGGTTCAAATCGTATTTATTAATATTGATAGGAATTAAACTGCTTTATTCAATCAAATTAAGACCAACTTGAAGAAATGTTAGAGAATACCGAAAAGCCAATCAAAAGTTGGAAATTAATTTCGTAAACCACGAAATTGTGCTTAAGATAAAAACTGAATATATACAAACAGATGAGGGTGGGGTCAACACGAAATACAAAAGCAATGAAAAAACAAAAGATGGGAACATATGCAGTTAATATTTATGGATGGCTAATTTGTAAGCTTATTGTACCGCAACGAACAATAAAAAGGAAAACGAACATGCAATACATATTCAAAATCATTTGCATATTGCAAAGTCTATATACAGGTAGGAACATTTTCAAGGGGTAACCAAAGCATAATATATTGATTTTCAATATCTAAATGAATGCTCTAAGACGATGGTTGTATCGTGGTACATTATCATGTGCGATGTGTTTCCTAATAGCGTTGACGCTGTATAATAGGACAAATCATGTCAATGTTAGATATCATAAACCTCCAGTGTGGAATTGTCACAGTGAGGATAAACACAGCATTGGTATTGGCATACTGATTCCTTCTACCACTAAATACATAAATATGTGTTCAATTTTATTTATTGTTCCGTTTTATCTTATCATTTAATGCTTCAGCATTTATCTATTGAGCTTGTTACATAAATATTGTAACTGTAAATGAAAGAATATATATAATGGTAGTTATGCAGTTGTCAGTTTCTATTGATTGTTCATTCTTGATAGCCACTTTCTCTAGCGTTTATATAAACCTATTACATGATTAAGGATGTACATATATATATACGTCATGAATTGTTTTCTTTCAACACACATTTTATTGAAATCACCAGTTGTTGCAGTAATATAAGGGGGAAAGGGTAGTTTAACTTAGAGGCCGCTGTTAGCTACAAAGCGTATTTGTCCGAGTGGAGAAAATAAGGCACAACATTACTTATTTTTCACAAGTAAAGAAGATCATACATATGTAAGAGGAGAAATATATCAAAGGGTAATTGCAATCCGTTAATCGAAGAAGGACAAATAATACAATGGCCCGAAGAAGGACAGTAAAGGGACAAAAGGACAAACAACGATCCTCAAGGATCTATTAGGATAAATTTCCCCCTTCTCCATTGAAATTAGTAGTCACAGTTTTTATATGAAATAACATTAGGCTGATATGTCAAACAACACTGGCAAGATTAATATGCTTGGCTGAAAACGTGGGGTCCAAATACAATTTGGGAAAACAGTCAGTTTTCTATAGCTAAACGTTAGCGAATGCCAAAGGGCAATCCAAAAATGACAATCTAGAGAAGCTGACAACTTAGGGTACACAAGACAAAATAAAACAAAGCAAAAACACAACACAATGTATGATGGACACCACTATGCACACACACACACACACACACACACACAATTGACGTAGATAAGACATGCGCCCTCCAACAAACAACTGGTAAAACAGGAACCAAACATAATATGTGTGAGATTGATGTAAACATTACAAATGGTGTGACTTTCTTTACACATCAAGAACAATATTACATCGACATACATGTGGAAATCTACCTTTGCAGTATTCATGGCTTACACAATATCAATGCATATTATAACAACATAAGCTTTGTGAATTTCCAATGTGTATTTGCTTAAATTTCGTCCTTATTGGTCACTATGCCTTTGCTTACCTGTTTTTAATGATCCAGAACGGTTATGCATACCGATTTTTTGATATATCAATTTGCCAGAAATATCGTACGGAGTGGGTTTTGTAATATAACATTGCATGCATGAATAGAATATAAAGCAAGCAATGATTTATTTTATTCTCTAAATGTTTAAAGAAAAGCGTCTAATGTACCATTGTGTTAACATCATTACGACAATAACATCAAGATCGGGATAAATTACATCAATATAATTATTGAATTGACCTTAATCCACAGTTGTGATATAATACAAACAAGATGACATTTACTTAACATTTAATGTGCTAATGTCAATAAACGATAGAGAATTATGAAGTGGTAGCACAACATGGACAATCCATAGAAACTGGCAATTGCAGGTCACACAAGACAAAAATAAAAATCAAACAAAATCAAAATAAACCCAACACAATGTGCGTTGGACACAACTATCCGCAAGCAAGCACAGATAACGTTAATAAGACATGAGCCCTCTGACAAACAACTGGAGATAAAGACGAACCAACCATCGTTTGAATACGGAAATCACAACGCGGAACCCAAAACGTAAAGACACATAATAGGAGAACACAAAACACTAAACAGATGAGCAACACGGATCTTAATGACCTGTACATCGTTTGCAAAAGCACTACACCTATGGGTTCAAATCGTATTTATTAATATTGATAGGAATTAAACTGCTTTATTCAATCAAATTAAGACCAACTTGAAGAAATGTTAGAGAATACCGAAAAGCCAATTAAAAGTTCGAAATTAATTTCGTAAACCACGAAATTGTGCTTAAGATAAAAACTGAATATATACAAACAGATGAGGGTGGGGTCAACACGAAATACAAAAGCAATAAAAAAACAAAAGATGGGAACCTATGCAGTTAATATTTATGGATGGCTAATTTGTAAGCTTATTGTACCGCAACGAACAATAAAAACGAAAACGAACATGCAATACATATTCAAAATCATTTGCATATTGCAAAGTCTATATACAGGTAGGAAGATTTTCAAGGGGTAACCAAAGCATAATATATTGATTTTCAATATCTAAATGAATGGTCTAAGACGATGGTTGTATCGTGGTACATTATCGTGTGCGATGTGTTTCCTAATAGCGTTGACGCTGTATAATAGGACAAATCATGTCAATGTTAGATATCATAAACCTCCAGTGTGGAATTGTCACAGTGAGGATAAACACAGCATTGGTATTGGCATACTGATTCCTTCTACCACTAAATACATAAATATGTGTTCAATTTTATTTATTGTTCCGTTTTATCTTATCATTTAATGTTTCAGCATTTATCTATTGAGCTTGTTACATAAATATTGTAACTGTAAATGAAAGAATATACATAATGGTAGTTATGCAGTTGTCAGTTTCTATTGATTGTTCATTCTTGAGAGCCACTTTCTCTAGCGTTTATATAAACCTATTACATGATTAAGGATGTACATATATATATACGTCATGAATTGTTTTCTTTCAACACACATTTTATTGAAATCACCAGTTGTTGCAGTAATATAAGGGGGAAAGGGTAGTTTAACTTAGAGGCCGCTGTTAGCTACAAAGCTTATTTGTCCGAGTGGAGAAAATAAGGCACAACATACTTATTTTTTACAAGTTAAGAAGATCATACATATGTAAGAGGAGAAATATATCAAAGGGTAATTGCAATCCGTAAATCGAAGAAGGACAAATAATACAATGGCCCGAAGAAGGACAGTAAAGGGACAAAAGGACAAACAACGATCCCCAAGGATCTATTAGGATAAATTTCCCCCTTCTCCATTGAAATTAGTAGTCACAGTTTTTATATGAAATAACATTAGGCTGATATGTCAAACAACACTGGCAAGATTAATATGCTTGGCTGAAAACGTGGGGTCCAAATACAATTTGGGAAAACAGTCAGTTTTCTATAGCTAAACGTTAGCGAATGCCAAAGGGCAATCCAAAAATGACAATCTAGAGAAGCTGACAACTTAGGGTACACAAGACAAAATAAAACAAAGCAAAAACACAACACAATCTATGATGGACACCACTATGCACACACACACACACACACACACACAATTGACGTAGATAAGACACGCGCCCTCCAACAAACAACTGGTAAAACAGGAACCAAACATAATATGTGTGAGATTGATGTAAACATTACAAATGGTGTGACTTTCTTTACACATCAAGAACAATATTACATCGACATACATGTGGAAATCTACCTTTGCAGTATTCATGGCTTACACAATATCAATGCATATTATAACAACATAAGCTTTGTGAATTTCCAATGTGTATTTGTTTAAATTTCGTCCTTATTGGTCACTATGCCTTTGCTTACCTGTTTTTAATGATCCAGAACGGTTATGCATACCGATTTTTTGATATATCAATTTGCCAGAAATATCATACGGAGTGGGCTTTGTAATATAACATTACATGCATGAATAGAATATAAAGCAAGCAATGATTTATTTTATTCTCTAAATGTTTAAAGAAAAACGTCTAATGTACCATTGTGTTAACATCATTACGACAATAACATCAAGATCGGGATAAATTACATCAATATAATTATTGAATTGACCTTAATCCACAGTTGTGATATAATACAAGCAAGATGACATTTACTTAACATTTAATGTGCTAATGTCAATAAACGATAGAGAATAATGAAGTGGTAGCACAACATGGACAATCCATAGAAACTGGCAATTGCAGGTCACACAAGACAAAAATAAAAATCAAACAAAATCAAAATAAACCCAACACAATGTGCGTTGGACACAACTATCCGCAAGCAAGCACATATAACGTTAATAAGACATGAACCCTCTGACAAACAACTGGAGATAAAGATGACCCAACCATCGTTTCCATACGGATATCACAACGCGGAACCCAAAACGTAAAGACACATAATAGGAGAACACAAAACACTAAACAGATGAGCAACACGGATCTTAATGACCGGTAAATCGTTTACAAAAGCACCACACCTATGGGTTCAAATCGTATTTATTAATATTGATAGGAATTAAACTGCTTTATTCAATCAAATTAAGACCAACTTGAAGAAATGTTAGAGAATACCGAAAAGCCAATCAAAAGTTCGAAATTAATTTCGTATACCACGAAATTGTGCTTAAGATAAAAACTGAAGATATACAAACAGATGAGGGTGGGGTCAACACGAAATACAAAAGCAATAAAAAACAAAAGATGGGAACCTATGCAGTTAATATTTATGGATGGCTAATTTGTAAGCTTATTGTACCGCAACGAACAATAAACAGGAAAACGAACATGCAATACATATTCAAAATTATTTGCATATTGCAAAGTCTATATACAGGTAGGAAGATTTTCAAGGGGTAACCAAAGCATAATATATTGATTTTCAATATCTAATTGAATGCTCTAAGACGATGGTTGTATCGTGGTACATTATCATGTGCGATGTGTTTCCTAATAGCGTTGACGCTGTATAATAGGACAAATCATGTCAATGTTAGATATCATAAACCTCCAGTGTGGAATTGTCACAGTGAGGATAAACACAGCATTGGTATTGGCATACTGATTCCTTCTACCACTAAATACATAAATATGTGTTTAATTTTATTTATTGTTCCGTTTTATCTTATCATTTAATGTTTCAGCATTTATCTATTGAGCTTGTTACATAAATATTGTAACTGTAAATGAAAGAATATATATAATGGTAGTTATGCAGTTGTCAGTTTCTATTGATTGTTCATTCTTGAGAGCCACTTTCTCTAGCGTTTATATAAACCTATTACATGATTAAGGATGTACATATATATATACGTCATGAATTGTTTTCTTTCAACACACATTTTATTGAAATCACCAGTTGTTGCAGTAATATAAGGGGGAAAGGGTAGATTAACTTCGAGGCCGCTGTTAGCTACAAAGCTTATTTGTCCGAGTGGAGAAAATAAGGCACAACATACTTATTTTTCACAAGTAAAGAAGATCATACATATGTAAGAGGAGAAATATATCAAAGGGTAATTGCAATCCGTAAATCGAAGAAGGACAAATAATACAATGGCCCGAAGAAGGACAGTAAAGGGACAAACGGACAAACAACGATCCTCAAGGATCTATTAGGATAAATTTCCCCCTTCTCCATTGAAATTAGTAGTCACAGTTTTTATATGAAATAACATTAGGCTGGTATGTCAAACAACACTGGCAAGATTAATATGTTTGGCTGAAAACGTGGGGTCCAAATACAATTTGGGAAAACAGTCAGTTTTCTATAGCTAAACGTTAGCGAATACCAAAGGGCAATCCAAATATGTCAATCTAGAGAAGCTGACAACTTAGGGTACACAAGACAAAATAAAACAAAGCAAAAACACAACACAATGTATGATGGACAACACTATGCACACACACACACACACACACACACAATTAACGTAGATAAGACATGCGCCCTCCAACAAACAACTGGTAAAACAGGAACCAAACATAATATGTGTGAGATTGATGTAAACATTACAAATGGTGTGACTTTCTTTGCACATCAAGAACAATATTACATCGACATACATGTGGAAATCTACCTTTGCAGTATTCATGGCTTACACAATATCAATGCATATTATAACAACATAAGCTTTGTGAATTTCCAATGTGTATTTGTTTAAATTTCGTCCTTATTGATCACTATGTCTTTGTTTACCTGTTTTTAATGATCCAGAACGGCTATGCATACCGATTTTTTGATATATCAATTTGCCAGAAATATCATACGGAGTGGGCTTTGTAATATAACATTACATGCATGAATAGAATATAAAGCAAGCAATGATTTATTTTATTCTCTAAATGTTTAAAGAAAAGCGTCTAATGTACCATTTTGTTAACATCATTACGACAATAACATCAAGATCGGGATAAATTACATCAATATAATTATTGAATTGACCTTAATCCACAGTTGTGATATAATACAAACAAGATGACATTTACTTAACATTTAATGTGCTAATGTCAATAAACGATAGAGAATAATGAAGTGGTAACACAACATGGACAATCCATAGAAACTGGCAATTGCAGGTCACACAAGACAAAAATATAAATCAAGCAAAATCAAAATAAACCCAACACAATGTGCGTTGGACACAACTATCCGCAAGCAAGCACATATAACGTTAATAAGACATGAACCCTCTGACAAACAACTGGAGATAAAGACGACCCAACCATCGTTTCCATACGGAAATCACAACACGGAACCCAAAACGTAAAGACACATAATAGGAGAACACAAAACACTAAACAGATGAGCAACACGGATCTTAATGACCTGTAAATCGTTTGCAAAAGCACTACACCTATGGGTTCAAATCGTATTTATTAATATTGATAGGAATTAAACTGCTTTATTCAATCAAATTAAGACCAACTTGAAGAAATGTTAGAGAATACCGAAAAGCCAATCAAAAGTTCGAAATTAATTTCGTATACCACGAAATTGTGCTTAAGATAAAAACTGAATATATACAAACAGATGAGGGTGGGGTCAACACGAAATACAAAAGCAATAAAAAAAACAAAAGATGGGAACATATGCAGTTAATATTTATGGATGGCTAATTTGTAAGCTTATTGTACCGCAACGAACAATAAAAAGGAAAACGAACATGCAATACATATTCAAAATCATTTGCATATTGCAAAGTCTATATACAGGTAGGAAGATTTTCAAGGGGTAACCAAAGCATAATATATTGATTTTCAATATCTAAATGAATGCTCTAAGACGATGGTTGTATCGTGGTACATTATCGTGTGCGATGTGTTTCCTAATAGCGTTGACGCTGTATAATAGGACAAATCATGTCAATGTTAGATATCATAAACCTCCAGTGTGGAATTGTCACAGTGAGGATAAACACAGCATTGGTATTGGCATACTGATTCCTTCTACCACTAAATACATAAATATGTGTTCAATTTTATTTATTGTTCCGTTTTATCTTATCATTTAATGTTTCAGCATTTATCTATTGAGCTTGTTACATAAATATTGTAACTGTAAATGAAAGAATATATATAATGGTAGTTATGCAGTTGTCAGTTTCTATTGATTGTTCATTCTTGAGAGCCACTTTCTCTAGCGTTTATATAAACCTATTACATGATTAAGGATGTACATATATATATACGTCATGAATTGTTTTCTTTCAACACACATTTTATTGAAATCACCAGTTGTTGCAGTAATATAAGGGGGAAAGGGTAGTTTAACTTAGAGGCCGCTGTTAGCTACAAAGCTTATTTGTCCGAGTGGAGAAAATAAGGCACAACATACTTATTTTTTACAAGTAAGGAAGATCATACATATGTAAGAGGAGAAATATATCAAAGGGTAATTGCAATCCGTAAATCGAAGAAGGACAAATAATACAATGGCCCGAAGAAGGCCAGTAAAGGGACAAAAGGACAAACAACGATCCTCAAGGATCTATTAGGATAAATTTCCCCTTTCTCCATTGAAATTAGTAGTCACAGTTTTTATATGAAATAACATTAGGCTGATATGTCAAACAACACTGGCAAGATTAATATGCTTGGCTGAAAACGTGGGGTCCAAATACAATTTGGGAAAACAGTCAGTTTTCTATAGCTAAACGTTAGCGAATGCCAAAGGGCAATCCAAAAATGACAATCTAGAGAAGCTGACAACTTAGGGTACACAAGACAAAATAAAACAAAGCAAAAACACAACGCAATGTATGATGGACACCACCATGCACACACACACACACACACACACACACACAATTGACGTAGATAAGACATGCGCCCTCCAACAAACAACTGGTAAAACAGGAACCAAACATAATATGTGTGAGATTGATGTAAACATTACAAATGGTGTGACTTTCTTTACACATCAAGAACAATATTACATCGACATACATGTGGAAATCTACCTTTGCAGTATTCATGGCTTACACAATATCAATGCATATTATAACAACATAAGCTTTGTGAATTTCCAATGTGTATTTGTTTAAATTTCGTCCTTATTGGTCACTATGCCTTTGCTTACCTGTTTTTAATGATCCAGAACGGTTATGCTTACCTATTTTTTGATATATCAATTTGCCAGAAATATCATACGGAGTGGGCTTTGTAATATAACATTACATGCATGAATAGAATATAAAGCAAGCAATGATTTATTTTATTCTCTAAATGTTTAAAGAAAAGCGTCTAATGTACCATTTTGTTAACATCATTACGACAATAACATCAGGATCGGGATAAATTACATCAATATAATTATTGAATTGACCTTAATCCACAGTTGTGATATAATACAAACAAGATGACATTTACTTAACATTTAATGTGCTAATGTCAATAAACGATAGAGAATAATGAAGTGGTAACACAACATGGACAATCCATAGAAACTGGCAATTGCAGGTCACACAAGACAAAAATAAAAATCAAGCAAAATCAAAATAAACCCAACACAATGTGCGTTGGACACAACTATCCGCAAGCAAGCACAGATAACGTTAATAAGACATGAGCCCTCTGACAAACAACTGGAGATAAAGACGACACAACCATCGTTTCCATACGGATATCACAACACGGAACCCAAAACGTAAAGACACATAATAGGAGAACACAAAACACTAAACAGATGAGCAACACGGATCTTAATGACCGATAAATCGTTTACAAAAGCACCACACATATGGGTTCAAATCGTATTTATTAATATTGATAGGAATTAAACTGCTTTATTCAATCAAATTAAGACCAACTTGAAGAAATGTTAGAGAATACCGAAAAGCCAATCAAAAGTTGGAAATTAATTTCGTAAACCACGAAATTGTGCTTAAGATAAAAACTGAATATATACAAACAGATGAGGGTGGGGTCAACACGAAATACAAAAGCAATGAAAAAACAAAAGATGGGAACATATGCAGTTAATATTTATGGATGGATAATTTGTAAGCTTATTGTACCGCAACGAACAATAAAAAGGAAAACGAACATGCAATACATATTCAAAATCATTTGCATATTGCAAAGTCTATATACAGGTAGGAAGATTTTCAAGGGGTAACCAAAGCATAATATATTGATTTTCAATATCTAAATGAATGCTCTAAGACGATGGTTGTATCGTGGTACATTATCATGTGCGATGTGTTTCCTAATAGCGTTGACGCTGTATAATAGGACAAATCATGTCAATGTTAGATATCATAAACCTCCAGTGTGGAATTGTCACAGTGAGGATAAACACAGCATTGGTATTGGCATACTGATTCATTCTACCACTAAATACATACATATGTGTTCAATTTTATTTATTGTTCCGTTTTATCTTATCATTTAATGTTTCAGCATTTATCTATTGAGCTTGTTACATAAATATTGTAACTGTAAATGAAAGAATATATATAATGGTAGTTATGCAGTTGTCAGTTTCTAATGATTGTTCATTCTTGATAGCCACTTTCTCTAGCGTTTATATAAACCTATTACATGATTAAGGATGTACATATATATATACGTCATGAATTGTTTTCTTTCAACACACATTTTATTGAAATCACCAGTTGTTGCAGTAATATAAGGGGGAAAGGGTAGTTTAACTTAGAGGCCGCTGTTAGCTACAAAGCTTATTTGTCCGAGTGGAGAAAATAAGGCACAACATACTTATTTTTCACAAGTAAAGAAGATCATACATATGTAAGAGGAGAAATATATCAAAGGGTAATTGCAATCCGTAAATCGAAGAATGACAAATAATACAATGGCCCGAAGAAGGACAGTAAAGGGACAAAAGGACAAACAACGATCCTCAAGGATCTATTAGGATAAATTTCCCCCTTCTCCATTGAAATTAGTAGTCACAGTTTTTATATGAAATAACATTAGGCTGGTATGTCAAACAACACTGGCAAGATTAATATGTTTGGCTGAAAACGTGGGGTCCAAATACAATTTGGGAAAACAGTCAGTTTTCTATAGCTAAACGTTAGCGAATACCAAAGGGCAATCCAAAAATGTCAATCTAGAGAAGCTGACAACTTAGGGTACACAAGACAAAATAAAACAAAGCAAAAACACAACACAATGTATGATGGACACCACTATGCACACACACACACACACACACACACACACAATTAACGTAGATAAGACATGCGCCCTCCAACAAACAACTGGTAAAACAGGAACCAAACATAATATGTGTGAGATTGATGTAAACATTACAAATGGTGTGACTTTCTTTACACATCAAGAACAATATTACATCGACATACATGTGGAAATCTGCCTTTGCAGTATTCATGGCTTACACAATATCAATGCATATTATAACAACATAAGCTTTGTGAATTTCCAATGTGTGTTTGCTTAAATTTCGTCCTTATTGATCACTATGTCTTTGTTTACCTGTTTTTAATGATCCAGAACGGCTATGCATACCGATTTTTTGATATATCAATTTGCCAGAAATATCATACGGAGTGGGCTTTGTAATATAACATTACATGCATGAATAGAATATAAAGCAAGCAATGATTTATTTTATTCTCTAAATGTTTAAAGAAAAGCGTCTAATGTACCATTTTGTTAACATCATTACGACAATAACATCAGGATCGGGATAAATTACATCAATATAATTATTGAATTGACCTTAATCCACAGTTGTGATATAATTCAAAGAAGATGACATTTACTTAACATTTAATGTGCTAATGTCAATAAACGATAGAGAATAATGAAGTGGTAACACAACATGGACAATCCATAGAAACTGGCAATTGCAGGTCACACAAGACAAAAATAAAAATCAAGCAAAATCAAAATAAACCCAACACAATGTGCGTTGGACACAACTATCCGCAAGCAAGCACAGATAACGTTAATAAGACATGAACCCTCTGACAAACAACTGGAGATAAAGACGACACAACCATCGTTTCCATACGGATATCACAACACGGAACCCAAAACGTAAAGACACATAATAGGAGAACACAAAACACTAAACAGATGAGCAACACGGATCTTAATGACCGATAAATCGTTTACAAAAGCACCACACCTATGGGTTCAAATCGTATTTATTAATATTGATAGGAATTAAACTGCTTTATTCAATCAAATTAAGACCAACTTGAAGAAATGTTAGAGAATACCGAAAAGCCAATCAAAAGTTCGAAATTAATTTCGTATACCACGAAATTGTGCTTAAGATAAAAACTGAATATATACAAACAGATGAGGGTGGGGTCAACACGAAATACAAAAGCAATAAAAAACAAAAGATGGGAACCTATGCAGTTAATATTTATGGATGGCTAATTTGTAAGCTTATTGTACCGCAACGAACAATAAAAAGGAAAACGAACATGCAATACATATTCAAAATCATTTGCATATTGCAAAGTCTATATACAGGTAGGAAGATTTTCAAGGGGTAACCAAAGCATAATATATTGATTTTCAATATCTAAATGAATGCTCTAAGACGATGGTTGTATCGTGGTACATTATCATGTGCGATGTGTTTCCTAATAGCGTTGACGCTGTATAATAGGACAAATCATGTCAATGTTAGATATCATAAACCTCCAGTGTGGAATTGTCACAGTGAGGATAAACACAGCATTGGTATTGGCATACTGATTCATTCTACCACTAAATACATACATATGTGTTCAATTTTATTTATTGTTCCGTTTTATCTTATCATTTAATGTTTCAGCATTTATCTATTGAGCTTGTTACATAAATATTGTAACTGTAAATGAAAGAATATATATAATGGTAGTTATGCAGTTGTCAGTTTCTAATGATTGTTCATTCTTGATAGCCACTTTCTCTAGCGTTTATATAAACCTATTACATGATTAAGGATGTACATATATATATACGTCATGAATTGTTTTCTTTCAACACACATTTTATTGAAATCACCAGTTGTTGCAGTAATATAAGGGGGAAAGGGTAGTTTAACTTAGAGGCCGCTGTTAGCTACAAAGCTTATTTGTCCGAGTGGAGAAAATAAGGCACAACATACTTATTTTTCACAAGTAAAGAAGATCATACATATGTAAGAGGAGAAATATATCAAAGGGTAATTGCAATCCGTAAATCGAAGAATGACAAATAATACAATGGCCCGAAGAAGGACAGTAAAGGGACAAAAGGACAAACAACGATCCTCAAGGATCTATTAGGATAAATTTCCCCCTTCTCCATTGAAATTAGTAGTCACAGTTTTTATATGAAATAACATTAGGCTGGTATGTCAAACAACACTGGCAAGATTAATATGTTTGGCTGAAAACGTGGGGTCCAAATACAATTTGGGAAAACAGTCAGTTTTCTATAGCTAAACGTTAGCGAATACCAAAGGGCAATCCAAAAATGTCAATCTAGAGAAGCTGACAACTTAGGGTACACAAGACAAAATAAAACAAAGCAAAAACACAACACAATGTATGATGGACACCACTATGCACACACACACACACACACACACACACACAATTAACGTAGATAAGACATGCGCCCTCCAACAAACAACTGGTAAAACAGGAACCAAACATAATATGTGTGAGATTGATGTAAACATTACAAATGGTGTGACTTTCTTTACACATCAAGAACAATATTACATCGACATACATGTGGAAATCTACCTTTGCAGTATTCATGGCTTACACAATATCAATGCATATTATAACAACATAAGCTTTGTGAATTTCCAATGTGTGTTTGCTTAAATTTCGTCCTTATTGATCACTATGTCTTTGTTTACCTGTTTTTAATGATCCAGAACGGCTATGCATACCGATTTTTTGATATATCAATTTGCCAGAAATATCATACGGAGTGGGCTTTGTAATATAACATTACATGCATGAATAGAATATAAAGCAAGCAATGATTTATTTTATTCTCTAAATGTTTAAAGAAAAGCGTCTAATGTACCATTTTGTTAACATCATTACGACAATAACATCAGGATCGGGATAAATTACATCAATATAATTATTGAATTGACCTTAATCCACAGTTGTGATATAATTCAAAGAAGATGACATTTACTTAACATTTAATGTGCTAATGTCAATAAACGATAGAGAATAATGAAGTGGTAACACAACATGGACAATCCATAGAAACTGGCAATTGCAGGTCACACAAGACAAAAATAAAAATCAAGCAAAATCAAAATAAACCCAACACAATGTGCGTTGGACACAACTATCCGCAAGCAAGCACAGATAACGTTAATAAGACATGAACCCTCTGACAAACAACTGGAGATAAAGACGACACAACCATCGTTTCCATACGGATATCACAACACGGAACCCAAAACGTAAAGACACATAATAGGAGAACACAAAACACTAAACAGATGAGCAACACGGATCTTAATGACCGATAAATCGTTTACAAAAGCACCACACCTATGGGTTCAAATCGTATTTATTAATATTGATAGGAATTAAACTGCTTTATTCAATCAAATTAAGACCAACTTGAAGAAATGTTAGAGAATACCGAAAAGCCAATCAAAAGTTCGAAATTAATTTCGTATACCACGAAATTGTGCTTAAGATAAAAACTGAATATATACAAACAGATGAGGGTGGGGTCAACACGAAATACAAAAGCAATAAAAAACAAAAGATGGGAACCTATGCAGTTAATATTTATGGATGGCTAATTTGTAAGCTTATTGTACCGCAACGAACAATAAAAAGGAAAACGAACATGCAATACATATTCAAAATCATTTGCATATTGCAAAGTCTATATACAGGTAGGAAGATTTTCAAGGGGTAACCAAAGCATAATATATTGATTTTCAATATCTAAATGAATGCTCTAAGACGATGGTTGTATCGTGGTACATTATCATGTGCGATGTGTTTCCTAATAGCGTTGACGCTGTATAATAGGACAAATCATGTCAATGTTAGATATCATAAACCTCCAGTGTGGAATTGTCACAGTGAGGATAAACACAGCATTGGTATTGGCATACTGATTCCTTCTACCACTAAATACATAAATATGTGTTTAATTTTATTTATTGTTCCGTTTTATCTTATCATTTAATGTTTCAGCATTTATCTATTGAGCTTGTTACATAAATATTGTAACTGTAAATGAAAGAATATATATAATGGTAGTTATGCAGTTGTCAGTTTCTATTGATTGTTCATTCTTGAGAGCCACTTTCTCTAGCGTTTATATAAACCTATTACATGATTAAGGATGTACATATATATATACGTCATGAATTATTTTCTTTCAACACACATTTTATTGAAATCACCAGTTGTTGCAGTAATATAAGGGGGAAAGGGTAGTTTAACTTAGAGGCCGCTGTTAGCTACAAAGCTTATTTGTCCGAGTGGAGAAAATAAGGCACAACATACTTATTTTTTACAAGTAAAGAAGATCATACATATGTAAGAGGAGAAATATATCAAAGGGTAATTGCAATCCGTAAATCGAAGAAGGACAAATAATACAATGGCCCGAAGAAGGACAGTAAAGGGACAAAAGGACAAACAACGATCCTCAAGGATCTATTAGGATAAATTTCCCCCTTCTCCATTGAAATTAGTAGTCACAGTTTTTATATGAAATAACAGTAGGCTGGTATGTCAAACAACACTGGCAAGATTAATATGCTTGGCTGAAAACGTGGGGTCCAAATACAATTTGGGAAAACAGTCAGTTTTCTATAGCTAAGCGTTAGCGAATGCCAAAGGGCAATCCAAAAATGACAATCTAGAGAAGCTGACAACTTAGGGTACACAAGACAAAATAAAACAAAGCAAAAACACAACACAATCTATGATGGACACCACTATGCACACACACACACACACACACAATTGACGTAGATAAGACATGCGCCCTCCAACAAACAACTGGTAAAACAGGAACCAAACATAATATGTGTGAGATTGATGTAAACATTACAAATGGTGTGACTTTCTTTACACATCAAGAACAATATTACATCGACATACATGTGGAAATCTACCTTTGCAGTATTCATGGCTTACACAATATCAATGCATATTATAACAACATAAGCTTTGTGAATTTCCAATGTGTATTTGTTTAAATTTCGTCCTTATTGGTCACTATGCCTTTGCTTACCTGTTTTTAATGATCCAGAACGGTTATGCTTACCTATTTTTTGATATATCAATTTGCCAGAAATATCATACGGAGTGGGCTTTGTAATATAACATTACATGCATGAATAGAATATAAAGCAAGCAATGATTTATTTTATTCTCTAAATGTTTAAAGAAAAGCGTCTAATGTACCATTTTGTTAACATCATTACGACAATAACATCAGGATCGGGATAAATTACATCAATATAATTATTGAATTGACCTTAATCCACAGTTGTGATATAATTCAAAGAAGATGACATTTACTTAACATTTAATGTGCTAATGTCAATAAACGATAGAGAATAATGAAGTGGTAACACAACATGGACAATCCATAGAAACTGGCAATTGCAGGTCACACAAGACAAAAATAAAAATCAAGCAAAATCAAAATAAACCCAACACAATGTGCGTTGGACACAACTATCCGCAAGCAAGCACAGATAACGTTAATAAGACATGAACCCTCTGACAAACAACTGGAGATAAAGACGACACAACCATCGTTTCCATACGGATATCACAACACGGAACCCAAAACGTAAAGACACATAATAGGAGAACACAAAACACTAAACAGATGAGCAACACGGATCTTAATGACCGATAAATCGTTTACAAAAGCACCACACCTATGGGTTCAAATCGTATTTATTAATATTGATAGGAATTAAACTGCTTTATTCAATCAAATTAAGACCAACTTGAAGAAATGTTAGAGAATACCGAAAAGCCAATCAAAAGTTCGAAATTAATTTCGTATACCACGAAATTGTGCTTAAGATAAAAACTGAATATATACAAACAGATGAGGGTGGGGTCAACACGAAATACAAAAGCAATAAAAAACAAAAGATGGGAACCTATGCAGTTAATATTTATGGATGGCTAATTTGTAAGCTTATTGTACCGCAACGAACAATAAAAAGGAAAACGAACATGCAATACATATTCAAAATCATTTGCATATTGCAAAGTCTATATACAGGTAGGAAGATTTTCAAGGGGTAACCAAAGCATAATATATTGATTTTCAATATCTAAATGAATGCTCTAAGACGATGGTTGTATCGTGGTACATTATCATGTGCGATGTGTTTCCTAATAGCGTTGACGCTGTATAATAGGACAAATCATGTCAATGTTAGATATCATAAACCTCCAGTGTGGAATTGTCACAGTGAGGATAAACACAGCATTGGTATTGGCATACTGATTCCTTCTACCACTAAATACATAAATATGTGTTTAATTTTATTTATTGTTCCGTTTTATCTTATCATTTAATGTTTCAGCATTTATCTATTGAGCTTGTTACATAAATATTGTAACTGTAAATGAAAGAATATATATAATGGTAGTTATGCAGTTGTCAGTTTCTATTGATTGTTCATTCTTGAGAGCCACTTTCTCTAGCGTTTATATAAACCTATTACATGATTAAGGATGTACATATATATATACGTCATGAATTATTTTCTTTCAACACACATTTTATTGAAATCACCAGTTGTTGCAGTAATATAAGGGGGAAAGGGTAGTTTAACTTAGAGGCCGCTGTTAGCTACAAAGCTTATTTGTCCGAGTGGAGAAAATAAGGCACAACATACTTATTTTTTACAAGTAAAGAAGATCATACATATGTAAGAGGAGAAATATATCAAAGGGTAATTGCAATCCGTAAATCGAAGAAGGACAAATAATACAATGGCCCGAAGAAGGACAGTAAAGGGACAAAAGGACAAACAACGATCCTCAAGGATCTATTAGGATAAATTTCCCCCTTCTCCATTGAAATTAGTAGTCACAGTTTTTATATGAAATAACAGTAGGCTGGTATGTCAAACAACACTGGCAAGATTAATATGCTTGGCTGAAAACGTGGGGTCCAAATACAATTTGGGAAAACAGTCAGTTTTCTATAGCTAAGCGTTAGCGAATGCCAAAGGGCAATCCAAAAATGACAATCTAGAGAAGCTGACAACTTAGGGTACACAAGACAAAATAAAACAAAGCAAAAACACAACACAATCTATGATGGACACCACTATGCACACACACACACACACACACAATTGACGTAGATAAGACATGCGCCCTCCAACAAACAACTGGTAAAACAGGAACCAAACATAATATGTGTGAGATTGATGTAAACATTACAAATGGTGTGACTTTCTTTACACATCAAGAACAATATTACATCGACATACATGTGGAAATCTACCTTTGCAGTATTCATGGCTTACACAATATCAATGCATATTATAACAACATAAGCTTTGTGAATTTCCAATGTGTATTTGTTTAAATTTCGTCCTTATTGGTCACTATGCCTTTGCTTACCTGTTTTTAATGATCCAGAACGGTTATGCTTACCTATTTTTTGATATATCAATTTGCCAGAAATATCATACGGAGTGGGCTTTGTAATATAACATTACATGCATGAATAGAATATAAAGCAAGCAATGATTTATTTTATTCTCTAAATGTTTAAAGAAAAGCGTCTAATGTACCATTTTGTTAACATCATTACGACAATAACATCAGGATCGGGATAAATTACATCAATATAATTATTGAATTGACCTTAATCCACAGTTGTGATATAATTCAAAGAAGATGACATTTACTTAACATTTAATGTGCTAATGTCAATAAACGATAGAGAATAATGAAGTGGTAACACAACATGGACAATCCATAGAAACTGGCAATTGCAGGTCACACAAGACAAAAATAAAAATCAAGCAAAATCAAAATAAACCCAACACAATGTGCGTTGGACACAACTATCCGCAAGCAAGCACAGATAACGTTAATAAGACATGAACCCTCTGACAAACAACTGGAGATAAAGACGACACAACCATCGTTTCCATACGGATATCACAACACGGAACCCAAAACGTAAAGACACATAATAGGAGAACACAAAACACTAAACAGATGAGCAACACGGATCTTAATGACCGATAAATCGTTTACAAAAGCACCACACCTATGGGTTCAAATCGTATTTATTAATATTGATAGGAATTAAACTGCTTTATTCAATCAAATTAAGACCAACTTGAAGAAATGTTAGAGAATACCGAAAAGCCAATCAAAAGTTCGAAATTAATTTCGTATACCACGAAATTGTGCTTAAGATAAAAACTGAATATATACAAACAGATGAGGGTGGGGTCAACACGAAATACAAAAGCAATAAAAAACAAAAGATGGGAACCTATGCAGTTAATATTTATGGATGGCTAATTTGTAAGCTTATTGTACCGCAACGAACAATAAAAAGGAAAACGAACATGCAATACATATTCAAAATCATTTGCATATTGCAAAGTCTATATACAGGTAGGAAGATTTTCAAGGGGTAACCAAAGCATAATATATTGATTTTCAATATCTAAATGAATGCTCTAAGACGATGGTTGTATCGTGGTACATTATCATGTGCGATGTGTTTCCTAATAGCGTTGACGCTGTATAATAGGACAAATCATGTCAATGTTAGATATCATAAACCTCCAGTGTGGAATTGTCACAGTGAGGATAAACACAGCATTGGTATTGGCATACTGATTCCTTCTACCACTAAATACATAAATATGTGTTCAATTTTATTTATTGTTCCGTTTTATCTTATCATTTAATGCTTCAGCATTTATCTATTGAGCTTGTTACATAAATATTGTAACTGTAAATGAAAGAATATATATAATGGTAGTTATGCAGTTGTCAGTTTCTATTGATTGTTCATTCTTGATAGCCACTTTCTCTAGCGTTTATATAAACCTATTACATGATTAAGGATGTACATATATATATACGTCATGAATTGTTTTCTTTCAACACACATTTTATTGAAATCACCAGTTGTTGCAGTAATATAAGGGGGAAAGGGTAGTTTAACTTAGAGGCCGCTGTTAGCTACAAAGCGTATTTGTCCGAGTGGAGAAAATAAGGCACAACATTACTTATTTTTCACAAGTAAAGAAGATCATACATATGTAAGAGGAGAAATATATCAAAGGGTAATTGCAATCCGTTAATCGAAGAAGGACAAATAATACAATGGCCCGAAGAAGGACAGTAAAGGGACAAAAGGACAAACAACGATCCTCAAGGATCTATTAGGATAAATTTCCCCCTTCTCCATTGAAATTAGTAGTCACAATTTTTATATGAAATAACATTAGGCTGATATGTCAAACAACACTGGCAAGATTAATATGCTTGGCTGAAAACGTGGGGTCCAAATACAATTTGGGAAAACAGTCAGTTTTCTATAGCTAAACGTTAGCGAATGCCAAAGGGCAATCCAAAAATGACAATCTAGAGAAGCTGACAACTTAGGGTACACAAGACAAAATAAAACAAAGCAAAAACACAACACAATGTATGATGGACACCACTATGCACACACACACACACACACACACACACAATTGACGTAGATAAGACATGCGCCCTCCAACAAACAACTGGTAAAACAGGAACCAAACATAATATGTGTGAGATTGATGTAAACATTACAAATGGTGTGACTTTCTTTACACATCAAGAACAATATTACATCGACATACATGTGGAAATCTACCTTTGCAGTATTCATGGCTTACACAATATCAATGCATATTATAACAACATAAGCTTTGTGAATTTCCAATGTGTATTTGCTTAAATTTCGTCCTTATTGGTCACTATGCCTTTGCTTACCTGTTTTTAATGATCCAGAACGGTTATGCATACCGATTTTTTGATATATCAATTTGCCAGAAATATCGTACGGAGTGGGTTTTGTAATATAACATTGCATGCATGAATAGAATATAAAGCAAGCAATGATTTATTTTATTCTCTAAATGTTTAAAGAAAAGCGTCTAATGTACCATTGTGTTAACATCATTACGACAATAACATCAAGATCGGGATAAATTACATCAATATAATTATTGAATTGACCTTAATCCACAGTTGTGATATAATACAAACAAGATGACATTTACTTAACATTTAATGTGCTAATGTCAATAAACGATAGAGAATTATGAAGTGGTAGCACAACATGGACAATCCATAGAAACTGGCAATTGCAGGTCACACAAGACAAAAATAAAAATCAAACAAAATCAAAATAAACCCAACACAATGTGCGTTGGACACAACTATCCGCAAGCAAGCACAGATAACGTTAATAAGACATGAGCCCTCTGACAAACAACTGGAGATAAAGACGAACCAACCATCGTTTGAATACGGAAATCACAACGCGGAACCCAAAACGTAAAGACACATAATAGGAGAACACAAAACACTAAACAGATGAGCAACACGGATCTTAATGACCTGTACATCGTTTGCAAAAGCACTACACCTATGGGTTCAAATCGTATTTATTAATATTGATAGGAATTAAACTGCTTTATTCAATCAAATTAAGACCAACTTGAAGAAATGTTAGAGAATACCGAAAAGCCAATTAAAAGTTCGAAATTAATTTCGTAAACCACGAAATTGTGCTTAAGATAAAAACTGAATATATACAAACAGATGAGGGTGGGGTCAACACGAAATACAAAAGCAATAAAAAAACAAAAGATGGGAACCTATGCAGTTAATATTTATGGATGGCTAATTTGTAAGCTTATTGTACCGCAACGAACAATAAAAAGGAAAACGAACATGCAATACATATTCAAAATCATTTGCATATTGCAAAGTCTATATACAGGTAGGAAGATTTTCAAGGGGTAACCAAAGCATAATATATTGATTTTCAATATCTAAATGAATGCTCTAAGACGATGGTTGTTTCGTGGTACATTATCATGTGCGATGTGTTTCCTAATAGCGTTGACGCTGTATAATAGGACAAATCATGTCAATGTTAGATATCATAAACCTCCAGTGTGGAATTGTCACAGTGAGGATAAACACAGCATTGGTATTGGCATACTGATTCATTCTACCACTAAATACATACATATGTGTTCAATTTTATTTATTGTTCCGTTTTATCTTATCATTTAATGTTTCAGCATTTATCTATTGAGCTTGTTACATAAATATTGTAACTGTAAATGAAAGAATATATATAATGGTAGTTATGCAGTTGTCAGTTTCTAATGATTGTTCATTCTTGATAGCCACTTTCTCTAGCGTTTATATAAACCTATTACATGATTAAGGATGTACATATATATATACGTCATGAATTGTTTTCTTTCAACACACATTTTATTGAAATCACCAGTTGTTGCAGTAATATAAGGGGGAAAGGGTAGTTTAACTTAGAGGCCGCTGTTAGCTACAAAGCTTATTTGTCCGAGTGGAGAAAATAAGGCACAACATACTTATTTTTCACAAGTAAAGAAGATCATACATATGTAAGAGGAGAAATATATCAAAGGGTAATTGCAATCCGTAAATCGAAGAATGACAAATAATACAATGGCCCGAAGAAGGACAGTAAAGGGACAAAAGGACAAACAACGATCCTCAAGGATCTATTAGGATAAATTTCCCCCTTCTCCATTGAAATTAGTAGTCACAGTTTTTATATGAAATAACATTAGGCTGGTATGTCAAACAACACTGGCAAGATTAATATGTTTGGCTGAAAACGTGGGGTCCAAATACAATTTGGGAAAACAGTCAGTTTTCTATAGCTAAACGTTAGCGAATACCAAAGGGCAATCCAAAAATGTCAATCTAGAGAAGCTGACAACTTAGGGTACACAAGACAAAATAAAACAAAGCAAAAACACAACACAATGTATGATGGACACCACTATGCACACACACACACACACACACACACACACAATTAACGTAGATAAGACATGCGCCCTCCAACAAACAACTGGTAAAACAGGAACCAAACATAATATGTGTGAGATTGATGTAAACATTACAAATGGTGTGACTTTCTTTACACATCAAGAACAATATTACATCGACATACATGTGGAAATCTACCTTTGCAGTATTCATGGCTTACACAATATCAATGCATATTATAACAACATAAGCTTTGTGAATTTCCAATGTGTGTTTGCTTAAATTTCGTCCTTATTGATCACTATGTCTTTGTTTACCTGTTTTTAATGATCCAGAACGGCTATGCATACCGATTTTTTGATATATCAATTTGCCAGAAATATCATACGGAGTGGGCTTTGTAATATAACATTACATGCATGAATAGAATATAAAGCAAGCAATGATTTATTTTATTCTCTAAATGTTTAAAGAAAAGCGTCTAATGTACCATTTTGTTAACATCATTACGACAATAACATCAGGATCGGGATAAATTACATCAATATAATTATTGAATTGACCTTAATCCACAGTTGTGATATAATTCAAAGAAGATGACATTTACTTAACATTTAATGTGCTAATGTCAATAAACGATAGAGAATAATGAAGTGGTAACACAACATGGACAATCCATAGAAACTGGCAATTGCAGGTCACACAAGACAAAAATAAAAATCAAGCAAAATCAAAATAAACCCAACACAATGTGCGTTGGACACAACTATCCGCAAGCAAGCACAGATAACGTTAATAAGACATGAACCCTCTGACAAACAACTGGAGATAAAGACGACACAACCATCGTTTCCATACGGATATCACAACACGGAACCCAAAACGTAAAGACACATAATAGGAGAACACAAAACACTAAACAGATGAGCAACACGGATCTTAATGACCGATAAATCGTTTACAAAAGCACCACACCTATGGGTTCAAATCGTATTTATTAATATTGATAGGAATTAAACTGCTTTATTCAATCAAATTAAGACCAACTTGAAGAAATGTTAGAGAATACCGAAAAGCCAATCAAAAGTTCGAAATTAATTTCGTATACCACGAAATTGTGCTTAAGATAAAAACTGAATATATACAAACAGATGAGGGTGGGGTCAACACGAAATACAAAAGCAATAAAAAACAAAAGATGGGAACCTATGCAGTTAATATTTATGGATGGCTAATTTGTAAGCTTATTGTACCGCAACGAACAATAAAAAGGAAAACGAACATGCAATACATATTCAAAATCATTTGCATATTGCAAAGTCTATATACAGGTAGGAAGATTTTCAAGGGGTAACCAAAGCATAATATATTGATTTTCAATATCTAAATGAATGCTCTAAGACGATGGTTGTATCGTGGTACATTATCATGTGCGATGTGTTTCCTAATAGCGTTGACGCTGTATAATAGGACAAATCATGTCAATGTTAGATATCATAAACCTCCAGTGTGGAATTGTCACAGTGAGGATAAACACAGCATTGGTATTGGCATACTGATTCATTCTACCACTAAATACATACATATGTGTTCAATTTTATTTATTGTTCCGTTTTATCTTATCATTTAATGTTTCAGCATTTATCTATTGAGCTTGTTACATAAATATTGTAACTGTAAATGAAAGAATATATATAATGGTAGTTATGCAGTTGTCAGTTTCTAATGATTGTTCATTCTTGATAGCCACTTTCTCTAGCGTTTATATAAACCTATTACATGATTAAGGATGTACATATATATATACGTCATGAATTGTTTTCTTTCAACACACATTTTATTGAAATCACCAGTTGTTGCAGTAATATAAGGGGGAAAGGGTAGTTTAACTTAGAGGCCGCTGTTAGCTACAAAGCTTATTTGTCCGAGTGGAGAAAATAAGGCACAACATACTTATTTTTCACAAGTAAAGAAGATCATACATATGTAAGAGGAGAAATATATCAAAGGGTAATTGCAATCCGTAAATCGAAGAATGACAAATAATACAATGGCCCGAAGAAGGACAGTAAAGGGACAAAAGGACAAACAACGATCCTCAAGGATCTATTAGGATAAATTTCCCCCTTCTCCATTGAAATTAGTAGTCACAGTTTTTATATGAAATAACATTAGGCTGGTATGTCAAACAACACTGGCAAGATTAATATGTTTGGCTGAAAACGTGGGGTCCAAATACAATTTGGGAAAACAGTCAGTTTTCTATAGCTAAACGTTAGCGAATACCAAAGGGCAATCCAAAAATGTCAATCTAGAGAAGCTGACAACTTAGGGTACACAAGACAAAATAAAACAAAGCAAAAACACAACACAATGTATGATGGACACCACTATGCACACACACACACACACACACACACACACAATTAACGTAGATAAGACATGCGCCCTCCAACAAACAACTGGTAAAACAGGAACCAAACATAATATGTGTGAGATTGATGTAAACATTACAAATGGTGTGACTTTCTTTACACATCAAGAACAATATTACATCGACATACATGTGGAAATCTACCTTTGCAGTATTCATGGCTTACACAATATCAATGCATATTATAACAACATAAGCTTTGTGAATTTCCAATGTGTGTTTGCTTAAATTTCGTCCTTATTGATCACTATGTCTTTGTTTACCTGTTTTTAATGATCCAGAACGGCTATGCATACCGATTTTTTGATATATCAATTTGCCAGAAATATCATACGGAGTGGGCTTTGTAATATAACATTACATGCATGAATAGAATATAAAGCAAGCAATGATTTATTTTATTCTCTAAATGTTTAAAGAAAAGCGTCTAATGTACCATTTTGTTAACATCATTACGACAATAACATCAGGATCGGGATAAATTACATCAATATAATTATTGAATTGACCTTAATCCACAGTTGTGATATAATTCAAAGAAGATGACATTTACTTAACATTTAATGTGCTAATGTCAATAAACGATAGAGAATAATGAAGTGGTAACACAACATGGACAATCCATAGAAACTGGCAATTGCAGGTCACACAAGACAAAAATAAAAATCAAGCAAAATCAAAATAAACCCAACACAATGTGCGTTGGACACAACTATCCGCAAGCAAGCACAGATAACGTTAATAAGACATGAACCCTCTGACAAACAACTGGAGATAAAGACGACACAACCATCGTTTCCATACGGATATCACAACACGGAACCCAAAACGTAAAGACACATAATAGGAGAACACAAAACACTAAACAGATGAGCAACACGGATCTTAATGACCGATAAATCGTTTACAAAAGCACCACACCTATGGGTTCAAATCGTATTTATTAATATTGATAGGAATTAAACTGCTTTATTCAATCAAATTAAGACCAACTTGAAGAAATGTTAGAGAATACCGAAAAGCCAATCAAAAGTTCGAAATTAATTTCGTATACCACGAAATTGTGCTTAAGATAAAAACTGAATATATACAAACAGATGAGGGTGGGGTCAACACGAAATACAAAAGCAATAAAAAACAAAAGATGGGAACCTATGCAGTTAATATTTATGGATGGCTAATTTGTAAGCTTATTGTACCGCAACGAACAATAAAAAGGAAAACGAACATGCAATACATATTCAAAATCATTTGCATATTGCAAAGTCTATATACAGGTAGGAAGATTTTCAAGGGGTAACCAAAGCATAATATATTGATTTTCAATATCTAAATGAATGCTCTAAGACGATGGTTGTATCGTGGTACATTATCATGTGCGATGTGTTTCCTAATAGCGTTGACGCTGTATAATAGGACAAATCATGTCAATGTTAGATATCATAAACCTCCAGTGTGGAATTGTCACAGTGAGGATAAACACAGCATTGGTATTGGCATACTGATTCCTTCTACCACTAAATACATAAATATGTGTTTAATTTTATTTATTGTTCCGTTTTATCTTATCATTTAATGTTTCAGCATTTATCTATTGAGCTTGTTACATAAATATTGTAACTGTAAATGAAAGAATATATATAATGGTAGTTATGCAGTTGTCAGTTTCTATTGATTGTTCATTCTTGAGAGCCACTTTCTCTAGCGTTTATATAAACCTATTACATGATTAAGGATGTACATATATATATACGTCATGAATTATTTTCTTTCAACACACATTTTATTGAAATCACCAGTTGTTGCAGTAATATAAGGGGGAAAGGGTAGTTTAACTTAGAGGCCGCTGTTAGCTACAAAGCTTATTTGTCCGAGTGGAGAAAATAAGGCACAACATACTTATTTTTTACAAGTAAAGAAGATCATACATATGTAAGAGGAGAAATATATCAAAGGGTAATTGCAATCCGTAAATCGAAGAAGGACAAATAATACAATGGCCCGAAGAAGGACAGTAAAGGGACAAAAGGACAAACAACGATCCTCAAGGATCTATTAGGATAAATTTCCCCCTTCTCCATTGAAATTAGTAGTCACAGTTTTTATATGAAATAACATTAGGCTGGTATGTCAAACAACACTGGCAAGATTAATATGCTTGGCTGAAAACGTGGGGTCCAAATACAATTTGGGAAAACAGTCAGTTTTCTATAGCTAAGCGTTAGCGAATGCCAAAGGGCAATCCAAAAATGACAATCTAGAGAAGCTGACAACTTAGGGTACACAAGACAAAATAAAACAAAGCAAAAACACAACACAATCTATGATGGACACCACTATGCACACACACACACACACACACAATTGACGTAGATAAGACATGCGCCCTCCAACAAACAACTGGTAAAACAGGAACCAAACATAATATGTGTGAGATTGATGTAAACATTACAAATGGTGTGACTTTCTTTACACATCAAGAACAATATTACATCGACATACATGTGGAAATCTACCTTTGCAGTATTCATGGCTTACACAATATCAATGCATATTATAACAACATAAGCTTTGTGAATTTCCAATGTGTATTTGTTTAAATTTCGTCCTTATTGGTCACTATGCCTTTGCTTACCTGTTTTTAATGATCCAGAACGGTTATGCTTACCTATTTTTTGATATATCAATTTGCCAGAAATATCATACGGAGTGGGCTTTGTAATATAACATTACATGCATGAATAGAATATAAAGCAAGCAATGATTTATTTTATTCTCTAAATGTTTAAAGAAAAGCGTCTAATGTACCATTTTGTTAACATCATTACGACAATAACATCAGGATCGGGATAAATTACATCAATATAATTATTGAATTGACCTTAATCCACAGTTGTGATATAATTCAAAGAAGATGACATTTACTTAACATTTAATGTGCTAATGTCAATAAACGATAGAGAATAATGAAGTGGTAACACAACATGGACAATCCATAGAAACTGGCAATTGCAGGTCACACAAGACAAAAATAAAAATCAAGCAAAATCAAAATAAACCCAACACAATGTGCGTTGGACACAACTATCCGCAAGCAAGCACAGATAACGTTAATAAGACATGAACCCTCTGACAAACAACTGGAGATAAAGACGACACAACCATCGTTTCCATACGGATATCACAACACGGAACCCAAAACGTAAAGACACATAATAGGAGAACACAAAACACTAAACAGATGAGCAACACGGATCTTAATGACCGATAAATCGTTTACAAAAGCACCACACCTATGGGTTCAAATCGTATTTATTAATATTGATAGGAATTAAACTGCTTTATTCAATCAAATTAAGACCAACTTGAAGAAATGTTAGAGAATACCGAAAAGCCAATCAAAAGTTCGAAATTAATTTCGTATACCACGAAATTGTGCTTAAGATAAAAACTGAATATATACAAACAGATGAGGGTGGGGTCAACACGAAATACAAAAGCAATAAAAAACAAAAGATGGGAACCTATGCAGTTAATATTTATGGATGGCTAATTTGTAAGCTTATTGTACCGCAACGAACAATAAAAAGGAAAACGAACATGCAATACATATTCAAAATCATTTGCATATTGCAAAGTCTATATACAGGTAGGAAGATTTTCAAGGGGTAACCAAAGCATAATATATTGATTTTCAATATCTAAATGAATGCTCTAAGACGATGGTTGTATCGTGGTACATTATCATGTGCGATGTGTTTCCTAATAGCGTTGACGCTGTATAATAGGACAAATCATGTCAATGTTAGATATCATAAACCTCCAGTGTGGAATTGTCACAGTGAGGATAAACACAGCATTGGTATTGGCATACTGATTCCTTCTACCACTAAATACATAAATATGTGTTTAATTTTATTTATTGTTCCGTTTTATCTTATCATTTAATGTTTCAGCATTTATCTATTGAGCTTGTTACATAAATATTGTAACTGTAAATGAAAGAATATATATAATGGTAGTTATGCAGTTGTCAGTTTCTATTGATTGTTCATTCTTGAGAGCCACTTTCTCTAGCGTTTATATAAACCTATTACATGATTAAGGATGTACATATATATATACGTCATGAATTGTTTTCTTTCAACACACATTTTATTGAAATCACCAGTTGTTGCAGTAATATAAGGGGGAAAGGGTAGTTTATCTTAGAGGCCGCTGTTAGCTACAAAGCTTATTTGTCCGAGTGGAGAAAATAAGGCACAACATACTTATTTTTTACAAGTAAAGAAGATCATACATATGTAAGAGGAGAAATATATCAAAGGGTAATTGCAATCCGTAAATCGAAGAAGGACAAATAATACAATGGCCCGAAGAAGGACAGTAAAGGGACAAAAGGACAAACAACGATCCTCAAGGATCTATTAGGATAAATTTCCCCCTTCTCCATTGAAATTAGTAGTCACAGTTTTTATATGAAATAACATTAGGCTGGTATGTCAAACAACACTGGCAAGATTAATATGCTTGGCTGAAAACGTGGGGTCCAAATACAATTTGGGAAAACAGTCAGTTTTCTATAGCTAAGCGTTAGCGAATGCCAAAGGGCAATCCAAAAATGACAATCTAGAGAAGCTGACAACTTAGGGTACACAAGACAAAATAAAACAAAGCAAAAACACAACACAATCTATGATGGACACCACTATGCACACACACACACACACACACAATTGACGTAGATAAGACATGCGCCCTCCAACAAACAACTGGTAAAACAGGAACCAAACATAATATGTGTGAGATTGATGTAAACATTACAAATGGTGTGACTTTCTTTACACATCAAGAACAATATTACATCGACATACATGTGGAAATCTACCTTTGCAGTATTCATGGCTTACACAATATCAATGCATATTATAACAACATAAGCTTTGTGAATTTCCAATGTGTGTTTGCTTAAATTTCGTCCTTATTGATCACTATGTCTTTGTTTACCTGTTTTTAATGATCCAGAACGGCTATGCATACCGATTTTTTGATATATCAATTTGCCAGAAATATCATACGGAGTGGGCTTTGTAATATAACATTACATGCATGAATAGAATATAAAGCAAGCAATGATTTATTTTATTCTCTAAATGTTTAAAGAAAAGCGTCTAATGTACCATTTTGTTAACATCATTACGACAATAACATCAGGATCGGGATAAATTACATCAATATAATTATTGAATTGACCTTAATCCACAGTTGTGATATAATTCAAAGAAGATGACATTTACTTAACATTTAATGTGCTAATGTCAATAAACGATAGAGAATAATGAAGTGGTAACACAACATGGACAATCCATAGAAACTGGCAATTGCAGGTCACACAAGACAAAAATAAAAATCAAGCAAAATCAAAATAAACCCAACACAATGTGCGTTGGACACAACTATCCGCAAGCAAGCACAGATAACGTTAATAAGACATGAACCCTCTGACAAACAACTGGAGATAAAGACGACACAACCATCGTTTCCATACGGATATCACAACACGGAACCCAAAACGTAAAGACACATAATAGGAGAACACAAAACACTAAACAGATGAGCAACACGGATCTTAATGACCGATAAATCGTTTACAAAAGCACCACACCTATGGGTTCAAATCGTATTTATTAATATTGATAGGAATTAAACTGCTTTATTCAATCAAATTAAGACCAACTTGAAGAAATGTTAGAGAATACCGAAAAGCCAATCAAAAGTTCGAAATTAATTTCGTATACCACGAAATTGTGCTTAAGATAAAAACTGAATATATACAAACAGATGAGGGTGGGGTCAACACGAAATACAAAAGCAATAAAAAACAAAAGATGGGAACCTATGCAGTTAATATTTATGGATGGCTAATTTGTAAGCTTATTGTACCGCAACGAACAATAAAAAGGAAAACGAACATGCAATACATATTCAAAATCATTTGCATATTGCAAAGTCTATATACAGGTAGGAAGATTTTCAAGGGGTAACCAAAGCATAATATATTGATTTTCAATATCTAAATGAATGCTCTAAGACGATGGTTGTATCGTGGTACATTATCATGTGCGATGTGTTTCCTAATAGCGTTGACGCTGTATAATAGGACAAATCATGTCAATGTTAGATATCATAAACCTCCAGTGTGGAATTGTCACAGTGAGGATAAACACAGCATTGGTATTGGCATACTGATTCCTTCTACCACTAAATACATAAATATGTGTTTAATTTTATTTATTGTTCCGTTTTATCTTATCATTTAATGTTTCAGCATTTATCTATTGAGCTTGTTACATAAATATTGTAACTGTAAATGAAAGAATATATATAATGGTAGTTATGCAGTTGTCAGTTTCTATTGATTGTTCATTCTTGAGAGCCACTTTCTCTAGCGTTTATATAAACCTATTACATGATTAAGGATGTACATATATATATACGTCATGAATTGTTTTCTTTCAACACACATTTTATTGAAATCACCAGTTGTTGCAGTAATATAAGGGGGAAAGGGTAGTTTATCTTAGAGGCCGCTGTTAGCTACAAAGCTTATTTGTCCGAGTGGAGAAAATAAGGCACAGCATACTTATTTTTTACAAGTAAAGAAGATCATACATATGTAAGAGGAGAAATATATCAAAGGGTAATTGCAATCCGTAAATCGAAGAAGGACAAATAATACAATGGCCCGAAGAAGGACAGTAAAGGGACAAAAGGACAAACAACGATCCTCAAGGATCTATTAGGATAAATTTCCCCCTTCTCCATTGAAATTAGTAGTCACAGTTTTTATATGAAATAACATTAGGCTGGTATGTCAAACAACACTGGCAAGATTAATATGCTTGGCTGAAAACGTGGGGTCCAAATACAATTTGGGAAAACAGTCAGTTTTCTATAGCTAAGCGTTAGCGAATGCCAAAGGGCAATCCAAAAATGACAATCTAGAGAAGCTGACAACTTAGGGTACACAAGACAAAATAAAACAAAGCAAAAACACAACACAATCTATGATGGACACCACTATGCACACACACACACACACACACAATTGACGTAGATAAGACATGCGCCCTCCAACAAACAACTGGTAAAACAGGAACCAAACATAATATGTGTGAGATTGATGTAAACATTACAAATGGTGTGACTTTCTTTACACATCAAGAACAATATTACATCGACATACATGTGGAAATCTACCTTTGCAGTATTCATGGCTTACACAATATCAATGCATATTATAACAACATAAGCTTTGTGAATTTCCAATGTGTGTTTGCTTAAATTTCGTCCTTATTGATCACTATGTCTTTGTTTACCTGTTTTTAATGATCCAGAACGGCTATGCATACCGATTTTTTGATATATCAATTTGCCAGAAATATCATACGGAGTGGGCTTTGTAATATAACATTACATGCATGAATAGAATATAAAGCAAGCAATGATTTATTTTATTCTCTAAATGTTTAAAGAAAAGCGTCTAATGTACCATTTTGTTAACATCATTACGACAATAACATCAGGATCGGGATAAATTACATCAATATAATTATTGAATTGACCTTAATCCACAGTTGTGATATAATTCAAAGAAGATGACATTTACTTAACATTTAATGTGCTAATGTCAATAAACGATAGAGAATAATGAAGTGGTAACACAACATGGACAATCCATAGAAACTGGCAATTGCAGGTCACACAAGACAAAAATAAAAATCAAGCAAAATCAAAATAAACCCAACACAATGTGCGTTGGACACAACTATCCGCAAGCAAGCACAGATAACGTTAATAAGACATGAACCCTCTGACAAACAACTGGAGATAAAGACGACCCAACCATCGTTTCCATACGGATATCACAACACGGAACCCAAAACGTAAAGACACATAATAGGAGAACACAAAACACTAAACAGATGAGCAACACGGATCTTAATGACCGATAAATCGTTTACAAAAGCACCACACCTATGGGATCAAATCGTATTTATTAATATTGATAGGAATTAAACTGCTTTATTCAATCAAATTAAGACCAACTTGAAGAAATGTTAGAGAATACCGAAAAGCCAATCAAAAGTTCGAAATTAATTTCGTATACCACGAAATTGTGCTTAAGATAAAAACTGAAGATATACAAACAGATGAGGGTGGGGTCAACACGAAATACAAAAGCAATAAAAAACAAAAGATGGGAACCTATGCAGTTAATATTTATGGATGGCTAATTTGTAAGCTTATTGTACCGCAACGAACAATAAAAAGGAAAACGAACATGCAATACATATTCAAAATCATTTGCATATTGCAAAGTCTATATACAGGTAGGAAGATTTTCAAGGGGTAACCAAAGCATAATATATTGATTTTCAATATCTAAATGAATGCTCTAAGACGATGGTTGTATCGTGGTACATTATCATGTGCGATGTGTTTCCTAATAGCGTTGACGCTGTATAATAGGACAAATCATGTCAATGTTAGATATCATAAACCTCCAGTGTGGAATTGTCACAGTGAGGATAAACACAGCATTGGTATTGGCATACTGATTCCTTCTACCACTAAATACATAAATATGTGTTTAATTTTATTTATTGTTCCGTTTTATCTTATCATTTAATGTTTCAGCATTTATCTATTGAGCTTGTTACATAAATATTGTAACTGTAAATGAAAGAATATATATAATGGTAGTTATGCAGTTGTCAGTTTCTATTGATTGTTCATTCTTGAGAGCCACTTTCTCTAGCGTTTATATAAACCTATTACATGATTAAGGATGTACATATATATATACGTCATGAATTGTTTTCTTTCAACACACATTTTATTGAAATCACCAGTTGTTGCAGTAATATAAGGGGGAAAGGGTAGTTTATCTTAGAGGCCGCTGTTAGCTACAAAGCTTATTTGTCCGAGTGGAGAAAATAAGGCACAACATACTTATTTTTTACAAGTAAAGAAGATCATACATATGTAAGAGGAGAAATATATCAAAGGGTAATTGCAATCCGTAAATCGAAGAAGGACAAATAATACAATGGCCCGAAGAAGGACAGTAAAGGGACAAAAGGACAAACAACGATCCTCAAGGATCTATTAGGATAAATTTCCCCCTTCTCCATTGAAATTAGTAGTCACAGTTTTTATATGAAATAACATTAGGCTGGTATGTCAAACAACACTGGCAAGATTAATATGCTTGGCTGAAAACGTGGGGTCCAAATACAATTTGGGAAAACAGTCAGTTTTCTATAGCTAAGCGTTAGCGAATGCCAAAGGGCAATCCAAAAATGACAATCTAGAGAAGCTGACAACTTAGGGTACACAAGACAAAATAAAACAAAGCAAAAACACAACACAATCTATGATGGACACCACTATGCACACACACACACACACACACAATTGACGTAGATAAGACATGCGCCCTCCAACAAACAACTGGTAAAACAGGAACCAAACATAATATGTGTGAGATTGATGTAAACATTACAAATGGTGTGACTTTCTTTACACATCAAGAACAATATTACATCGACATACATGTGGAAATCTACCTTTGCAGTATTCATGGCTTACACAATATCAATGCATATTATAACAACATAAGCTTTGTGAATTTCCAATGTGTGTTTGCTTAAATTTCGTCCTTATTGATCACTATGTCTTTGTTTACCTGTTTTTAATGATCCAGAACGGCTATGCATACCGATTTTTTGATATATCAATTTGCCAGAAATATCATACGGAGTGGGCTTTGTAATATAACATTACATGCATGAATAGAATATAAAGCAAGCAATGATTTATTTTATTCTCTAAATGTTTAAAGAAAAGCGTCTAATGTACCATTTTGTTAACATCATTACGACAATAACATCAGGATCGGGATAAATTACATCAATATAATTATTGAATTGACCTTAATCCACAGTTGTGATATAATTCAAAGAAGATGACATTTACTTAACATTTAATGTGCTAATGTCAATAAACGATAGAGAATAATGAAGTGGTAACACAACATGGACAATCCATAGAAACTGGCAATTGCAGGTCACACAAGACAAAAATAAAAATCAAGCAAAATCAAAATAAACCCAACACAATGTGCGTTGGACACAACTATCCGCAAGCAAGCACAGATAACGTTAATAAGACATGAACCCTCTGACAAACAACTGGAGATAAAGACGACCCAACCATCGTTTCCATACGGATATCACAACACGGAACCCAAAACGTAAAGACACATAATAGGAGAACACAAAACACTAAACAGATGAGCAACACGGATCTTAATGACCGATAAATCGTTTACAAAAGCACCACACCTATGGGATCAAATCGTATTTATTAATATTGATAGGAATTAAACTGCTTTATTCAATCAAATTAAGACCAACTTGAAGAAATGTTAGAGAATACCGAAAAGCCAATCAAAAGTTCGAAATTAATTTCGTATACCACGAAATTGTGCTTAAGATAAAAACTGAAGATATACAAACAGATGAGGGTGGGGTCAACACGAAATACAAAAGCAATAAAAAACAAAAGATGGGAACCTATGCAGTTAATATTTATGGATGGCTAATTTGTAAGCTTATTGTACCGCAACGAACAATAAAAAGGAAAACGAACATGCAATACATATTCAAAATCATTTGCATATTGCAAAGTCTATATACAGGTAGGAAGATTTTCAAGGGGTAACCAAAGCATAATATATTGATTTTCAATATCTAAATGAATGCTCTAAGACGATGGTTGTATCGTGGTACATTATCATGTGCGATGTGTTTCCTAATAGCGTTGACGCTGTATAATAGGACAAATCATGTCAATGTTAGATATCATAAACCTCCAGTGTGGAATTGTCACAGTGAGGATAAACACAGCATTGGTATTGGCATACTGATTCCTTCTACCACTAAATACATAAATATGTGTTTAATTTTATTTATTGTTCCGTTTTATCTTATCATTTAATGTTTCAGCATTTATCTATTGAGCTTGTTACATAAATATTGTAACTGTAAATGAAAGAATATATATAATGGTAGTTATGCAGTTGTCAGTTTCTATTGATTGTTCATTCTTGAGAGCCACTTTCTCTAGCGTTTATATAAACCTATTACATGATTAAGGATGTACATATATATATACGTCATGAATTGTTTTCTTTCAACACACATTTTATTGAAATCACCAGTTGTTGCAGTAATATAAGGGGGAAAGGGTAGTTTATCTTAGAGGCCGCTGTTAGCTACAAAGCTTATTTGTCCGAGTGGAGAAAATAAGGCACAACATACTTATTTTTTACAAGTAAAGAAGATCATACATATGTAAGAGGAGAAATATATCAAAGGGTAATTGCAATCCGTAAATCGAAGAAGGACACATAATACAATGGCCCGAAGAAGGACAGTAAAGGGACAAAAGGACAAACAACGATCCTCAAGGATCTATTAGGATAAATTTCCCCCTTCTCCATTGAAATTAGTAGTCACAGTTTTTATATGAAATAACATTAGGCTGGTATGTCAAACAACACTGGCAAGATTAATATGCTTGGCTGAAAACGTGGGGTCCAAATACAATTTGGGAAAACAGTCAGTTTTCTATAGCTAAGCGTTAGCGAATGCCAAAGGGCAATCCAAAAATGACAATCTAGAGAAGCTGACAACTTAGGGTACACAAGACAAAATAAAACAAAGCAAAAACACAACACAATCTATGATGGACACCACTATGCACACACACACACACACACACAATTGACGTAGATAAGACATGCGCCCTCCAACAAACAACTGGTAAAACAGGAACCAAACATAATATGTGTGAGATTGATGTAAACATTACAAATGGTGTGACTTTCTTTACACATCAAGAACAATATTACATCGACATACATGTGGAAATCTACCTTTGCAGTATTCATGGCTTACACAATATCAATGCATATTATAACAACATAAGCTTTGTGAATTTCCAATGTGTGTTTGCTTAAATTTCGTCCTTATTGATCACTATGTCTTTGTTTACCTGTTTTTAATGATCCAGAACGGCTATGCATACCGATTTTTTGATATATCAATTTGCCAGAAATATCATACGGAGTGGGCTTTGTAATATAACATTACATGCATGAATAGAATATAAAGCAAGCAATGATTTATTTTATTCTCTAAATGTTTAAAGAAAAGCGTCTAATGTACCATTTTGTTAACATCATTACGACAATAACATCAGGATCGGGATAAATTACATCAATATAATTATTGAATTGACCTTAATCCACAGTTGTGATATAATTCAAAGAAGATGACATTTACTTAACATTTAATGTGCTAATGTCAATAAACGATAGAGAATAATGAAGTGGTAACACAACATGGACAATCCATAGAAACTGGCAATTGCAGGTCACACAAGACAAAAATAAAAATCAAGCAAAATCAAAATAAACCCAACACAATGTGCGTTGGACACAACTATCCGCAAGCAAGCACAGATAACGTTAATAAGACATGAACCCTCTGACAAACAACTGGAGATAAAGACGACCCAACCATCGTTTCCATACGGATATCACAACACGGAACCCAAAACGTAAAGACACATAATAGGAGAACACAAAACACTAAACAGATGAGCAACACGGATCTTAATGACCGATAAATCGTTTACAAAAGCACCACACCTATGGGATCAAATCGTATTTATTAATATTGATAGGAATTAAACTGCTTTATTCAATCAAATTAAGACCAACTTGAAGAAATGTTAGAGAATACCGAAAAGCCAATCAAAAGTTCGAAATTAATTTCGTATACCACGAAATTGTGCTTAAGATAAAAACTGAAGATATACAAACAGATGAGGGTGGGGTCAACACGAAATACAAAAGCAATAAAAAACAAAAGATGGGAACCTATGCAGTTAATATTTATGGATGGCTAATTTGTAAGCTTATTGTACCGCAACGAACAATAAAAAGGAAAACGAACATGCAATACATATTCAAAATCATTTGCATATTGCAAAGTCTATATACAGGTAGGAAGATTTTCAAGGGGTAACCAAAGCATAATATATTGATTTTCAATATCTAAATGAATGCTCTAAGACGATGGTTGTATCGTGGTACATTATCATGTGCGATGTGTTTCCTAATAGCGTTGACGCTGTATAATAGGACAAATCATGTCAATGTTAGATATCATAAACCTCCAGTGTGGAATTGTCACAGTGAGGATAAACACAGCATTGGTATTGGCATACTGATTCCTTCTACCACTAAATACATAAATATGTGTTTAATTTTATTTATTGTTCCGTTTTATCTTATCATTTAATGTTTCAGCATTTATCTATTGAGCTTGTTACATAAATATTGTAACTGTAAATGAAAGAATATATATAATGGTAGTTATGCAGTTGTCAGTTTCTATTGATTGTTCATTCTTGAGAGCCACTTTCTCTAGCGTTTATATAAACCTATTACATGATTAAGGATGTACATATATATATACGTCATGAATTGTTTTCTTTCAACACACATTTTATTGAAATCACCAGTTGTTGCAGTAATATAAGGGGGAAAGGGTAGTTTATCTTAGAGGCCGCTGTTAGCTACAAAGCTTATTTGTCCGAGTGGAGAAAATAAGGCACAGCATACTTATTTTTTACAAGTAAAGAAGATCATACATATGTAAGAGGAGAAATATATCAAAGGGTAATTGCAATCCGTAAATCGAAGAAGGACAAATAATACAATGGCCCGAAGAAGGACAGTAAAGGGACAAAAGGACAAACAACGATCCTCAAGGATCTATTAGGATAAATTTCCCCCTTCTCCATTGAAATTAGTAGTCACAGTTTTTATATGAAATAACATTAGGCTGGTATGTCAAACAACACTGGCAAGATTAATATGCTTGGCTGAAAACGTGGGGTCCAAATACAATTTGGGAAAACAGTCAGTTTTCTATAGCTAAGCGTTAGCGAATGCCAAAGGGCAATCCAAAAATGACAATCTAGAGAAGCTGACAACTTAGGGTACACAAGACAAAATAAAACAAAGCAAAAACACAACACAATCTATGATGGACACCACTATGCACACACACACACACACACACAATTGACGTAGATAAGACATGCGCCCTCCAACAAACAACTGGTAAAACAGGAACCAAACATAATATGTGTGAGATTGATGTAAACATTACAAATGGTGTGACTTTCTTTACACATCAAGAACAATATTACATCGACATACATGTGGAAATCTACCTTTGCAGTATTCATGGCTTACACAATATCAATGCATATTATAACAACATAAGCTTTGTGAATTTCCAATGTGTGTTTGCTTAAATTTCGTCCTTATTGATCACTATGTCTTTGTTTACCTGTTTTTAATGATCCAGAACGGCTATGCATACCGATTTTTTGATATATCAATTTGCCAGAAATATCATACGGAGTGGGCTTTGTAATATAACATTACATGCATGAATAGAATATAAAGCAAGCAATGATTTATTTTATTCTCTAAATGTTTAAAGAAAAGCGTCTAATGTACCATTTTGTTAACATCATTACGACAATAACATCAGGATCGGGATAAATTACATCAATATAATTATTGAATTGACCTTAATCCACAGTTGTGATATAATTCAAAGAAGATGACATTTACTTAACATTTAATGTGCTAATGTCAATAAACGATAGAGAATAATGAAGTGGTAACACAACATGGACAATCCATAGAAACTGGCAATTGCAGGTCACACAAGACAAAAATAAAAATCAAGCAAAATCAAAATAAACCCAACACAATGTGCGTTGGACACAACTATCCGCAAGCAAGCACAGATAACGTTAATAAGACATGAACCCTCTGACAAACAACTGGAGATAAAGACGACACAACCATCGTTTCCATACGGATATCACAACACGGAACCCAAAACGTAAAGACACATAATAGGAGAACACAAAACACTAAACAGATGAGCACACGGATCTTAATGACCGATAAATCGTTTACAAAAGCACCACACCTATGGGTTCAAATCGTATTTATTAATATTGATAGGAATTAAACTGCTTTATTCAATCAAATTAAGACCAACTTGAAGAAATGTTAGAGAATACCGAAAAGCCAATCAAAAGTTCGAAATTAATTTCGTATACCACGAAATTGTGCTTAAGATAAAAACTGAATATATACAAACAGATGAGGGTGGGGTCAACACGAAATACAAAAGCAATAAAAAACAAAAGATGGGAACCTATGCAGTTAATATTTATGGATGGCTAATTTGTAAGCTTATTGTACCGCAACGAACAATAAAAAGGAAAACGAACATGCAATACATATTCAAAATCATTTGCATATTGCAAAGTCTATTCTATATACAGGTAGGAAGATTTTCAAGGGGTAACCAAAGCATAATATATTGATTTTCAATATCTAAATGAATGCTCTAAGACGATGGTTGTATCGTGGTACATTATCATGTGCGATGTGTTTCCTAATAGCGTTGACGCTGTATAATAGGACAAATCATGTCAATGTTAGATATCATAAACCTCCAGTGTGGAATTGTCACAGTGAGGATAAACACAGCATTAGTATTGGTATACTGATTCTTTCTACCACTAAATACATAAATATGTGTTCAATTTTATTTATTGTTCCGTTTTATCTTATCATTTAATGTTTCAGCATTTATCTATTGAGCTTGTTACAAAAATATTGTAACTGTAAATGAAAGAATATATATAATGGTAGTTATGCAGTTGTCAGTTTCTATTGATTGTTCATTCTTGATAGTCACTTTCTCTAGCGTTTATATAAACATATTACATGATTAAGGATGTACATATATATATACGTCATGAATTGTTTTCTTTCAACGCACATTTTGTTGAAATCACCAGTTGTTGCAGTAATATAAAGGGAAAAGGGTAACGTAACTTAGAGGCCGCTGTTAGCTACAAACCTTATTTGTCCGAGTGGAGAAAATAAGGCACTACATACTTATTTTTAACAAGTAAAGAAGATCATACATATGTAAGAGGAGACATATATCAAGGGGTAATTGCAATCCATAAATCGAAGAAGGACAGATAATACAATGGCACGAAGAAGGACAGTAAAGGGACAAAAAGACAAACAACGATCCTCAAGGAACTATAAGGATAAATTTTTCAATTCTCCATTGAAATTAGTAGTCACAGTTTTTAAATGAAATAACATTAGGCTGGTATGTCAAACAACACTGGCAAGATTACTATGTTTGCCTGAAAACGTGGGGGTCCAAATACAAGTTGGGAAAAACTCAGTCTTCTGTAACTAAACGTTATCGAATACCAAAGGGCAATCCAAAAATGACAATCTAGAGAAGCTGAAAACTTAGGGTACACAAGACGAAATAAAACAAAGCAAAAACACAACACAATGTATGTTGGACACCGCTGTGCACACACACACACACACACACACACACAATTAACGTGAGCAAGACATGCACCCTCCAGCAAACAACTGGTAAGACAGGAACCAAACATATTATGTGTGAGATTGATGTAAACATTACAAATGGTGTGATTGTCTTTACACATCACGATCAATATTGCATCGACATACATGAGCAAATCTAACCTTTGCAGTATTCATGGCTTACACAATATCAATGTATATTATAACAACATAAGCTTTGTGAATTTTCAATGTGTCTTTGTTTACATTTCGTCCTTATTGATGACTATGCCTTTGTTTACCTGTTTTTAATGATCCAGAACGGTTATGCATACCGATATTGTGATATATCAATTTGCCAGAAATATCATACGGAGTGGGCTTTGTAATATAACATTACATGCAGAAATAGAATATAAAAGAAACAATGATTTATTGCATATTAGTTTGTATCCCACGAAAACCTTATGAGAACATGATTTACGGTTTGTAGAAGAACAGTTGTGTAGCATAGTGATTGAGTTCTTATTTGAAGCTAAATAAAACAAAACCATGTGTTTGGCTGCTAATTTGTCATGGCATTTAAGAAGGTAAATTCAGCATCTCCGTCCTTTTAAGTCCATAATCCACAACAGCAACATATATGACATCAAGCATTACATTTCCAACTGTTATATGAATGCCATGACGATGATTGTATAATCGTACACTCATGTGCCCCTGAAATAATAAACAAAAAACAGCAGAAAATATTCAAATAAAGGGTTGGGCAAGGCAGGGTTACATGATTTTAAAAACGTGTTCCCTGGTCAAAAGCTTTCTTCAGACTGGTCATTTGTAGCCGAGGCGAAATGCACGGACCGTGTTTTCGCTGGCCACACTTATTAGCATACGAATATCAAGGGGCATGCAAATAGGGGGCAAATGAATCAATATTGATGAAAGACTCGATATAATTTATTTCAAATGACAATAACCGAATTTAATTTTTATTATTAATGTTCGGCTGCTAATTTGTCATGGAATTTACTCAATCATTTCTTAAACATCAAACAAATAAACAAACACTCAAATTGTCAAGCAATAAATGATGACGATTCTTCAATGTACTGAAAGGCGAGCCAACAGTAAGGTAAGTCTATAATCAGCTGCTGGGTACATCATAGCAGCAGAAGGTAAATTCGGCCATAATTTACAGTTCTACAACAGTAAACTGTAAATCCTCCAAACAATTTACCCAATGACAAATTAGGCAGTCTTCTGCATCATTTGCAAACAACATTGACAAAAAGTCTTATGTAAAAATTCAACATTTAATAAATTGTCAAATTCAACACACTTTAGATTTATCAAAATTACAACTCAAGCTTCAGAAAAACATGACAATCAACATGGTAAACAATCTAATTATCCATATTTCAAATTGGCTCCATGAAGTGGAGTAAACATATTTAACAAAGGCAACAACAATACAAAGCATGCATTTCAACATTTGCTTATCTCAGTTAAAAGGATAAACAAAACAATGAAGGTATTTCAAAAATGTTTCGAGAGCACCTTGTATTTGTTTGAGAAAAATGTCATTGGCAATAAACGATAAATGCACACCGTCCTTTTTAAGCAAAGTGGGGTGTTTGTCATCGAAATCCGGATGTCTTATAACATATCCGCCTATCTTTAATAAATAAGAACGGGCGCCTCTATTCACCCTCTTTCTGGTTATTTCCATATTTCTTATATTTTCGGAATACTTCCATTTCATTCTAGGTAGAATACTTGACCATACAAGAGATGTACCAGGTAAGATACTTGAAAGAATAGCGATAGTAAGCTTAATGTGAAAAAGTCATTCTCCACAGGGGACAAGACCAATGTCATTACCTCCGCAATGTATAATTACTGCAAACGGAATGCCCCTGTAATTTATCAAACTGTGAATCAAAGGAACAACGTTTTCCCATCTCATACCAGGCATTCCAACCAACACTAATTGGCATTCAAGTTAATGTAGGCCTAAATATGTACCTGTTGGTCTAATTTTTGAGTGCTCACCAGCTCTTTGAATTATTGAAGAACCAACCACCCATATTTCTTTGTTAATGCTTGAAAACAAATTTAATGTAACATATTCAACCGAATATACCGTTTGTAGCATGACGATTTCCAGCGACCATTTACCATAATAGTTTTTTCGTCCATGCCATTTAAAAATGATTGTGTTGCAGCACCTATGCGCAATGAATAGGTATTAAATTCATCTGAACTTTAACCATCGAACGCCAAAGCATTTCGAGTGAGATTTTGGTTATTCATGTGACAAAACAATGGCCCTTCCACATTTGGCCTCATTAAAAAATAATTCAGCATTAAATTAACAGGACATACTAACTGGTCAGTCTTTGACAATGGAATTGCTACGTAAAGAATATCGGCTTTAGAATCAAACGCTACATCAGATATCTTTACAATATGATTACTATTCAAGTTTGACATGACTATTTCACCAACCCGTAAATATCCGAAAAAGGCAATTGAAAATGCACAGCTGAATAAAACGGATTCATAAACAGAAAAGCAAACTTTGTACAACGCTTTTGTAAGCTTAATCAGTATTTTTAGCGTGATAGATTTACGGCAGTCATGCCTTTTATCTAAACTAATAATTCCTCTCATCATCTTTTGAATTATGAAGGACTGTGTAACGTCTTCAAGGCCGTTACTCTTAATATAATAGTTAATTCCTGACAAATATGCTTTGACCGTTGAGGGGGAATAACCTTGTTTGAACATGAATGCTATATAATTAACTATATGAGTTATAGGACATGACCAAACATTTTCTAAGCCATGATTTTGTCGAAATTTCTGAAAAGATGACAAGCCATTACGATAAGTTAACCAAGTATTATCTGAATTGGACGCTTCTAATAACTTCACACATTGTGGTCTAATAGTTTCCAAAACGTCTCTGGAACTGATGTCGGAAAAAATATCCGCCAATGGTGCCAATTTCTTGAATTTCTGAAAATTACCCCGAGAAATTAAGTCAGCGAAAACGTTGGTAAAGCCAGGTATAAATTGTGCTTGTATATGGAAGTTTCCTAATAAAGACCAAAACACAATATGCCTAACAAGTGTTATAGCCCTCTCTGATTTTGATGTGCAACAGTTCAAAATCTCTACAACAGACTGATTTTCATAGTGGAATAATATTTCCTTTCCGTGCCATTAATTTCCCCATAAATACACTGATACAGCAATGGGTATTAATTCTAAATATGTAATATCCTTCAAAATATTCCCCTGTTCCCATTCAGAGAGCCAATTCATACATGCCCATTTACCGTCAAAATAAATACCACAATCTTTCGAAACACACCCAGCACTGTCTGTGAACAGTCTTATTACTGAATTATTACCCACGAGTCATCCAAAATATAAGAAAAACCGTTAAAATTTTCTAAAAACATTTTCCATGTTAATATATCACTCTGCATAGCTTTTGTTATTTTAATCAAATGGTGAGGCTTCCTGGCCCTGTCACATGCTAAATACAAGCGCCTACTAAATGCACGGCCGGCTGGTAAAGCTCTCGCACAAAATACTAATGAACCAAATAATGACTGAAGTTGTCGTAATGTTATCTTTTTTCGCTTAAAAAATATAATAGCTCTTGCACCTTTTCATCAGGAATTTGAATTAACATATTTCCAGTGTCAATTCAAAGGCCCAAATAAGTTATCCTTGTTGATGGACCTTCCGTTTTATCATCAGCTATTGGGTCACCTAATTGTGCATAAACTTCGGTGAAGGTATTCATTAACTTTGAACAATTACTAGTTGTATATGCACCAGCAAATAAAAAATCATCAAGATAGTGATCAATTTCATGTATACCCGATTCCATTTCCGTAACCCAATGCAAAAAAGAAAAAAAAACGTTCAAAATGACTACATGAAACCGAACAGCCCATGAGTAGACATTTGTCAATAAAGTACCAATTACCAATTTTGAATCCTCGCAAATCAAATTCTCCTTGATGCATTGGCAATAATCTAAATGCAGATTTTACGTCCATTTTTGAACACTGTGCTTTAAAACCAAGTGTTGTAATCATAACAACTGCTCTATCAAAAGATTAATACTGATGTGTAACTTGTATCAATAAAATCATTAACACTTATATTAATTGGTGACGACAAGTTTGTAATTAAGCGAATTACGCCAGTCTTTTTGGGGACCAGTCCAATGGGAGACACTCTCAAATTTGAAAATGGACGATAGGAAAACGGCCCTGCAATTCTACCAGCATTTACCTCATTCATAACCTTTTCCCACGCTATTACAGGGTTATTCAAAACTGATTTTAAATTTCTTGATTGATAATGTACTCTCGGTCCTGCATAATTTATACGAAAACAATATCTAAAGCCATTGTATAAAATATCTGCTGCCTCTCGGTCAGGATAAACAGATAACAATTTTGACAAAATATGAAGATTAATTGGAGAATACCCCATACACCATATGTCCAAATGCCTGTCCTTTCCTGCAAAAAACAATTAATTTCAAAAACATTTTAATTTTGCATTTGTGTAAACTGAGTTGCTGTCCAGGAAATCTGGATGTACATATATACGTCAATAATTGTTTTCTTTCAACACACATTTTATTGAAATCACTAGTTGTTGCAGTAATATAAGGGGGACAGGGTAGCTTAACTTCGAGGCCGCTGTTAGCTACACAGCTTATTTGTCCGAGTGGAGAAAATAAGGCACAACATACTTATTTTTAACAAGTAAAGAAGATTATACATATGTATCAGGAGAAATATATCAAAGGGTAATTGCAATCCGTAAATCGAAGAAGGTCAAATAATACACTGGCCCAAAGAAGGACAGTAAAGGGACAAAAGGACAAACAACGATCCTCAAGGATCTATAATTTCCCCCTTCTACATTGCAATTAGTAGTTACTGTGTTGAAATGAAATAACACTAGGCTGGTATGTCAAACAACACTGGCAAGATTATTATGTCTGGCTGAAAACGTGGGGGTCCAAATACAATTTAGGAAAAAAGTTAGTCTTCTATAACTAAACATTAGAGAATACCAAAGGGCAATCCAAAAATGACAATCTAGAGAAGCTGACAACTTAGGGTACAAATAAAAAAAAGCAAAAACACAACACAATGTATGTTGGACACCACTATGCACACACACACACACAATTAACGTAAATAAGACATGCGCCCTCCAACAAACAACTGATAAAACAGGAACCAAACATAGGCTGTGTGATATTGAGGTAAACATTACAAATGGTGTGATTTGCTATACACATCACGAACAATATTACATCGACATACATGTGCAGATATAACCTTTGCAGTATTCATGGCTTACACAATATCAATGCATATTATAACAACATAAGCTTTGTGAATTACCAATGTGTCTTTGTTTAAATTTCGTTCTTATTGATGAATATGCCTTTGTTTACCTCTTTTAAATGATCCAGAACGGTTATTCATACCGATTTTGTGATATATCAATTTGCCAGAAATATCATACGGAGTGGGCTTTGTAATATAATATTTCATGCAGAAATAGAATATAAAAGAAACAATGATTAATTTTATTCTCTAAATGTTTATAAAAAGCGTGTAATGTACCATTTTGTTAACATCATTAAGACATTAACATCAAGTCCGGGATAAATTACATTAATATAACTATGGAATTGACCTTAATCCACAGATGTGATATAATACAAACAAGATGACATTTACTTTACATTTAATGTGCTAATGTCAATAAACGATAGAGAATACTGAAGTGGTAGCACAAATTGGACAATCCATAGGAACTGGCAACGCAGGTCACACAAGACAAAGAAAATAATAAACACAATATTGGTATTGGTATACTGATTCCGTCTACCACTAAATACATAAATATTTGTTCAATTTTATTTATTGTTCCGTTTTATCTTATCAGTTAATATTTCAGTATTTATCAATCTCTGGCGTTTATATCAACCTATTAGTCAACACACATTTTGTTGAAATCACCAGTTTTTGCAAGAATATAAGGGGGTAAGCGTAGCTTATCCTAAAGGCCTCTGTTAGCTACAAAGCTTGTTTGTCCTAGGGGAGCAAATAAGGCACAACATACTTATTTTTTCAAGTAAGGAAAATCATACATATATAACAGGAGAAATATATCAAAGGGTAATTGCAATCCGTAAATCGAAGAAGGACATAGAATACAATGGCCCGTCGAAGGGCAAACAACGATCCTCAAGGATATATAGGGCTAAATATCCCCCTTCTCCATTGAAATTAGTAGTCACTGTGTTGAAGCGAATTAACATTAGGCTGGTATGTCAAACAACACTGGATAGATTTTTATGCATGGCTGAAAATGTTGGGGTCCAAATACAAATTAGGAAAAAAGTCAGTCTTCTATAACTAAACGTTAGAGAATACCAAAGGGCAATCCAATAATGACAATCTAGAGAAACTGACAACTTAAGGTACACAAGACGAAATAAAACAAAGCAAAAATACAACACAGTGTATGTTGGACACCACTATGCACAAACAACACAATCAACATAAATAAGACATACGCCCTCCAACAAACAACTTGTAAAACAGGAACCAATCATATTCTGTGTAAAATTTGTGTAAACATTAAAAATGGTGTGATTTTTTTACACATCAAGACAAATATTACATCGACATACATGTGCAAATCTAACCTTTGTAGTATTCATGGTTTACACAATATCAATGCATATGATAACAACATAAGCTTTGTGAATTTCCAATGCATCTTTGTTTAAATTTCGTCCTTATTGATGACTATGCATATTACATCAATATAACTATTGAATTGACCTTAATCCACAGCTATGATCCCTTAATAGAGGAATATCCACAACAATGTCTTGTGAAGCATAATGTGGGCTCTGTTCGCTCAAGGACAAGGCATCTGACAATAAATGATAGACAATATATGTTTGTCGTGAAGGGCATTTTAATAAAATGCCAATTCAACATAATATAGACAAGTATCAAATACATGCAACATAATCTACGTCAAAAAGTATAAAATAAATGACTAGCCTAAATCAATAACAAAATCATATAAAAATATCCAAAACATTTAGCGAAGGTGGGGCATACAAGGCGCCACAAAGCTTCTGTTGTTTATATGAAATGAACCTCTGCATATTCTTCAAAAAAAGCGCCCACCCGAAAATTATACCTCATCACATAAAAATATCAAAAGAATTGAGCGAAGGTGGGGCATTAAAAACATCAAATATATACAAGATAATCTACGCCAAAAAGTCTAAAATAAATGACTAGCCTAAATCAATAAAAACATCACATAAAAATATCAAAAAAATTGAGCGAAGGTGGGGCATACGAAGCGCCACAAAGCTTCTGTTGTTTATATGAAATGAACCTCTGCATATTCAAAAAAACAGGAGAAGCTCCGCCCACCCGAAAATTATGCCTCATGGAATATAAACCTGAAATGTACCAAGGTGGCTTGTAATACACGAAAAATAGGACAATAATATCAAATAATAAAGTGAAACTTGTAAGCCTTAAATATATACTACCAGTAAAGTCCAAAAATATAAACTATGCATGCATGTCAAGATCAAGTTAATATCAACAGTCATGACAGTCACATTGCCCCTGTATACGTATTTCTCGGACGGGTGGTGACATAGCTTCAGGTATGGATAGCGAATGTGTAATGAATCTTTATGACAATGAACTAGACGGTATGAAGTTCTGGATAACATATGGACATAACGGCCAAATAATGTTGCTGTATTACAGCTGTCTGGACGGTTAATGAGTCAGTATCACAACAAATTGTCGGATTAATGAGACTGTATAACAACGTCATGTACGGTTAAATAGTATGGATAATAGTGAAATAAACAGTCAAAACACAGGAATAACTTCTGAGCATTAATAATATTCCCAAATGTTCCGCACATGTAATGTTGCAAAGTGTGGTAACTTCAGTGTGAATTGCAGTATTTGGCATAATCTTCAGCATGCAGTCTATGCAGTCTACTTCCGCTACATTAAGTGTGTTACACCAGTCTTATAATAAAGGATTTGCACTGCTGCGCGGCTTCACCATCACAAGTGTTAAAGTCAGGTTCATCCATAATGTAATATTTACACTCGTTGCGTTTTTTACAATTAGAAGTCACTACCCTATCATATAGGGCGTTAAACTGTTAATATGTTATCCATACAGACTGAATTTCTACACACGATCTACCTTCCGAGTCAACTTTCCAATTAGCAAATCATACATACTTGACGATCTCACGAGCATGCTATATGCAATGCACTAAAATCTCATCTTGTAGAATGTGTCACCATTCAAACTACAACAGGGACAAGTTCCACATAGCATATGTCACTGAAGAGTACTATGGAAGCATAACAAAAATTGAAATATTAAAACACAACGATAAAATTGAACGCAAGCCACATTGGTCAACATATATCTATGTAGCAAAATTCATGAACAATCACATCCGCTTCAGACGGTCAATGGTAAATTTAATTGGCAAGTAATATAGCTGATTATATATAAGATTACAGCCGCCTCAGACAGTCTGTAATGTAACCTGACTGCAATCAGCACATCCACAAGCACATACCATGTATTAAGCAGTAAACCCTTTATCAATACAACTATCACAGCTGCCTCAGACAGTGTGTGTATTTGCCACATGTAAATAAGTAATGTTGACACATGAAATAACGAAAACCCCTATCCTCATTGATATTTCCAAAAGTTATATATACGCATACAAGCCGCCTCAGACAGGCTTGTATACAAGTATATGTATGTACATAACATAGCTGAAATGACCTAAAATGAGTAAAATGCTTACAAGGGTAATAACAAAATTACCGAACTCCGAACAATCTTACAAAAAGAAAGTCAAAACTCATAATTATATTAACAGACAAAATCAGTCAACAACCGGTAAACTGTGAAAACCGTAATGATACTGACTTGGTACAGGCATTTCTAAAGAAATGGTGGGTTGAATCAGATTTTAAAGCGCCAAACCTCCCGCTCACATTACGGTTCAAAGGTTCCGGCTGTCACTATAGCAGTATTTAAATACACGAACATAATAGGTAAAATAGTTGTCAAAGCAGTATCATATTCGGTGACGTAAATGTCAAAAATATTCTTACGTTGCACATTGATAACAAAAATATCCTTGATATTTTTCTTGACATCTTTATCTTTATACATTTTCACTATCTGAAAATGCATCGCTTATAATCGTCTCTGCAGAGACGGAATATATATCGACAAAATCTTGGTATCGGAATATAAACCTTTGAACAGTTCAAATAAGGCGAATCTTTTAATAACCCTGGTCCAGTAGCCTGTTTCTCAGATGAAGATGACGTTTCAGGAAATGAGAATAATTGCTACTGGTCCTTGCATAGCGAATCAATCGCGAGATGTAGACACCATATGCAGGAGAAGCTGGTATATTGCTGCACATGTTTGGAAAATTTATGATTTTAAAATTGAAGTCGTCCCGTTTATCATAAATTTTAGTACTGAGTTGACCACTGTCGTCAAATTCGAGGTATAAGTCCAAAGATGATGCGGACGAAGCTGTATATGTGGTCTCTTTAGCTTCCAGCTCTGGAGGATATATCACTGGAAGAAATTCTGCAAATCTAGAATTATTGATAGATAAAAAGTCTTCAATATACCTGTATGTGGAATTAAAGGCTCTGGCCTCATGATTCTTCTTATCTTTTACAAGCTTTTGAAGAAACTCCGACTCATATGAGTATAAAAATAAATCGGCTAGAAGAGGGGCACAATTCGTACCCATTGGCATGCCGACGACCTGCTGAAACAGTGTCCCTCCAAAGGAGAAAACTATGTTATCGATGAGGAACTCTAGCATACTGATCACTTGTTCCTCGGAGTAGCATGTTTTACCTTTTTGAATTTTGTTTGAAAAATATGTGGAATTGTAGCACAACAAATTTTGAGCCATAGTTTGTTTCTTTTAAGCGGGTTTTACATTTGTCAAGCGGTAGGGTGGTATATAGAGTTGAAAAATCAAAAGTTTTGATTGAGGATACCTGAGAGAAAGATCTTGATTTCAGGTTATCCAAAAGATCTTTAGAGGTTTTCAAAATCCACATGTGATTTATGCTACTACGCGAATAAACAGTTTCACAATATTTATGTTATCCCTATACTAGGTAAAGGTGGAACACGAATGTATCTAAGAAAAGAGTCAGAATGCCAGCGACCCATAGCTTTAATTATATTATCAGGTATTCCCATCATAGGTGCTCTTGTTGCCACCGCAATGCGAAAACTATGCGATTTGTAATGAGTTATATCGTAATTTGCAAATAATAAAGCTTCATTTAAAACTGAACAAAATTCACTCCTTTTAATATAACTTAGATCGCTGTAGCAAAAATGTGGACCTTTGGATCTTCCACGTATGCGTACAAATTCTCTTAGTTTTCGTACTGGGCAATAGTTGGCTTTAGCTTGACTCTTAATTTCCAGTAGGAACGGTTGTTTAGAAGTGCTATGTTTAAAATGTGACATCTTCAGATTAACTGTACTTTGACCAGATTTATATTTATGTAATGTGACATCCTGAAACAGCAGCACATTTTGATAGGTTTTTGAAGGTGAAGTTATTTCCCCAATTCTCAAGAATGCAAAACATGCTAATAAAAACATAGCCTCAAACATGATTCTTTGGTAGTACGCTTTTGTCACATGTGCCAAAGCTTGTAATAAATGACCAAGAACTGTAACTGTTATTGGACGGTGAATGTCTGGACCTGCTGCTAGGCGTTTATCACCATTTATTAGTTTCTTAATAATGAAATTGTTGGTAATGTCAGGTTTGCCTTTGAATTTCAGATAATATGACAAAGCTTCAAGATATGTAGAAATGGTGTTAGGAGATTTCCCTTCTTCGAATAAATAAGCTATAAATAAAATATGTTTTTCCACGGTAAAGTCAACAAGTTCAGTCTTAGGAAAATACTTATCTAAAAATATTGTCATTTTTTGTATGGCTGTGCTATATGTACTCTTGGTGTTGGGTGCAATTGCGCCATCTAGCAGCAGTTCCGCTGTATCAATTAAATGACAAGAAACTTTGGATCCACTGTCGTAGGATGATCGTGCATAAATGGGGCTCTTTTTCTGAACTCCTGAAACCGAAAACGTGAAAGCAAGTCAGGCAAAGCGTTTATATCACCATGGATGTGTACCGCCTTAGGTGTGATATTGTATTTCATACATGACACCACAAATATCCGTACTAATCTCATAATGTGTGGATCCTTTGATGTTTGTTTGTTTATGATATATATTACAACCATGTTATCTGAATATAACACCACACATTTGTTAGTTAACTGGGACCCCCAAACTTCAATGGATAAAACAAATGGATACAGTTCTTAATAGGCTATGGGGTAATATTTTACCAACTCATTCCATGAACCATAAAACCACTCACTTTCAAAAATCGCACCGAAGCCCAGAAACCCAGCTGCATTCGTGTATAAATGCAACTTGTTTGCCGAAGTCCAAATTTGCTTCAACAACATTGTTTTGCCGTTGAAATGCTCAATAAAAAGCAACCTCGCTGCAATGTCTAACCTACTTTCTTTGTTCAGCCTAATATGAACATGTGGTTGCTATATACCTTTAGTACGGTCTATTAGCCTGCGCAGAAAGGTTCTACGTGGCTGAACGACGCAACAGGCAAAGCTTATCAAACCAATCAATGATTGCAGTTCACGTAGAGTAACTTTCCTTCTCACTCTAATTTCAGATAGACTATTCTTAATTGTTAAAACGTTATCGATAGCAATGGTATCCAACTCAATACCTAGAAATGTCATAGTTGTTGGGCATAAACGGTGTTTTCATCCTTAATAGGAACACTCACGGTATTGCACATTTTGAGGAAAGTTTTCAAGTTTTGATTACCTACGTTTTTATTCTGGCCACTTAAAATCAAATAATCATCCAAAGCATGTACTATATGTGTGATACCACCTTTGGTATGAGCAATCCATTGAAGTGCACATGAAAATTCTTCAAATATCGAGCAAGAACTTGCGCATCCCATGGGTAAACATTGATCGAAGTAAAAGCAGCCATTAAACTTGATACCTATAATTGCATGATAATGTGGATGAATAGGTATTATCCGAAAAGCATTACTAATGTCTGTTTTAGCCATAGTTACATTGGGACCCATATTAAAAATAATGTCAATGGCATCGTCAATTGATGAATAATGAACTGTTTTTATTTCATCAGGGATGTGATCATTAATAGATGTATCCGTCGGATAAGAGAGATTGTGAATCAGACGACATTGGCCTACATCTTTTTTAGGTATAACCCCGATGGGTAAATATGCATATTGACAAAAGGCAATTCATGAAATGGACCCGCTATTCTACCTTGAGAAATTTCTTTTGCAGTTTTTCCACCACAATTCCCGGAAACTCACTAGCAGATTTTAAATTTGGCGATGCTCTGAAATGCATGTCACCTTGAAAACCAATTCGAAAACCATTATTGAAACCGCATACTAAATAGTTTGCTATTGCAGAATCATAATTTTGCAGAAGTAGAGCCAAAGTTTTGTGGATGACGGGAGTGACAGGTTGTACATAGTTATTTTTTGTTTGGTTGATTTGAATTGGTATTTCCCTTATGTTTGCTTGCGAGGCACTTGAGCACTGAATGCTCCTCTCCACATTGTGAACATTTGTGAGAGAGTCTGCAGTTGGGCACTTTGTAAAATCCATCCTCGTTAAAGGAACAATATAATCCTCTGGGATATCGACCTCCAGATTCATTATTTCGAAATGTTCCTCTAGTGTTTCGAAAGAGACGGTTGCATCCACAATTGAGAAATGTATTATCTCTGGTGACAAAGATGCCTGAAAAATTATTATCCCTTGCCCTGGTTGCCATGATATAAAATTCAATATTGAAGACCTCCCATGGTAGGCCCTTTTCATTTGTACTGATATTGTTTTGATGCAGAAGCAATGCAGATCAATGTATTGATCTTTCCAAATTTGTTGTTTTTATTTATCGTCGATCAAAGCAGAAATGGGAGTAGATATTGCCCCAGTGTTCGTTGGTTTTTCCCAATCGTTGTATGATACATCTGTAATGAATTATACATCCATTTCTGCTTCATTGTCAGTATCAGGTATTAAATCTACATTAAAATTGTCTTCACCTTCATGTTCTGTAGTGGGACCACCCTTTATTAACTTGTCAACCACTGAGTTTGCTATCTTGTCAATCGATGTTTGTTCAGTTTCAGGACTCAGTCCTGTTGATGATGACTGGCTCCTTTGAATTGTTGTCTTAGGTGACTTATTCTTTCTCTTTCGGGATTGGCCAGGCTTTACTTTCAGCATTTTAGCAGGTCGCCTCAGACAATCCTGATTAAAAGAGTGTCAACGCATAGCATAATTAGATGTACCTGAAAAACATAACTTACAAATGAAGCATAGCACCGAGTTATTAAGTGTACATGTATTACTCAAGTATACCCTTCTGTATGTAATCCATGTACAAAATGTACCATTATGTGCATGTTGACATGTGTTTGTCAAGAAAAAATACTTAACTTAACCATAAACACATTTTGTTTATTATGTAAGAAACCATACTGTGTTGCACCATACATGATGTAAGTTCAAATAAATGTATTAAAACTTTTAAAACTGGACTATGCCACACCATTGTGCCACAAATAATTAGCAACGGTTGAACATTAATGTGCCGCACCATACAGGCACAAATAATTGTATCAAACTTTAGAAACTGTAATGTGCCGCATCATACAGGTACAAATAATTATATCGAAACTTTTAAAACTGTAATATGCCACACCATACAGGCACAAATAATTGTATTGAAGCTTTAAAATATGTAATGTGCTACAGCATACAGGCACACATTATTGTATCAAACTTTATAAACTGCAATGTGCCACACCATACAGGTACAAATAATTCTATCAACTTTTAAAATCTGTAATATGCCACACCATACAGGCACAAACAATTGTATCGAAGCTTTTAGAACTGTAATGTGCCACACCATATAGGCACAAATAATTGTATCAAAACTTTTAAAACTGTAATGTGCCACTTCATACAGGCACACATAATTCAAGCAAACTTTTAAACTGCAGTATGTCACTTAAATTGTAATGCGTTGCACCTTACAGGCACAAAACTATGTATAATTAGCTAAGATCCTACCCTCAAGCCCAAAAGGGGGTTATATTCATGCTCAATTCAACCATATGGAGCATCTGTTCAAATTTGTCTATGGTTAATTTGACATTACCTACCAAGAAAATGTGTAAGCAAAAACAAGCACCATATATGCCTAACCATACAAGCATATTTTATTTTTTTTATTTTATTTTTTAATAAATTATGTATGGGTTACTTTTATAATGACTAAAAGCTTAGTAGAGGAAATTCAATGAATCTTCTTATGTTCATTTCAATAAACTAATAACAGCTGCTCGCACACTATTATAATATTCTGTATACCCATATACCTCATTTAAATGCACCTCATCATCTGTATCAACACATTCTTGATTTTCTGGGCTCCAAAAGCCGGAGTGTCACCAAAATTGTACATCTTCCACTCTGTCTTCTTTAAAATATTTTCTTAAGAAGGTATTTAGTGTATCTACCCGATCGTTGAACCATGGTATATCAACAGGATGCCATATCCTTCGTCTAGGCCATTGTCGATGTAAAATCTGCAAAACTGCCACTCTTTGTACATGATAACAATATTTTAATGTTAAAACTAACACTATTATTTTTTGTTCTATCTCTTAAACTGACCTATCCAACTGACATAAATCATTTGAACCCACTTGCAGTAAAACAACTGTCGGCTCTAAGCTTCCAACCATATACAAACATCTTTCTTTGATGCAATCTATCTTGGCCCCTGGGTAGCCTCTCAAGAAAACCTGCTCACTGTGTGGATTTAAGTTTAAATTTTAATTGACATCAGCACGTACATTAAAACTGAGAAAATCATAAAAGCGGCTAATAAAAGAATGCCCAAGTATCAAAACTTTTGTTGCCATTTTATTCAAAGTATTAAATGCAATGATGCATCAAAACATGTTGCACAATAACCCATGCCGATATCTAGGTCACGATCAAAAGAATTAAAAATATCAAAGATTCTTTATACAACGTTGATATAAACCCTCAAATCACAATAAATACTTACATCAATCCATATTCTTACTGTCAATGCATATGATAAGACGAAAACATAACTTTAAATTAATAACAAATCTTGAAAATTGCTTTGAACTAAAAAGTTTAGTTTACAATTTGAAGTTTATAGATGGCGCTGCAAAAAATCAATAGTGATATAATGATGTACTATCTAAAAATAGCAATCGCATAGATTGCCATGCAATCATAAAACTTCAGTGAAAAAGATTTCATAAGATTACTAAAAAATTATTTAGGTATCATAAATTTATTTATGTTCAATAAATCCACTTATGATATAATACAAATAAGATGACATTGACTTAACATTTAATGTGCTAAAGTCAATAAATGATAGAGAATACGAAAGAGGTAACACAAAATGGAAAATACATAGAAACTGGCAACACATGTCACACAAGACAAAGAAAAAACAAAAACAAAAACAAAAAAAAACCCAACACAATGTGCGTTGGACACCACTCTCTGCAAGCAACCACAAATAACGTTAATAAGACATGAGCCTTCTTACAAATAACTGGAGGTAAAGACGAACCGAACATCGTTTGATGACTCCCTTTATTTACCTGTTCTTAATGATCCAGAACGGTTATGCATACCGATTTTGTGATATATCAATTTGCCAGAAATATCATACGGAGTGGGCTTTGTAATATAACATTACATGCAGAAATAGAATATAAAAGAAACAATGATTTATTGCATATTAGCATGGTTGTATCGTGGTACATTATCGTGTGCGATGTGTTTCCTAATAGCGTTGACGCTGTATAATAGGACAAATCATGTCAATGTTAGATATCATAAACCTCCAGTGTGGAATTGTCACAGTGAGGATAAACACAGCATTGGTATTGACATACTGATTCCTTCTACCACTAAATACATAAATATGTGTTCAATTTTATTTATTGTTCCGTTTTATCTTATCATTTAATGTTTCAGTATTTATCTATTGAGCTTGTTACATAAATAGTGTAACTGTAAATGAAAGAATACATATAATGGTAGTTATGCAGTTGTCAGTTTCTATTGATTGTCCATTCTTGATAGCCACTTTCTCTAGCGTTTATATAAACCTATTACATGATTAAGTATGTACATATATATATACGTCATGAATTGTTTTCTGTCAACACACATTTTATTGAAATCATCAGTTGTTGCAGTAATATAAGGGGGAAAGGGTAGCTTAACTTAGAGGCCGCTGTTAGCTACAAAGCTTATTTGTCCGAGTGGAGAAAATAAGGCACAGCATACTTATTTTTAACAAGTAAAGAAGATCATGCATATGTAAGAGGAGAAATATATCAAAGGGTAATTGCAACTCGTAAATCGAAGAAGGACAAATAATACAATGGCCCGAAGAAGGACAGTAAATGGACAAAAGGACAAACAACGATCCTCAAGGATCTATCAGGATAAATTTCCCCCTTCTCCATTGAAATTAGTAGTCACAGTTTTTAAATGAAATAACAGTAGGCTGGTATGTCAAACAACACTGGTAAGATTAATATGTTTGGCTGAAAACGTGGGGTCCAAATACAATTTGGGAAAACAGTCAGTTTTCTATAGCTAAACGTTAGCGAATACGAAAGGGCAATCCAAAAATGACAATCTAGAGAAGCTGACAACTTAGGGCACACAACACAATGTATGCTGGAGACCACTATGCACACACACACACACACAATTAACGTAGATAAGACATGCGCCCTCCAACAAACAACTGGTAAAACAGGAACCAAACATAATATGTGTGAGATTGATGTAAACATTACAAATGGTGTGACTTTCTTTACACATCAAGAACAATATTACATCGACATACATGTGGAAATCTACCTTTGCAGTATTCATGGCTTACACACTATCAATGCATATTATAACAACATAAGCTTTGTGAATTTCCAATGTGTATTTGTTTAAATTTCGTCCTTATTGATCACTATGCCTTTGCTTACCTGTTTTTAATGATCCAGAACGGTTATGCATACCGATTTTTTGATATATCAATTTGCCAGAAATATCATACCGAGTGGGCTTTGTAATATAACATTACATGCATGAATAGAATATACAGCAAGCAATGATTTATTTTATTCTCTAAATGTTAAAAGAAAAGCGTCTAATGTACCATTTTGTTAACATCATTACGACAATAACATCAAGATCGGGATAAATTACATCAATATAATTATTGAATTGACCTTAATCCACAGTTGTGATATAATACAAACAAGATGATATTTACTTAACATTGAATGTGCTAATGTCAATAAACGATAGAGAATAATGAAGTGGTAACACAACATGGACAATCCATAGAAACTGGCAATTGCAGGTCACACAAGACAAAAATCAAAATCAAGCAAAATCAAAATAAACCCAACACAATGTGCGTTGGACACAACTATCCGCAAGCAAGCACAAATAACGTTAATAAGACATGAACCCTCTGACAAACAACTGGAGATAAAGACGAACCAACCATCGTTTCCATACGGAAATCACAACACTGAACCCAAAACGTAAAGACACATAATAGGAGAACACAAAACACTAAACAGATGAGCAACACGGATCTTAATGACCGGTAAATCGTTTGCAAAAGCACTACACCTATGGGTTCAAATCGTATTTATTAATATTGATAGGAATTAAACTGCTTTATTCAATCAAATTAAGACCAACTTGAAGAAATGTTAGAGAATACCGAAAAGCCAATCAAAAGTTCGAAATTAATTTCGTAAACCACGAAATTGTGCTTAAGATAAAAACTGAATATATACAAACAGATGAGGGTGGGGTCAACACGAAATACAAAAGCAATAAAAAACAAAAGATGGGAACCTATGCAGTTAATATTTATGGATGGCTAATTTGTAAGCTTATTGTACCGCAACGAACAATACAAAGGAAAACGAGCATGCAATACATATTCAAAATCATTTGCATATTGCAAAGTCTATATACAGGTAGGAAGATGTTCAAGGGGTAACCAAAGAATAATATATTGATTTTCTAAATCTAAATGAATGCTCTAAGACGATGGTTGTATCGTGGTACAATATCGTGTGCGATGTGTTTCCTAATAGCGTTGACGCTGCATAATAGGACAAATCATGTCAATGTTAGATATCATAAACCTCCAGTGTGGAATTGTCACAGTGAGGATAAACACAGCATTAGTATTGGTATACTGATTCCTTCTACCACTAAATCCATAAATATGTGTTCAATTTTATTTATTGTTCCGTTTTATCTTATCAATTAATGCTTCAGCATTTATCTATTGAGCTTGTTGCATAAATATTGTAACTGTAATTGAAAGAATATATATAATGGTAGTTATGCAGTTGTCAGTTTCTATTGATTGTCCATTGTTGATAGCCACTTTCTCTAGCGTTTATATAAACCTATTACATGATTAAGGATGTACATATATATATACGTCATGAATTGTTTTCTTTCAACACACATTTTATTGAAATCACCAGTTGTTGCAGTAATATAAGGGGGAAAGGGTAGTTTAACTTAGAGGCCGCTGTTAGCTACACAGCTTATTTGTCCGAGTGGAGAACATAAGGCACAACATACTTATTTTTTAACAAGTAAAGAAGATCATACATATGTAAGAGGAGAAATATATCAAAGGGTAATTGCAATCCGTAAATCGAAGAAGGACAAATAATACAATGGCCCGAAGAAGGACAGTAAAGGGACAAAAGGACAAACAACGATCCTCAAGGATCTATTAGGATAAATTTCCCCCTTCTCCATTGAAATTAGTAGTCACAGTTTTTATATGAAATAACAGTAGGCTGGTATGTCAAACAACACTGGCAAGATTAATATGTTTGGCTGAAAACGTGGGGTCCAAATACAATTTGGGAAAGCAGTCAGTTTTCTATAGCTAAACGTTAGCGAATACCAAAGGGCAATCCAAAAATGACAATCTAGAGAAGCTGACAACTTAGGGTACACAAGACAAAATAAAACAAAGCAAAAACACAACACAATGTATGATGGACACCACTATGCACACACACACACACACACACACACACACACACACAATTAACGTAAATAAGACATGCGCCCTCCAACAAACAACTGGTAAACAGGAACCAAACATAATATGAGTGAGATTGATGTAAACATTACAAATGGTGTGACTTTCTTTACACATCAAGAACAATATTACATCGACATACATGTGGAAATCTACCTTTGCAGTATTCATGGCTTACACAATATCAATGCATATAATAACAACATAAGCTTTGTGAATTTCCAATGTGTCTTTGTTTAAATGTCGTCCGTATTGATCGCTATGCCTTTGTTTACCTGTTTTTAATGACCCAGAACGGTTATGCATACCGATTTTTTTAGATATCAATTTGCCCGAAATATCATACCGAGTGGGCTTTGTAATATAACATTACATGCATGAATAGAATATAAAGTAAGCAATGATTTATTTTATTCTCTAAATGTTTAAAGAAAAGCGTCTAATGTACCATTTTGTTAACATCATTACGACAATAACATCAAGATCGGGATAAATTACATCAATATAATTATTGAATTGACATTAATCCACAGTTGTGATATAATACAAACAAGATGACATTTACTTAGCATTTAATGTGCTAATGTCAATAAACGATAGAGAATAATGAAGTGGTAACACAACATGGACAATCCATAGAAACTGGCAATTGCAGGTCACACAAGGCAAAAATAAAAATCAAACAAAATCAAAGTAAACCCAACACAATGTGCGTTGGACACAACTATCCGCAAGCAAGCACATATAACGTTAATAAGACATGAGCCCTCTGACAAACAACTGGAGATAAAGACGAACCAACCATCGTTTGCATACGGAAATCACAACACGGAACCCAAAACGTAAAGAAACATAATAGGAGAACACAAAACACTAAAACGATGAGCAACACGGATCTTAATGACCGGTAAATAGTTTGCAAAAGCACTACACCTTTGGGTTCACAGTGTATTTATTAATATTGATAGGAATTAAACTGCTTTATTCAATCAAATTAAGCCCAACTTGAAGAAATGTTAGAGAATACCGAAAAGCCAATCAAAAGTTCGAAATTAATTTCGTAAACCACGAAATTGTGCTTAAGATAAAAACTGAATATATACAAACAGATGAGGGTGGGGTCAACACGAAATACAAAAGCAATAAAAAACAAAAGATGGGAACCTATGCAGTTAATATTTATGAATGGCTAATTTGTAAGCTTATTGTACCGCAACGAACAATAAAAAGTAAAACGAACATGCAATACATATTCAAGATCATTTGTATATTGCAAAGTCTATATACAGGTAGGAAGATTTTCAAGGGGTAACCAAAGCATAATATATTGATTTTCAATATCTAAATGAATGCTCTAAGACGATGGTTGTATCGTGGTACATTATCATGTGCGATGTGTTTCATAATAGCGTTGACGCTGTATAATAGCACAAATCATGTCAATGTTAGATATCATAAACCTCCAGTGTGGAATTGTCAGTGTGAGGATAAACACAGCATTGGTATTGGCATACTGAATCCTTCTACCACTAAATACATAAATATGTGTTCAATTTTATTTATTGTTCCGTTTTATCTTATCATTTAATGTTTCAGTATTTATCAATTGAGCTTGGTACATAAATATTGTAACTGTAAGTGAAAGAATATATATAATGGTAGTTATGCAGTTGTCAGTTTCTATTGATTGTCCATTCTTGATAGCCACTTGCTCTAGCGTTTATATAAACCTATTACATGATTAAGGATGTACATATATACGTCAATAATTGTTTTCTTTCAACACACATGTTATTGAAATCACCAGTTGTTGCAGTAATATAAGGGGGGGAGGGTAGCTTAACTTAGAGTCCGCTGTTAGCTACATAGCTTATTTGTCCGAATGGAGAAAATAAGGCACACCATACTTATTGTTTACAAGTAAAGAGGATCATGCATATGTAGCAGGATAAATATATCAAAGGGTAATTGCAATTCGTAAATCGAAGAAGGACAGATAATACACTGGCCCGAAGAAGAACAGTAACGGGACAAAAGGACAAACTACGATCCTCAACCATCTATTAGGATAAATTTCCCCCTTCTCCATTGAAATTAGTAGTCACTGTGTTGAAATGAAATAACATTAGGCTGGTATGTCAAACAACACTGGCAAGAATATTATGTGTGGCTGAAAACGTGGGGGTCCAAATACAATTTGGGAAAAACGTCAGCCTTCTATAGCTAAACGTTAGAGAATACCAAAGGGCAATCCAAAAATTACAATCTAGAGAAGCTGACAACTTAGCCATATCAGGAAATAAATCATCTAGATCGCCTGTCATCGGTATCATATCAGGAAATGAACCAACTAGATCGCCTCTCATCGGTATCATATCAGGAAATCTACCAACTAGATCTCCTGTCATCGGTATCATATGACATCAATCAACTAGATCACCTGTCATCGATATGATATCAGGAAATCAACCAACTAGATCCCCTGTCATCGATATCATATGAGGAAATCAATCAACTATATTGCCTGTCATCGATATCATATCAGCAAATCAACCAACTAGATCGCCTGTCATCTATATCACATCAGGATATCAACCATCTAGATCACCTGTCACATCGGTATCATATCAGGAAATCAACCAACTAGATCTCCTGTCATCGATATCATATCAGGAAATCAACCACCTAGATCGCCTGCTCATCGGTATCATATCAGGAAATCAACCACCTAGATCTCGCCTGCTCATCGCTATCATATCAGGAAATCAACCAACGAGATCGCCTGTCATCGGTATATCAGGAAATCAACCAACTAGATGACTTGTCCTCGATATCATATCAGGAAATCAACCAACTAGATCGCCTGTCATCGGTATATCAAGAAATCAACCAACTAGATCACCTGTCCTCGATATGATATCAGGAAATGAACAACATAGATCGCCTGTCATCGGTAGCATATCAGGAAATTAACCAACTAGATCGCTGTCATCGGTATCATATCCAAACTGATTGCGAGATACTTTGGTGCAAGATAGAGATTGTGGGACACACATTCTAATCAAACAGAACACAATGTATAGCCAATGGTTCTGGTTCACTGGTAATTTCCTCCTCTATTCCTTGGAGCACCACATATGATACGTATTTTAGAGCAATAATTACATTAAATAAGGGTAATAACAAAATTATCGAACTCCGAACAATCTTACAAAGGGAAAGTCAAAACTTATAATTACATAGTTTATTTACATCCACAACCATGTATATATACATCTTCAAGAAAATACTATATAGAAGGGTGGTAAAAGAATCGTACATCCAACGATGATATACACTGTTATCCAAACCATTTAGGAGTATTATTACTTAGGTAAGGGGAATAGCAGGGATTAGCAATGCACATAATTTTACAGCACATACAACATGTACAAGTAAGGTTATAGGTGCACTAACCCGAGTTAATCTTATTAGCACGCTCACTATGCAGAGCAAAACATAGACTTTGTGTTATTCTCTCTATATTTATTATATGTTCTTTGCTTAAGTCTATTGACTTATGTATGTTTTCAGATGTAGCATCAAGCACTAGCTGTAGTTTTCAAACCTTCTTCTTCTAATCGCTGATATCCACCCGAGTAAGTCGAATTGAAGAAAAATGAAGAATAATGAAGAAAAGAACCCCAAACTACTATTTGTGTTGTTTTATGTGTTATTTATAACAATATTATGCATTTAATAATAATTTTGAATGCAAAAATTAAAAAAAAATTAAGAAAAATGATAGCAAATAGTATTACTGTTCTTCTTTTCCGAAATCGCGGCGATTTGCAGGACAGGTCCACTTGACACCTTCATAAAGAAAAGAAGCCATAGCATACGACAGGACAGGTCCACATGACACCTTCACGAGGAAAAGAAGCCATGACATACGACAGGACAGGTCCACATGACACATTCATGAGGGAAAAAAACCATACCATACGACAGGACAGGTCCACATGACACCTTCATGAGGGAAAGAAGCCATAACATACGACAGGACAGGTCCACATGACACCTTCATGAGGAAAAGAAGCCATGACATACGACAGGACAGGTCCACATGACACCTTCATGAGGAAAAGGAGCCATGACATACGACAGGACAGGTCCACATGACACCTTCATGAGGAAAAGAAGCCATGACATACGACAGGACAGGTCCACATGACACCTTCATGAGGAAAAGAAGCCATGACATACGACAGGACAGGTCCACATGACACATTCATGAGGGAAAGGAGCCATGACATACGACAGGGCAGGTCCACATGACACTTTCATGAGGAAAAGAAGCCATAGCTTACGGTTAACATAGTTTTAATTGTTTTTTATATGAAAATCTAGATTTAATAATCATTTTCTTTACTATATTACAAAAACAAATTGTCTAAAACGATATATTTTAGCAAATAGTATCATTGTTCTTCTTTTCCCAATCGCAGTGATTTGAAGTCATAATCTACGCTTTACATAGTTTTAAGTGTTATTTACATGTTTTTTTTTAAATCTAATCTGAATGAGCGACCTCACACTCTTCACCAATTCAGAAAGAATATCTAAGTCCTCCTAAACCTCAAAGTGAGAAAAAAACTAGTGCCCTCTTCGCTTGAGAATCGTAAACGTATAGAGGAACTGAACACTCTAGGCGAGGACTTAGAAGCTTCTTCATATGGTTCTGAAAAGGCCGATGAGCTGTCCATCAGAGTTAATGATGGACAGTTCAGTGACATTAGCCCTGTTGCTGGGGATGATAGCGACGAAATATCCCCTACTGTGGAAGAATGTACGGTCTCCACAGAAAGTGGACAAGTTATAGAGGAAATGGAAGTTGCTATATCTAGCACGAGTTTGAACAATCATACAGTAATCTTTGCTGGAGATGCAAAGGAGAAAACCATCACTTGCTACCAAGTATAGTCAATGCGCACAGAGAATTTGAATGCTATGAAAAGAAATCAAGATCGTCTGTTCAACTTGGGGGCATGAAGTTTGAAACGTGTGCAGATACCATGGTTTCAGATCCAAACTCATTACCCTTCGAATTGATGCAAAAAAAACCGGTAAAACCTTACAAAGTTGAAGAAAGAAGTTGCTATTTCATAGACAGAGATCCAAAACACTTCCATACAACCCTGAACCATCTCTGTAATCGGGGATGGGGCCATCATGGCCAGGATCGTATGGTAGTTGAACTTACAACTACCTATGCAATCAGTGCCTATCACCACTGTTGTTGTGAGTTCGAATCTCGATACGGACGAGGTGTACAACATTATGAAATAAAGTTTGTCAATGACTTGCGACAGATCGGTAGTTTTCTCCGGGTACTCCTCCACGATATAACACCATCAAACAAACAAACCGTAACCGGGCCATCATACATTCTGATCTACTACACCGTGATTTGAGATATCTCCAAACTGAATGTAACTTCTATGAACTACAACATATTTCGCTAAGAGGAGTTTGAAGATACTAATGGGGTAATCAGAATGCGTATATCGAAGAACAAACAACACAATGACCGAAAGAGAAAGTACAAAAGAACAAACAACGATCTACAAAACATTCATATATTGATTGATTGATTGGTGTTTTACGCCAACCTTAGCAATATTTCAGCTATACCGTGGCGTGAATTTGTTGTATTATTAAACATATACACCTACAAGATCCTTAGAAATATAACATAAAACATACCTGTCTATGACACAATCGGATAATATGTACAAATAAAAGAAACATTAAACATATAAAACCATATATTTAGAACTTATGGAATATAAAAATAGTTTTGTATATAAATTAAATCCTTTTAAAAAATTCAAAATTGTTTAGCATGCGACATTTGTAAATAAATCATCTAAATTTTCGACATTGCAAAATGCCTGCCGAACATCAGCAACATCTAAACTGTCTAAGCATGTTTAAGCGAAAAATGACTGAAACGTAAACAAAAAATGTACATAATATTAAAATATGTAATTATTATGATTAAATTTAAGGATAATCTGCCTCCGGGTAACAATAGACGAATTTTTGAGAGCTCTTTCAAGATTTTTTGATTTCCTGCTCCCAACGACTTTAAATTAATTCGCTCTACAAGAATTTGATATAATACAAAAAAGGCATCATGCACACTAACGTATATATTTATATTTTATATGCATACTGAAACATTTTTCAGAAACCAATAAATTACAATTTAGTTTTTTTTAATTAAGTTGTTTTACAAGATAAACCATTTGACAAATCTCGTGTAGTACATGGTAGGATATAAGTTCAGTCTGTAGTATATTACACCAATCCAGCATGGCGAAGGATGTTTACCGTAGCTATCATTACAGTACTTTTGATGGAAAACTGAAATGATAAGACAAAATCACTGATCAATTTATTCTAGTATATCGCGACAGCAAATTAATAGTTAATAAGACCAGGTAATGCTAACAAATAAAATTACGATTACCCAATTTTGTTTCGTGAAATTTACGGATTCTGATTACACCTTTGGTATATTCAAACTGTTCTTACATGCAAATATGTTATGTAGAGGTAAAATCTATACCCATAAGACACATACAAAACTTTTTAATTTCCAATCTTGAAACAGGAAAATTAATAAAATGCGGCAGGGTAAAAAGGAATGACAATTACTCATGTGAAAGAATACGAAATCTTCATATTTTAGTGAAACATTTATTATCAACAAGGGAACTGACAAATAACATGCTATTTCGATGCGGTCACATAACCGATGTCATCATCAAGCTAAGTTTATAGGTTAGAGTTCCTGCGAATACACATTACTACAATACTACGTACAAAACAACTTACAGTGATGTCAGCTGCGGTAGATTCTGGAACGCATATTCACTAACAAATGATGTAGGGTTGTTTTGCAATTCTCTGAAATATAGCTTCTCATTAGAAAACAGTAATATTGTGCTATAAATCGTGGTCAACTACAAAGCCATCTAAAGATTGAGGAACACAAAACAACGAAAAGCCCAGGAAGGGTAGCATTTCCTGAAATAGTTCGCTGGTTTGATTTTGTTTACTTACATCGTCTGTTTCACATGTATATGAATGGAATACCTTTTGAATTATCACGAGGGTAAGTATGTCATTTACCTCAAATTTGTCACCAATGGTCAACTATATACCAGACTCTATGGTGGCTTTGTGCATTATCTACTATTTAATTCATTGTTCTCTCCAATTGGAAAGTCCGAAGACAACATTTGTGTAACCAAAGCTCAATTTAAAAAAAAGTCCTGTTCCACAAGTGGCATTCACCATGCTGCTGACACCAATAACTGGTCATGTCACACATGGTGAAAAGTCATGAGCAAAGACAAATGAAATGGCCTGCAATCAGAACAAACCAAACATATCAGTGTTCATTTGTGACACTGTCTCGATAAAGGATAACACAATTGATGAAGGCGATCCTTATGAAGCCGAATATCACTTCAACTGAGAGACGTATACTCCATCTGCAGGTGCAGCTGGAATGTTGTTGCATATAAATAGAAAATTCACAAAGTGGAAATTGAAAATATCGCTTATTAAAAAGGTATCTTTCATAGTTTTGACATTGTTAACCTTTCAAACACTTGTGTATAACATTGACATTTTTTATCCTTTCAACCACTTGTGCATAATTTAGATATTTTTATCCACGAGTGGCATCATTCATCATGCTGCTGATGCCAACATCTGGTCATATGTCACACATTGTGCCATATAATCATGAGCAAATACAAATGAAATGACCTGCAATCAGCACAATCCAAGCATATCAGTGTTCATTCGTGACACAGATTCGATAAAGGATAACAAAATTCATATAGGCAATGCTCTTGAAGCTGAACATCATCTCAGCTGAGAGACGTATACTCCATCTGCAAGTGCTGCTGGAATGTTACTATATAGAAATGGAAAATTCTGAACGTGAAAATTCAAATTATCTCTTATTGAAAAGGTTTCTTTCAAATTATGAAGTAGATCTAGCTGTATTAGTGGTATCCGTTAGTTCAAGTTCAGGGAAATAGATACGATAAAAAACGTCAATGAACCTTGAATTATTCAGTGAAACAATACCATATATGCAGCGGAATTAAAGGACCGGGCTATCTACATTATTTTGAACATTTTTAGCCACTAGTGTAAACCACTTGTCTATACTATTGACATGTTTAACCTTTTGCCCACTTGTTAATAATATTGACATTTTCAATCGTTCAACCACTTCTGCATAATTTAGTTATTTTTATCCACTTGTGTATAATGTTGAATGTTTAACCTTTTAGACACTTTTATAAAGTATTGATATTATTAACCACTTGTATAAAATATTGACATTTTTTACCACTTGTATAAACTATGAACATTTAAAACCACTTGTATAGATTATTGATATTTTTAACCACTTGTGCATAATTTTCTTTATTGTGGTCAGTTATTTTGAGACTAGAGATGATTGTTTGTTTTGTTGATATTGATGGAATTGTTGACCATCATGGCATAAATCTTCATTCCATACCCATATCTCACATAGAATCGTTGAATATAAAAAAGTATCACTGACTAAGCATATTTTGTAAGTTACAACATGGAAAAATAGAAATTATTTAATACTTACAGAGTAGTAAGGCTTGTCAAGTTGCTGAATGCGCCTTCTTGGATTGATGTAATCTTATTAGAATTCAAATATCTACAAAATATAAAATACATACTAAATACAATGACAATTTGAGATCAAATAAACATAAGGTAAGTCGGAAGACAACATCTATGTAACCAGAATCAACATACCGAAGGACAAAGGTCAACGAGAGAGAAAGAGAGAGAACAAATGGGAAACAATGGTCCTCGTTTGAATCTAAAGTTTGAGCAACACGGACCCCATTAAAACTGGAGTTAGACACAAAAGCTCAAGATGGTAAATAAGGTCCTGTTCAACGAGTGGCATTCATCATGATGCTGATGCCAACAACTGGTGATATGTCACACATGGTGACAAGTCATGAGCGAAGACAAATGAAATGACCTGCAATCAGTACAAACCAAACATATCAGTGTTCATTTGTGATATAGATTCGATAAAGGATAACAAAATTCATGTATGCGATGCTCATCAAGCTGAACATCATTTCAACTGAGAGACGTATACGCCATCTGCAGATGCAACTGGAATGTTACTACATAGAAATGGAAAATTCAGAAAATGAAAATTAAAAGTATCTCTTATTAAAAAGGTTTCTTTCAAGTTATGAAGTAGATCTGGCTGTATTAGTGGTATCTGTTAGTTCAGGTTCAGGGAAATAGATACGATGAAAAAAGTCAATTAACCCTGAATTATTCAGTGAAACAATACCATCTATACAGCGCAATTAAAGGTCCGGGCTATCTACATTATTTTGGACATGTTTAACCACTAGTGTGAACCACTTGTGTATAATAGTGACATGCTTAACCTTTTGCCCACTTGTGTATAATATTGACATTTTAAATCTTTCAACCACTTCTGCATAATTTAGATATTTTTATCCACTTGCAAATAATGTTGAATTTTTAACCTTTTAGCCACTTGTAAAAAATATTGACATTTTTAACCATTTGAATGAAATATTGACATTTTTTACCACTTGTATACACTATTGACATTTTTAACCACCTGTATAACATATTGATATTTATAGCCACTTGTGTATAATCTTGACATTTTTAACCATTTGTGCATAATTTTGACATATTTAACCTGACAATTAATTTCAACTTGTTAAGAGGTGTCAGTATTTGTTAAGTATATGTTATAATTAAATCGAGGTATTTAGTCATAGACGTAGCTTGCTTTTGACAAGGCAGGTGTCCCGTCTCGGTTAATCTATTGATATCTTTACAGATTCACACACTATCTTGATCGTAGATCAATGGATCGTATGTGTTACATTGACCCACCATTTTCTATTTAAATTATCAATGTGGACCATAAATACAAACAATGTACATTTTTAGCAAGGAAGAAGGAAATGTGTAACTAATTTTCATTGATAATGTCTTTATATTATAATGTTCATGCTACATTACACCAGTGCTTGGTGTTCAGCCAGATCTCACATACTTAATACAGACAGTTCAACATTGAGGAGAAACGAATCAAACAGACTAAAACTTGGACTTTCTCCCGATTGGAAATGCTTGTGGAATGTCTCTGCTTTTTAAATTGGAATTTAAAACATCTAAACACTTGATTGAAGAAGAAAAGTGCTCCACTCTGTTGACTCCTTTCATGTTGCCATGCACCAAATACTGAAAGTACTGATTTCTGTTAACTATATTTTAAATATTATCAAAAGTAAGATTCTCCTCCTTTCGACATAGGTGCACATAGCCAAGTTTGGATATTCTATTGAGACCCGTTGGTTTGCATGCTCCCAACGACTTTTACATTATCTTGGTTTCTAATCTTTTGATTATGAGTGTACCTTATGAAGGTTATTCCAAAAACGCTTCGTGTTCTATATCTACATTTGCATTCCCTTATTAGTTTTTATTTGTTTTCATTTGATCAAATATGTGGCTTCCTGTTCTACCTTAAGCAGTTCATACAACAAGCTTTGTGTAATTTTAAGCTGTTGACAGAAATGGATCTTAATTTCATTGTACATCTGTGTATATGAGGTCTAGCCTTCATACACAATTTCCTTGACTTTGCTAGAAATTGGATTAAATGAACACATTCAGCCAAGATTATTGATCAAAGTGGACAGGTGATCATGTATCTTTAGCTATAAGTAATAAGTTAATATTAAACAATGTTCTTCAATTTTGTGTTACCATTCTGATGCTTTGCATCAATTGTTTCTTAAATAACAGAAATTGTAGATACATGTATTATGAGAAGAAAGTGCAAACAGTGATGGTCAACCATGCCACTTATATCAACAAAAGAAGGTTGTTGCCCGTCCCGAGAGAGTACCTGGATTTCCAACGTTATGTGTCGTGATTTTTATTGTAGTCAGTGATTTTGAGGTAAGATGTAGGCTTGTTGATATTGATGGAATTGTTGACCATCATGGCTTAGAAACTTGCTTTTCATAGTCACATCTCGCATATAATCCTTGAATATAAACATGTATCATTGACTAAACATATTCCATGTTTTGTAAGTTACAACATGGAAAAATCGAAATAATTTGATACTTACAGATAAATAAGGCTTGTCAAGTTGTTGAATGCCCCTCCTTGGATTGATGTAATCTGATTAGAATGCAAATCACTACAAAATATAAAATAAAGACAATGACAATTTAAGACCCGATTAGCAAAATGAAAGTGGGAAGAAAACATTTGTGTAATAAGAGCCATTATGTCGAAGGACAACGGTCAAAGAGAGAGAGAGAGAGAGAGAGAGAGAGAGAGAGAGAGAGAAGCAGATAGGAAACAATGGTCGACATTAGAAAACTAAATCTTGAGCAACAGGAACACCATTAGAATTTGAGTTGGACACTAAATCTCAAGATGGTAAATACGATTCATGCTGCTGCTGACGCCAACAACCGGTCATATGTCACACATGGCGACAAGTCATGAGCAATAACAAATGAAACAAGATGAACTGTGAGCTAATGCTCACGTATGATGCCCCCGCTCTTCGGCAAACGGAAAGTAGGAATCTGACGGATGAAAAAACGCTTCCCACCATATGGGGTACCTATGTGAAGCTTGTGACCAAATATCAGATTCCTGTTATCAAAAAATGTGCATATACAAATGTATGTTAAATGTGTATAAAAATCAACAAGATCGGCAAACAGGAAGCAGGAATCTGGTGGGTCCAAAAACGATTGCCACGATATGAGGTACATATATGAAGCTTGTGACCAAATATCATATTTCTGCCATCAATAGTTCCTGAGAAAATTGCGACGGAAAATGAGCATCTATCTTCAATGTGCATAAATATCAGCAAAGTCGAGAAACAGGACGTAGGAATCTGATTGGTCTAAAAACGCTTCCCACGATATGGAGTACCTATATGAAGCTTGTGACCAAATATCAGATTTCTGCCATTTATAGTTGCTGAGAAAAATGTGACGAAAAATGTGCATATGTGTTCAATGTGTATAAAAAAACAACTAAGTCGGCAAACAGGAAGAATGAATCTGACGGGTCCAAAAACGCTACCCACACTATGGTATACCTATATGATGATTGTGACCAAATATCAGATTTCTGCCATCCACAGTTACTGAGAATAATGCGAAGAAAAATATCTTGAACGGACGGACAGAGGTAAAACAGTATACCCTCTCCCACTTCTGGGAACGGAGGTATAATGACATACAATCAGTACAAACCAAACATATCAGTGTCCATTCGTGACACAGATTCGATAAAGGATAACACAATTCATATGTGCGATGCTCATGAAGCTGAACATCATTTCAACTGAGAGACGTATACTCCATCTGCAGATGCTGCTGGAATGTTACTACATAGAAATGGAAAATTCAGAACATAAAAATTAAAAGTATCTCTTATTAAAAAGGTTTCTTTCAAGTTATGAAGTAGATCTAGCGCTATTAGTGGTATCTGTTAGTTCAGGTTCAGGGAAATAGATACAATGAAAAAAGTCAATAAACCCTGAATTATTCAGTGAAACAATACCATCTATACTGCGCAATTAAAGGTCCGGGCTATCTACATTATTTTGGACATTTTTAACCACTAGTGTAAACCACTTATATATAGTGTTGACACTTTTAACCTTTTAACCACTTGTGCATAGTGTTGACATTTTTAACCTGTTGTCCACTTGTGTATAGTGTTGGCATGTTTAACCTTTCAAACACTTGTGCATAATATTGACATTTTTAACCTTTTAGCTATTTGTGTATATTGTTGATATTTTTTACCTTTTAACCAATTGTGTATAATGTTGATATTTTTAATCTTTTAACCACTAGTGTATAATGTTGACATTTTTAACCTTACAATTAAATACCAAATTGGCAAGAGCTGTCATTATTCGCTTAGCATATGCTATAATTATGTCGAGGTATTTAGTCATAGAAGTAGCTTGCTTTTGACAAGGCTGGTGTCCCGTCACGGTTAATCTATTGATATCTTTACAGATTCACACACTATACTGATCGTAGTTCAATGGATAGTATGTGTTGCCTTGACACGACCATACATACAAGCAATGTACATGTTGTAAAAAGAAGAATACATTGTGTAACTAGTTTTCATTGATAATGTCTGTATATTATAATGTTCATGTTACATAACACCAGTTCTTATTGTTCAACCAGCTCTCACATAACTGATAGACAGTTCATTATTGAGGAGAAACATATCAAGCAGAAAAAAACTTGGACTTTGTCCCAATTATAATGCTTTCAAGAATGTCTGCTTTTAAATTGGAATTTTACATTCAAAAACTTGATTGAATACATACAGCGTTCTACTCGTTTTATTTCTTTCGTGTTGTCATGAAGCAAATACTAAGAGTGCTGATTTCGGTTGACTATATGTTACATATTAACAAAAGTAAGAATCTCCTCCCTCAGGCATTGGTGCCTTAGTCGAGGGCGACTACTGTGATTAAACCACGCTGGTTTTCATGCTTCCAACGACTTTTACATTATCTTGGTTTCTAATCTTTTGATTATGAATGTACCTCTTAAAGGTTATTACAAAAACGCTTCGTGTTCTATATCTACATTTGTATCCCCTTATTAGTTTTTCTTTGTTTATATTTGGTCAAATATGTGGCTTCTTTTCTACCTTAAACAGTTCATAAAACAAGCATTGAATAATTTTGAGCTGTTGAAAGAAATGTCTTTATGTTCTTGTCTTTAAGAAATAAACTATCAATTTTAATTGAAGTAGCATTTCACCATTGGTTAAATTAATAGATGTGTTCTGTCTGGATCTTAATTTGATTGTACATCTCTGCATATGAGTTCTATCCTTCATACACAATTTCCTTGACTTTGCTAGAAATTTGATTAAATGAACACAATCAGCCAAGATTATTGATTAAAATGGACAGGTGACTATGTAGCTTTAGCTATAAGCAATAGGTTAATATTAAACAATGTTCTTCAATTTTATGTTGGCATTCCGATGCTTTGTATATATTGTTCCTTATTTAACAGAAAATGTAGATACATGTATTATGAAAAGAAAATGCAAACAGTTATGGTCAACCATGCCACTTATATCAACAAAAGAACGTTTTCGCCCGTCCCGAGCCAGTACCTAGATTTCTTCTTTTTCTTCCGGGATACGAGTCGGACTCTGTAGTTACTGGGTGTGTGTGACTCGGGCACATAATCAATCAGACAGGGGGCCCCTCAAAAACAGGTAAAAGTCCAAAGAGATGGATGGTATATACAAATAAAAGTCATGTATAATATATATGTTGTGTACATGTTATTATGTTATTATTTTGTACAAGTTATAACTTGTACAAAATATTTATACCAGTTATAACTTGCACAACACCATCATACAAGCTATAACTTGTACAATTGTGATTGACCATGCATCATAACGTGTACAGTTGTATTTACAGTGGCCTATATGTGTAATAAACCAATATTATAACATTCATTAGTCTAAGATTACATTTTATTATTTAATTACTACTATGGTTAGTATTTTTAAGGAGTTAAGATATGGTAAACATTGTTGTTCAGTCTTTTGAATTATTTTGAAGTGTAAAGATGGCAAATACTGTTGAAACCAAGCTTCGTGATGAAGTTATGAAACTATTGGATGACAGCAAGTCTACAAATAATATTATATTTACACGTGAAAGATATAATGAGACAATTCATAGTGTAAAGGAAGCAAAATCAGTAATCAAAAAGACACAACTTCAGAGATATTTGACAAAAAAGTATGATGTTTTGGAGATAGCAGGAATTGAAAAGCTTGTTCGTAAAGGGACGGACGTAATCTATTACTGTACTACCGACGAGCTTTACGTTTTATCAAGACAGCTCATTTTGGAATAAGACATGGTTGGATTCATAAAACATATAAGGAATTAAAGAAACAATTTGCCTCAGCAGAGAAGCCAGGTCAGGTCTTTGTTAATGGTGACTCCAAGGTATTTCCCACCATCTGGTGGAACTGACGTTTGCCAGGAACTCTGATTGCAGTGCATTTTTCAGGATGGAAACACATTTGCCATTTTCTCTCTCATTCTTCTACTAATGATAGGTCGCTTTGTAGGTCTACTGCTTCTTGAATATTTCTGATTTCCAACGTTATATGTCGTGGTCTTCATTTTAGTCAGTTATTTTGAGGTAAGAGGTTGTTGATATTGATGGAATTGTTGACCATCATGGCTTAAATTTTTTTTTTCATAATCACATCTCGCATATAATCCTTGAATATAAAAAAAGTATCATTGACTAAGTATAGTCTATGTTTTGTAAGCTACAACATGAACAGATTGAATTAATTTGATACTTACAGATAAATAAGGCTTGTCAAGTTGTTGAATGCCCCTCCTTGGATTGATGTAATCTGATTAGAAAACAAATCACTGCAAAATGTAAAATACGTACTAAATACAATGAAAATTTGAGACCCAATCAGCATAATGTAAGTAGGAAGACAGCTTGTGTGTAACAAGAACCAATATACCGTAAGACAAAGGAGAGAGAGAGAGAGAGAGAGAGAGAGAGAGAGAGAGAGAGAGAGAGAGAGAGAAAGAGAGAGAGAGCAAATGGAAAACAATGGTTGACATTGGAAAGCTAAATTTTGAGCAACAGATACCCCATTGAAACTGGAGTTAGACACATAAGCTCAAGATGGTAGATAAGGTCCTGTTCCAAAAGTGGCATTCATGATGCTGCAGACGTCAGCAACCGGTCATATGTCACACATGGAGGCAAGTTATCAGCAGAAACAAATGAAATGACTTGCAATCAGTACAAACCAAACATATCAGTGTTCATTCGTGACACGGTATCGATGAAGGATAAGAAAATTCATGAAGGCGACCCTGATGAGGCCTAACATCGTGTCAACTGAGAGATGTATACTCCATCTGCAGGTGCTGCTGGAATGTGGCAACATATAAATGGAAATTTCACAACGTGAAAATTGAATTTATATCTGAAAAGCTTTCGTTCAAATTATGAAGTAGATCTAGCTGTATTAGTGGTATCTGTTAGTTCAAGTTCAGGGAAATAGATGCGATCAAAACAGTCAATAAACCTTGAATTATTCAGTTAAGCAATACCATCTATACAGCGCAATTAAAGGACCGGGCTATCCACATTATTTTGGACATTTTTAACCACTATTTGACACTTTTAACATTTTAACCACATGTGCATAGCGTTTACATTTTTTCTCTTTTGTCCACTTGTGAATAGTGTTGACATGTTTAACCTTTCAAACACTTGTACATAGTATTGACATTTTTAGCCTGTTAACCACTTGTGTATAATGTTGACATTTTTGGTTTCTATTCTTCTGATTATGAGTGTACCTGATGTGTTTTTTGTTCCAAAACGCTCCGTGATCTCTAGGTTTGATCTTTATTTGTATTTCTTGTTTATTTTTTTTCCATTTTATCTGTGGCTTTTTATTCTAACGTAAACAGTTCGTGCAACAAGAATTGTGTATAATTAGGAGTTGTTGAAAGAAATGACTTGATGTTCTTGTCTTTAAGAAATAAATTATCAATTTTAATTGATGTATCCTTTCACCACTGGTGAAATAAATAGATGTGTTCTGTTGGGATCTTAATTTCATTGTACTTCTATGCATCTGGGTTCTAGCCTTCATACACAACTCCACTGATTTTGCTAGAAATGTGAATAAATGAGCACATTCAGCCAAGATTATTCATTAAAGTGAACAGGAGACCATGTTGTTTTAGCTATAAGGAATAAGTTAATATTAAGCAATGTTCTTGAATTTTGTGTTGACATTCTGATACTTTGTATAAATTGTTTTTTAAATAACAGAAATTGTAGATATTATGAAAAGAAAGTATGCACAGTGATGGTCAACCATGCCACTTATATCAACAAAAGAACGCGCTTGCCTGTCCCGAGCCAGTCCATGGATTTCCAACGCTATGTGTCGTGGTCTTCATTTTGGTCAGTGATATTGAGGTAATAGGTGGGTTTCTTGATATTGATGAAATTGTTCACCATCATAGCTTAAAAACTGTCTTTTCATAACCATTTCTCACATATAATTGCTAAATATTAAAAGATTTATTGACTAAATATATTCATGTTTTGTAAGTTACAACATGGAAAATAGAAATAAATTGATACTTACAGATAAGTAAGGCTTGTCAAGTTGTTGAATGTGCCTTCTTGGATTGATGTAATCTGATTAGAATACAAATAACTGCAAAATAAGAAATCCGTACTAAAGGCAATGGTAATTTGAGACCCAATCAGCATAAGGAATATCGGAAGACAACATCTGTGTAACCAGAACCAATACACCAAAGGACAAAGACCAAAGAGAAAGAGAGAGAGAACAAAAGGCAAGCAATGATTCACAATAGAAACTAAAGTTTGAGCAACAGGAGCGCCATTAAAACTGCAGTTAGACACAAAGGCACAAGCTGGTAAATAAGGTCCTGTTCCACAAGTGGCATTCATGATGCTGCTGACGCCAACAACCGGTTATTTGTCACACATGGTGACAAGTCATGAGCGAAGACAAATGAAATGACCTGCAATCAGTATAAACCAAACATATCAGTGATCATTTGTAACACAGATTCAATAAAGGATATCAAAATGCATGCATCTTAATATCGTTTCAACTGAGAGACGTATACACCATCTGCAGGTGCTGCTGGAATGTTGCTACATATATATGGAAAATTCACAACGTCAAAATTGAAATTATATCTTTAGTAAAAAAGTTTCGTTCAAGCTATGAAGTAGATCTAGCTGTATTAGTGGCATCTTTTAGTTCAAGATCAAGGAAAAAGATATGATAAAAATAGTCAATAAACCTTGAATTATTCCGTGAAACAATACAACGGAATTAAAAGTTCGGGCTATGTACATTTTTTTTGACATTTTTAACCACTAGTCTAAACCACTTATCTATAATGTTGTCATTTCTAACCTTTTAACCACTTGTGTATAATGTTGACATTTTTATTCTAGTATCTAGTTGTGTATAATATTGACATTTTTCACCTTTTAACCACCTGTGTATAATGTTGAGATTGTTTACCTTTTAACCACTAATGTATAATGTTGACATTTTTAACCTTTCAACAACATGCATAATGTTGATATTTTTAACCTTTTAGCCACTTGTGTATAATTTTTGACATTTTTAACCTTTTAACCACTTGTGTATAATGTTGACATTTTTAACCTTTTATCCACTTGTACATAATTTTGACATGTTTAATCTTTTAACCACTTGTCCATAATGATGATATTTTTTATCTTTTAACCACTTGTGCATAATGATGATATTTTTAATCTTTTAACCACTTGTGTATATTTTTAATCTTTTAACTATTTTTGTATAATGATGATATTTTTAATCTTTTAACCACTTGTGTATAATTTTGACATTTTTAACCTTTTAACCACTTTTGTATAATGTTAACATTGCTTAGCCTTACTATTAATTTCAGCTTGTTAAGAGCTGTCAGTATTTGTAAAGTATATATTTTAATTATGCTATGGTATTTAGTCATAGACGAACCTTGTTTTGACGAACCTTGTTTTGACATGGGTGGTTTCCCCTCACAGTTAATCTATTTATATCTGTTACATATTCACACACTATATTGATTGTAGGTCAATGGTTAGAATGTGCTACCTTGACCCGACCATAAATACAAGCAATATACATTTGTATAATGAAAAAGGAATTTTGTAACTAGTTTTCATTTATAATGTTCATATTATATCACATCAATTCTTGGTTTCCAACCAGGTTTCACATACTTGAAACAGACAGTGCAATATTGAGGAGAAACGAATCAAACAGACAAAAACTTGGACTTGTTCCGATTGGAATGGTTAAAGGTATGTCTCTGCTTTTGAATTTGAATCTAAAACATCTAAACACTTGCTACTCTTTCGTGTTGTCATGCACCAAATACTAAGAATGCTGATTTCGGTTGGCTATATTTTAAATATTATCAAATGTAAGATTCTCCTCCCTCGTCCTCTCAACGACTTTTACATTATTTTAGTTTCTAACCTTTTGATACTGAGTGTACCTCATAAAGGTTTTTCCAAAAACGCTTCGTGTTCTATATCTATCAAATATGTGTCTTTCTGTTCTACCTTAAACAGTTCATACAACAAGTATTGTATAATTTGGAATTTTTGAAAGAAATGTCTTGATGTTGATGTTCTTGTCTTTAAGAAATAAACTATCAATTTTAATTGACGTAGCCTTTCACCACTGGTTAAATTAATAGGCGTATTCTGTCTGGATCTTAATTCCATTGTGCATTTCTGTGCCTGGGTTCTAGCATTCATGCACGATTACCCTGACTTTGAACACATACAGCCAATATCATTAATGAAAGTAGACAGTTTATATTAAGCAGTGTTTTTTTTAAATTTTGTGTTGGCATTCTAATGCTTTGTATGAATTGTTTTTTCAAATAACCGAAATTGTGGATATTATGAACAAAAGGTGTAAAAGATGATGGTCAACAATGCCACTAATATCAATAAAAGAGTGTTTGTGCCTGTCCCAAGCCAGTACCTGGATTTCCAACGTTACATGTCATGGTCTTTATTGTGGTTAGTGATTTTGAGGTCAGAGGTGATTGTTTGTTTTGTTGATATTGATGGAATTGTTGACTATCATGGCATACACCTTCATTTCATAGCAATATCTCACATAGAATCATTGAATATAAAGAGGATCATTGACTTAACTTATTCATGTTTTATAAGTTACAACATGGGAAACTAGAAAGAATGCAATACTTACAGAGTAGTAAGGCTTGGCAAGTCGTTGAATGTGCCTACTTGGATTGATGTAATCTGATTAGAACTCAAATTACTACAAAATATAAAATACGTACAAAGTAGAATGACAATTTGAGAGCCAATAAGTATAAGGCAAAGAATGGTCCTCATTAGAAAACTAAAGGTTGAGCAACAGGAACCCCATTAAAACTGGAGATGGACACAAAGGGTCAAGATGGTAAATAAGGTTCTATTCCACAAGTGATATTCATCATGCTGCAGACGCCAACAACCGGTCATATGTTACACATGGTGCCAAGTCATGAACAAATACAAATGAAATGATCTGCAATCAGTACATACCAAGCATAGCAGTGTTCATTGGTGACACAGACTCCTTTTGTTAAATTCATGAAGGCGATCCTGATGAAGCCGAACATCGTTTCAACTGAGAGACGTATACTCCATCTGCAGGTGTTACTGGAATGTTGTTACATATATATGGAAAATTCACAGCGTGAAAATTGAAATTATCTCTTATTAAAAAGGTTTCGCTCAAGCTATGAAGTAGATCTAGCTATATTAGTGGTATATGCTAGTTCAAGTTCAGGGAAATAGATGCAATCAAAATAGTCAATAAACAATGAATTATTCAGTGAAAAAATACAATCCATATAGCGGAATTAAAAAAAAACGGTCTATCTACACCTTTTGACATTTTTAGCCACTATTGTACACTACTTGTGTATAATATTGACATGTTTAACCTTTTGCCCACTTGTGTATAATATTGAAATGTTTAATCTTTCAACCACTTGTGCATAATTTATACATTTTTATCCACTTGTGTATAATGTTGAATGTTTAATCTTTTAACTACTTGTATAAAATGTTGACATTATTAATAAATTGTGTATAATGTTGACATTTTAATCATCTGTGAATAGTACATACATTTTTAATCATTTAACAACTAGTCTATAATGTTGACATTTTTAACGACTTGTGAATAATATTGATATTTTTAATCTGCTAACTACTAGTGTATAATGTTGACATTTTTAACATTACAATTAAATTGCAACTTGTCAAGCGCTGTCATTATTCGTTAAGTATATGCTATAATTATGCTATGGTATTTAGTCATAGACGTAGCTTGCTTTTGACAAGGGCGGTGTTCCGTCACGGTTAATCTATTTATATCTTTAACAGATTCACACACTATATTGTATGTGTTACCTTGTCCCGACCATAAATACAAGCAATGTACATTTTGTTAAAGGAAGAATAAATTGTGTAACTAGTTTTCATTGATAATGTCTGTATATTATAATGTTCATGTTACATAATACCAGTTCTTGTTGTTCAACCAGGTCTCACATAATTGATACATACAGTTCATCATTGAGGAGAAACAAATCAAACAGACAAAAACTTGGACTTTGTTCCGATTAGAATGCTTAAAAGAATGTCTTTGCTTTTAAATTGGAATTTTAAAACAATTAAAAACTTGATTGAATAAATACAGTGCTCTACTCGTTTGACTCCTTTCGTGTTGTCATGCAGCAAATCCTAAGAGTGCTGATTTCGGTTGACTAGATTTTAAATATTATCAAAAGTAAGAATCTCCTCCCTCAGGCATAGGTGCCATAGTCGAGTGCAACTACTGTGATTAAGCCACGTTGGTTTTCATGCGCTCAACTTCTACATTATTTTGGTTTCTAATCATTTGATTATGAGTGTACCTCATGAAGGTTATTCCAAAAAACACTTTGTGTTCTATATCTATATGTGTATTCCCTTATTAACCGTGGTTATCTGTTCTACCTTAAACAGTTCATACAACAAGAATTGTGTAATTTGGAGTGGATAAAATAAATTCCTTTATGTTCTTGTCTTTAAGAAATAAACTATCAATTTTAATTGACGTAGCTTTTCACCACTGGTTAAATTAATAGGCGTATTCTGTCTGGATCTTAATTTCATTGTATATTTCCTTGTCAGGGGTCTAGCATTCATACATGATTACCCTGACTTTGATAGAAATTATATTAAATGAACACATACAGCCAATATCATTAATGAAAGTAGACAGTTTACCATGTAGTTTTAGCAATCAACATTTGTTGTTATTATGAACAATAAAATAAGTTTAAATCAATCAACAATAAGTTAATATTGAACAGTGTTTTTCAATTTTGTGTTGGTATTCTAATGCTTTGTATGAATTGTTTTTTGAATAACAGAAATTGTGGATATTATGAAATTGTTGAACATCATTTCTTAAACTTAGAGTCGTTGAATATAAAAATGATCATTGACTAAGCATATCCATGTTTTGTAAGTTACAACATGGAAGGCATTTGATACTCACAGTTCAGTAAGTCTTGGCAAGTCGTCGAATACGCCTGATTGGATTGATGTAATCTGATTATTATTCACATTACTACAAAATATAACATACGTAATAAACACAATAACAATTTGAGGCCCAATAAGCAAAGTGAAAATCCGAAGAAGCCAACATACCGAAGGACAAAGGTCAAAGAGAGAGAGAACACACGAGAAACAATTGTCCTCATTTGAAAACTAAGGTTTGAGCAACAGGAACCCATTTAAAACTGGAGTTGGACACAAAAGCTCAAGAGGGACAATATAATCCTGTTCCACAAGTGGCATTCATCATGTTGATCACGCCAACAACTGGTCATATGTCACACATGGTGACAAGTCATCAGGAAAGTGCAAAATAATTGACCTCCAATCAGTGCAAATCGAACACAGCAATGTTCATTCGTGACACAGACTCGATCAATGAATAGGACCCGGATGGCTCAATGAGTTAGGAAGTTGGACTACCTATCAACTCATAGAAGCAAATCACCAAAACGGCGTGGGTTTGCGGCCGGCTTTATACATTACAAAAAGGGTGCCTCGACTCGCAGCCGCAAGTGATACAGTTGATCAGTTGCTTGACCATGGTCGGTGGTTCTCACCGGGTACTCCAGCTTCTTCCACCACTAAAATTTGTCGCCATGATAAAGATAAAATATTGCTGAAAGAGACATTAAGCACAATAAATCAATCAACCTCGATAAATGATAACCAAATTCATGAATCCGAACATCGATGCAACTGAGAGACCTATAGTCCATCTGCACGTGCTGCTAGAATGTTGGTACATATAAATGGACAATTCACAATTTGAAATTTGAAATTATACCTTTAATTAAAAATGTGCAGTTCAATGTATGAAATAGATGTAGCTGTACTGTTGGTATCTGTTAATTTAAGTTCAGGGAGATGAATGCAATCAAAATAGTAATGAAAGCTTGAATATTCAGTGAAAAAACCCATCTACAGATAGGAATTAAAGGAGTGGGCTAGCTACATTTTTTTCATATTTTTAACCTTTTAACCACTTGTGTATAATGTTGATATGTTTAACCTTTAAACTACCTGTGCTTAATGTTGACATTTTAAACCTTTTAACCACTTGTGCTTAGCGTTGCTATTTTAAACCTTTAACCAGCTTGTGTAATCTATTAACATTATATTTACATTTTAACCACGTATGCATAATGGTAACATGTTTAACCTTCTTATCACTTGGGTATAATTTTGACATTTTATCCAATTGTGCATACTGTTGACATTTTTAACCCATTAACCTCTTGTACATAGCGTTGACATTTTAAATCTTTTACCCACTTACACATAGAGTTGACATTTTCAAACTTTTAACCATTTGTGCATTATGTTGAAATTTTATTTAAATTTTAGCCACTTGTGTATAATTTGGACAACTTTAGCCGTTAGCCACTTGTTTATATTGTTGATAATTTTAACATTTTAACCACTTGTATATAATGTTGACATTTCAAGCACTTTTATGAAATATTGAAATTATTAACTGTTTAACCACTTGTATACAATGTTGACATTTTAACCACTTTTTATGAACTATTGAAATGTTCAACCGTTTAACCACTTGTGTATAATGTTGATATTTTTTACCCATTTATGTATAATTTTAACATTTAATCCACGTGTATATAATGCACTTGTATATAATGTTGACATTTTTAAGCACTTTAATGAATATTGAAAATGCTTACCATTTAACCTGTTTTGTATGATGTTGTCATTTTTTTAACTTTTAACCACTTGTGTAAAATATTGACATTCTTCACTTTTAACCATCTATATGTTGACATGTGTAACATTTTAACCAATAGTGTATTATTTTGATTTGTTGAATATAAAAAGTATCATTGACTAAACATATTTATGTTTTGTAAGTTTCAACATGGAAAAATAGAAATAATTTGATACTTACAGACAAGTAAGGCTTGTCAAGTTGTTGAATGCGCCTGCTTGGATTGATGTAATCTGATTATAATTCAAAGCACTACAAAATATTTGAAAACGTACTAAATACAATGTCAATTTGAGACCCAATAAGAATAAGGAAAGCCGGAAGACAACTTCTGTGTAACCAGAGCCATCATACAGAAGGACAAAGGTCAAAGAGAGAGAGAACAAATGGGAATCAATGGTTCTCATTAGAAACCTAATGTTTGAGCAACAGGAGCGCCATTAATACTGGGGTTGGACACACAGTCTCAAGATGGTAAATAAGGTCTTTTTCCGTAAGTGGCATTCATGATGCAATTGACGCCAACAACCGGTCATATGTCACACATGGTGACAAGTCATGCACAAAGAAAAATGAATTAACTGCAATCAGTACATACCAAGCATATCAGTATTCATTTGTGACGCAGAATCGATAAAGGATATGAAAATTCATGAAAGCGATTCTGATGAAGCCGAACATCGTTTCAACTCAGAGACGTATACTCTATCTGCAGGTGCTGTTGGAATGATGCTACATAGAAATGGAAATTTCACAATGTGAAGATTGAAATTATCTCTTACTAAAAAGTGTTTGTTCAAGTTATGAAGTAGACATAGCTGTATTAGTGGTATCTGTTAGTTAAAATTCAGGGAAATAGATGCAATCGAAAAAGTCAATGAAACTTGAACTATTCAGTGAAACAATACCATATATATCACGGAATTAAAGGACCGGGCTATCTACATTATTTTGGACATTTTTAACCACTAGTGTAAAACACTTATGTATAATGTTGATATTTTTATCCTTTTAACCACTTGTGCATAGTGTTGACATTTTCAACCTTTTGTCCACTTGTGTATAGTGTTGACCTTTTTAACCTTTAAAACACGTGTGCATAATATTGGCATTTTTAACCTTTTAGCCATTTGTGTATAATGTTCATATTGTTTTAAATTTTAACCAGTTGTGTATAATGTTCATATTTTTTACCTTTTAACCAGTTGTGTATAATGTTCATATTTTTTACCTTTTAACCACTTGTGCATTATGTAGATATGTTTTATCCACTTCTGTATATTATTGACATTTTTAACCTTTTAACCACTTGTGCATACTTTAAATATTGTTATCCACTTGTGCATAATATTGACATGTTTAACCTTTCAACCACGTGTGCATAATATTTACAGTTTTAACCTTTTAACCACTTGTGTATAATGTTGACATTTCTGGTTTCTATTCCTCTGATTATGAGTGTACCTGATGTGCTTTTTTTCTCCCAAAGCGCTCCGTGATCTCTAGGTTTGATCTTTATTTGTATATCTAGTTTATTTTTTTTTCATTTTATCTGCGGCTTTCTATTCTAACGTAAACAGTTCATGCAACAAGAATTGTGTATAATTAGGAGTTGTTGAAAGAAATGAATTGATGTTCTTGTTTTTACGAAATTTACTATCAATTTTAATTGATGTAGCTTTTCACCACTGGTGAAATAAATAGATGTGTTCTGTTGAGATCTTAATTTCATTGTACTTCTATGCATCTGGGTTCTAGTCTTCATACACAACTCCACTGACTTTGCTAGAAATATGATTAAATGAACACATTTAGCCAAGATTATTGATTAAAGTTGACAGGTGACCATGTAGTTTTAGCTATAAGTAAAGAGTTAATATTAAGCAATGTTCTTGATTTGTGTGTTCACATTCTGATGCTTTGCATAAATTGTTCTTTAAATAACAGAAATTGTAGATATTATGAAGAGAAAGTGTAGGGTGATGTTCAACAATTCTACTTATATCAACAAAGGAACGTTTTTGCCTGTCTCGAGCCAGTACCTGGATTGCCAACGTTATGTGTCGTGGTCTTTATTTTAGTCAGTAATATTGAGGTAAGAGGTGGGTTGCTGATATTGATGGAATTGTTGACGATCATGTCTTAAAGATTTTCTTTTCATAATCACATCTCACATAGAATCGTTGAATATAAAAAGCATCATTGACTAAGCATAGTTATGCTTTGTAAGTTTCAACATGGACAAATAAAAATAATTTGATACTTACAGATAAGTAAGGCTTGTTAAGTTGTTGAATGCGCCTGCTTGAATTGATGTAATCTGATTATAATTCAAAGCACTACAAAATATAAAAAAACGTACTAAATACAATGACAATTTGAGACCCAATGAGTATAAGGAAAGCCGGAAGACAACATATGTGTAACCAGAACCAACATACCGAAGGACAAAGTTCACAGAGAGAGAGAACAAATGGGAATCCATGGTTCTGATTAGAAACCTAATGCTTTTGCAACATGAGCGCCATTAACACGGGAGCTGGACACAAAGGCTCAAGATGGTAAATAAGGTCCTTTTCCACAAGTGACTTCATGATGCAGCTGAAACTAACAACCGGTCATATGTCACACATGGTGACAAGTCATGCACAAAGACAAATGAAATTAACTGCAATCAGTACAAACCAAGCATATCAGTGTTCATTTGTGACACAGAATCGATAAAGGATAACACCATTCATAAAGGAGATCCTGATGAAACCGAACATCGTTTCAACTCAGAGACGTATACTCTATCTGCAGGTGCTGCTGGAATGTTGCTGCATATATATGGAAATTTCACAACGTGAAGACTGAAATTATCTCTTATTAAAATGGTTTCGTTCAAGCTATGAAGTAGATTTAGGTGTATTAGAGGTAGGTTAGTTCAAATTTAGGGAAATAGATGCAATCAAAAAAATCAATGAACCTTGAATTATTCAGTGAAACAATACCATCTATACAGAGGAATTAAAGGACCGGGCTATCTACAGTGTGTTGAACCTTTCAAACATCTTTAACATTTTAGCCACTTGTGTATAATCTTGATATGTTTATCCTTTTAACCACTCGTGCATAGTGTTGACAATTTAACCTTTCAACCACTTGTGCATAATATTGACATTTTTAACCTTTTAACCACTTGTGCATCATTTATATATTTTTATCCACTTGTGTATAATATTGACATTTTTAACCTTTCAACCACTTGTGCATTTTATTGACATTTTTAACCTTTTAACCACTTGTGCATCATTTAGATATTTTTATCCACTTGTGTATAATATTGACATTTTTAACCTTTTAACCACTTGTGCATAATATTGACATTTTTAATCTTTTATCCACTTGTGCATCATTTAGATATTGGTATCCACTTGTGTATAATATTGACATTTTTAACCTTTCAACCACTTGTGCATAATATTGACATTTTTAACCTTTTAGCCACTTGTGCATCATTTAGATATTTTTATCCACTTGTGTATAATATTGACATTTTTAACATTTCAACCACTTGTGTATAATGTTGACATTCTTGGTTTCTATTCTTCTGAATATGAGTGCACCTGATGTATTTATGTTTTCCAAAAACGCTCTGTGATCACTAAGTTTGATCTCTATTTTTATTTCTTGTTTATTCTTGTTTCCATTTTGTCGGTGGCTTTCTATTCTAACGTAAAAAGTTCATGCAACAAGAATTGTGTATAATTAGGAGTTGCTTAAAGAAATGGCTTTATGTTCTTATCTTTTAGAAATAAACTATCAATTTTAATTGATGTAGCCTTTCACCACTGCTGAAATAAATAGATGTGTTCTGTTGGGATCTTAATTTCATTGTACTTCTATGCATCTGGGTTCTAGCTTTCATACACAACTCCAACGTAATGTGTCGTGGTCTTTATTTCAGTGAGTGATTTTGGGGTAAGAGGTGGGGTTGTTGATATTGATGGAATTGTTGATCATCATGGCTTAAAGACTTTCTTTTCATAATCACATCTCACATATAATTGCTAAATATAAAGAAGAAATGTGTGCATTACAAAATACGCCCATATATATAAATGATCAAAATGTATAATAGTAATGATCCCAAAATATATAGGGTTCTCCCCCTTTCATAAGGTAATCATGTGGCAAAGTTTCGTAAAGATCCAATATTCAGAACTAAAGTTATCGTGCGGAAACGATCCTGTTGTCAATAATTCTATTTATTGTAGCGATGACCTTGACCTTTGACCCAATGACCCCAAAAAAAAACAGGATTCGTCCCCCTTTACAGGGAAATCATGTGGCAAAGTTTGTGAAAGATCCAATATACAGAACTAAAGTTATCGTGAGGAAACGATCCTGTTGTCAAAAAATATATTTATACTAACGGTGACCTTGTCCTTTGACCTAATGACCCCAAGATAAATAGGGTTATTCCGCTTCAAGAAGGGAATTATTTGGCCAAGTTTGGTAAAGATCCAATATACAGAACGAAAGGAGTGTGTATGATGAGGGTCGATTTTGGCCCAATCTCAGAAACTGTTTATATAGATATAAGATTAAACACAATCATTGAAAGGTAAGACAAATATGTTTTTGGAAGATTTCACTTTGTCCTTCGTTGCTTAGCAACGTAAATGGAGGAGGGTCCAATTAATCATTGGAAATTCAAATGTGGTGGTTTTATTTTACATATCTTTCATAGTCTTTTCGACAAAATGTTATATTCTGTGTATGTACACTCTAAAAATAATATTCCAATTCTCTATGGTAGCATATAGTATGTGTGTGTAGTTTTGTCACCCTAGCAACGGTTGTGTAAACACTAGATTAGCCTATGTTATTGCAATTAATGGTTGAATATTGACATCTATGATCTTTTGACTTGATATTTGACTAAGCGGTACATTTGTGTCAAGCTATACACACCACAAATGTCATTTCATATTTAAAAAATACATTTTGATATTTTTATTCATAGCTATGCCCCGTCCATAGCAACAAGTTTCTCTATGCACAGTATTTTCCTGTAGATCTCATGGACCTTTTTCTTTGATCTTTTTCATAACCGAATGTTGATCTTTTTTATTCTTTAAATCATGAGAGGAAATTATTCTCAGTAATTAGAATGTCAAAGGAACCAAGTCAACTGCTTAACATGGTAAAGCAGCGCTACAACGGCAGAAGAGGATATAATCCATGTTGAATAATTAAGAAATAAATCGTGGAGCCCAGAATGTGTTGAGAGTTTTAACATGGATTGGCGGATATTAGTATTTTATCCCGAGCCAGAAGCGAGGGATAAAATTTAGTAACATCCGCCAATCCATCATTCAACTCTAAACACATTCTGGCTTCCATGATTTACTTCGTTTCTGATATGGTAGTATACTTTGATTGGAAGATGGTAATTTATATTTACGCTTGCGGAAAATGTCGCACACAATGTATGTAGCTCGAATAATACTGCGCCCTCTCTCGGCATTATTCGGGTTACAATTTATGCTGCCAATGGAAAACAATCGTAACTACTCGGCCATTCTCGCTACCCTACAAATAACCTCGTATGCATTAGGCGTATAAATCGCACTACTTTTCACATGTCAGTCACATGAAAGTTTGATAAAGTTATATTTTAAACAATTTTCTATATTTCAATTATTTTCATGGATACAAGTTAAAGTTTTAATTAGTTTTGCATGATTAGAATTTACTTAGTATGTCTTCCATATTATATTTTCGTGGACTATATTTTTGTGCGGTTTAACTTAACTTATCTTAACTTCCGGCAATCAATTGGAGAAGAATTTCTACTAACTACGTACGAGGTTATTTGTAGGGTAGCGAAAATGGCAGAGCAGTTACGATTGAATGGAAAAGTCAGTCACATTCACTAGCCCATATCCTGATGATATTATACCGAATGAATACCTAGCTCGTTTATTAACAAGGCGAAAGAAGGAGGTCATGTTAGAATACAAAATTTAAAATGTTTCCATGGACACGGATGCCCTTCTAACTGAAAAACCCTTCACCCAATTTACCCCCAAAATCTAGTTGATCTGTCATTTGTTGTTATAAGCTAGTTGTATTGCTAGACGCTTAGATATTTTTTTTCTTTAAATTAATAATACCCGAGATACAACATCTTATAGTGGCGGAAAACAGACAAAACAATGGCCAAAAGAAATGTACTATCGGGGAATAATATAATGCCCGCATATGATTGCTAATCTACTTAGGAGCTGATGTCTAGTCTTAAAGGCACAACATTTTATTCGAGCTCTCAGGTAGCAGTGACCTAACCATTAGTAAATACTGTTGTGCTTTTTATCAAAATCCATTGCTTAATCATACCTATCTAGTAAATGAAAATTGAACCTATTCCTATATAATTAGCAACGATCCTTAAGGGTATTAATACGGAGGCAACAATGTCATATCAAGGACAACATCAGGCATTATCCAATACAAAATATCATTAATGTACTATCGTGACTATACCATTCAGGGAAAAAACATTTAAGTTGAAAGGGGGGGGGGTATTTTTTTTTTCTAAATAAATATTCTGATTTTGATGGAGGAAAACAAATCTGATTCAGAGTTTTTGTCATATAACCTAATGTTAGATTCTGAAAAAAAATGCGCTTTGCGCGACAAATTAAAATTATTCTAACTCTCGTGTTGTCCGAAAAAAAAAATTCTGAACGAAACAAAAAACCGCACCCCTCCCTTTATAGTTTCTCCTTTTTCTGCTTTTGAGTTTTAATGTACATGTATAATATGCTATTAAGATTTGAAGAAAACAAATTCTGCCATATACGAACACGATATGTTTAACGTAAATATATATTTCTTTATGAGAATAAGTCGTGTTCTTTGTTTTTTTAAACACTTTTCAGTTCATTATATCAGATTTTTTCAGTCGGCACTAAGCAAAACAACGATAGCAATGTTAACCTTTATTATACGATCCGTTTACCTTACTTTATTTCTTTTTTTATTTTTGTAATTAAACGTTGTGCACAATTGGTATGTGTTGCATCTCTGATAAGCACACGACAGTAAAGCATTAGAACAAAAACTGGTTGGCTCGGAATCATGATAATGTGCGAATCCCCTTATATATCCGCGAAGCAGTGAGATGGCACTACCATTTCCAACTAAGTGTGTTAGTCTAGCTCAAACCATACAGCACCATTTTGATATAAACTTAACTTGCCATGGCATAGCTGAAGAATTGTTCTCTTGGCGGTAAGCAAGGATCACTTTTACTAATTATTAAGAATTTGTACTAGGAAATTATCAGCTATTTTCCCATCTTATTATGTTACCCAACATTTCACAATTTAAAGAACTGGGGAATGCATAGCATCAATAGATTCATACATGCTATTTAAGAATCAATATTGTTCCAATGTTTTTAAAACGATGCTTTGTGTTTTAATAATCAATATTGTTCCAATGTTTTTAAAATGATGTTTTGTGTTTTTTTATTGTAGGGAGGGGGGGGGGACCATGTTTTCTTTATTCTCATTATGGTCAATTTTCATAATTCACTTGCAATAATCCATCAAGATTAAACTGACATTCTAACACTCCAATGAATGGATACTGAAGTTCCGATATTAAATAAGTATCTGTATGTAAATTGTAATATCATGGCAAACTTTAATATAATGACAATCTATCAAAATAATCATTAATCAGTTCTCAAAATCTGAACATGTGAATTTCATTTTGTGTTTGTATAATAAACATCAAGTTATTTTATTTGTCATGCTTTAAAAAAGCTTGCTCTGAGTAGTTAACCCAAAATGAAGTACTATAATCTATGGACATTTGATATTTTGCTTTAACGGTTATTTTAACATTAAATAATGTTAGCACATCAAATAAGTATCTGTATGTAAATTGTAATATCATGGCAAACTTTAATATAATGACAATCTATCAAAATAATCATTAATCAGTTCTCAAAATCTGAACATGTGAATTTCATTTTGTGTTTGTATAATAAACATCAAGTTATTTTATTTGTCATGCTTTAAAAAAGCTTGCTCTGAGTAGTTAACCCAAAATGAAGTACTATAATCTATGGACATTTGATATTTTGCTTTAACGGTTATTTTAACATTAAATAATGTTAGCACATCAAATAAGTATCTGTATGTAAATTGTAATATCATGGCAAACTTTAATATAATGACAATCTATCAAAATAATCATTAATCAGTTCTCAAAATCTGAACATGTGAATTTCATTTTGTGTTTGTATAATAAACATCAAGTTATTTTATTTGTCATGCTTTAAAAAAGCTTGCTCTGAGTAGTTAACCCAAAATGAAGTACTATAATCTATGGACATTTGATATTTTGCTTTAACGGTTATTTTAACATTAAATAATGTTAGCACATCAAAAACTTGTTCTTATGATGCATAATAACTTTGTCAGAAAAACAAAAAAACAGAATAAAATAATCGGTGATTCGATCTCATGACGTTGTTATCGACAGTCATGTGTGCTAACCATTACGCCACAGGAACGTGAATATTAATGAGGTAGAATTAAGCTATATATAGATCAAAATTACGTTATTACAATTATTCATCGGGATTAACTTTGGGAAAGAGCTAAATAAAATATATTTGTCAAAAAGTAAAGGAACTACTAAAAACAGAAACTTCTAATGTGTCGTTTACATGTCCAATGAATTAATTTCTAAGATAATCTGACTTTTTCTTGTTGGTTGCTTGTTTTGTTTTCTGTACTTTGTGTGAATTGTGGGGTATAGTAACACATACATTTCACTGAGATTTAGAAAAAAAAAAACACGGCGGACTCGATGCACAATCAGGTCGGCAGTAAATCACCTCCAACATTTAGCCGGTTTTTTTTTCTATTTAAATAACGTCAAAGCTGTTTCATAAAAATTGCTCAAGTTTTACTCCCGTAGCAAAACAACTACGATAACCAACTTTATTTTGGATGAGATTAAAAGGTTGATTTCTATTTGTGTCTATTACGGATGAAAACGGTCAAAAAAATATGGTCGCTAACGAAAAATCGACCTTAAAATTATTTTTTGATTGCAGATTTCATTCTCTCCACACTCGGGTACCAACACAAAAAATAAATGAGGTATGCGTTTATGTATATTAAACATCATACTAAAATATCCCGTTGGTACCTGCTTGTGGCTAATATGAAAATTGACATTAAATACACATTTCTTGTTAGATTTCATATATTTTCACGAAACGATAGACTTTTCATTGACTGATGTGACGTCATCGCACGTGCAAATATAGAAAATTGTTACCAAAATTGTAGTTGGGGTAAAGGTCTTCTTAAATCAAGAAAAAACGAAAGCTATACGTTTCATTTATAATTTGCCTATTTTTTAGGCCAATTTCTGCCCTCATCATACCTACTCCTTTATCATGTGGAATGAGCTTGCTGGCAAACATTGTATTTATAGTAACGGGGACCTTGACCTTTGACATAATTACCCCAAAATAAATAGGGTTCTTCCCTTTTCACAGGGGAATCGTGTGGCCAAATTTGGTAAAGATCCAATACACAGAACTAAAGTTATCGTGCAGAAATGATCATGTTGTCAAAAATTATATTTATAGTAACGGTGACCTTGACTTTTGACCTAATGACCCCAACATAAATAGGACTCTTTCCCTTCCACAGGGGAAGCATGTGACCAACATTGGTAAAGAACCAATATACAGAACTAAAGTTATCGTGCGGAAACCATCCTGTTGTCAAAAAATATATGCATTGTAACGGTGACGTTGACCTTTGACCTTATGACCCCAACATAAACAGTATCCTTTCCCTTCCAGAGGGGAATCATGTGTACAAGTTTGGTGAATATCCGATATACAGAACTAAAGGTATCGTGCTGAAACCTGTGTGGACGCCCGCCGCCCGTCATACCCAATCACATAATACGGCCCGTCTCGATACGGGCGTATGAAAAGGATCATTGACTAAACATGTTTTATAAGTTAAAACATGGAAAAATAGAAATAATTTGATACTTACAGATAAACAAGGCTTGTCAAGTCGTTGAATTCTTGGATTGATGTAATCTGATTAGAATACCAATGACTGCAAAATATAAAATCCGTTCTAAAACAATGACAATTTGAGACCCAATAAGCATAAGAAAAGTCAGAAGCCAGCATCTGTGTAAACAGAACCAACATACCGAAGGACAAGCATCAAAGAGAGAGAGAGAGAACAAAAGGCAAACATTGGTTCACATTAGAAAACTCAATTTTGAACAACAGGAACCCCATTAAAACTGGAGTTAGACACACAAGCTCAAGATGGTAAATAAGGTTCTCTTCCACGAGTGGCATTCATCATGATGATGACGCCAACAACTGGTTATATGTCACACATGGTGACAAGTCATGAGCAAAAACAAATGAAATGACCTGCTATCAGTACAAACCAAACATATCACTGTTCATTCGTGACATGGTATCGATAAAGGATAAGACAATTCATGAAGGCGATCCTGATGAAGCCTAACGTCGCTTCAACTGAGATATCTATACTCCACCTACAGGTGCTGCTGGAATGTTGCTACATATAAATGGAAAATTCACAACGTGAACATTGAAATTATCTCTGAAAAGGTTTCATTCAAATTATGAAGTAGATCTAGCTGTATTAGTGGTTGGTATCTGTTAGTTCAAGTTCAGGGAAATAGATGCGATCAAAAAGGTCAACAAACCTTGAATAATTCAGTGAAGTAATACCATCTATACAGCGAAATTAAAGGACCGGGCTATCTACATTATTTTGCACATTTTTAACCACTAGTCTAAACCACTTATGTATAATGTTGACATTTTTAACCTTTCAACCACGTGTGCATAATGTTGACATTTTCACCCTTTTAACCACTTGTGGATGACTTTGACATATTTAACCTTTTGTCCACTTGTGCAGTGTTGACATTTTTAACCTTTCAAACACTTGTGCATAATATTGACATGTTTAACCTTTCAACCACTTGTGCATAATGCAGATATTTTTATCCACTTGTGTATAATATTGACATTTTTAACCTGTTGACCACTCGTGCATAATATTGACATTTTTAACCTTTTGCCCACTTGTTTATAATATTGGCATTGTTAACTTTTCAACAACTTGTGTATAATGTTGACATTTTTGGTTTCTATTCTTCTGATACACTATGATTATGATTATGATTTGGTTTGTTTTCTCAAAAAAATGCTTCGTGATCTCTAAGTTTGATCTTTATTTGTATTTCTAGTTTATTTTTTTCCCATTTTATCTGTGGCTTTCTATTCTACAATAAAAAGTTCATGCAACAAGAATTGTGTATAATTAGGAGTTGTTGAAAGGAATGGCTTCATGTTCTTATCTTTAAGAAATAAACTATCAATTTTAATTGATGTAGCCTTTCAGCACTGGTGAAATAAATAGATGTGTTATGTTGGCATCTTAATTTCATTGTACTTATATGCATCTGGGTTCTAGCCTTCATACACAACTCCACTGACTTTGCTAGAAATTTGATTGAATGAACACATTTATCCAAGATTATTGATAAAAGTGGACAGATGACCATGTAGTAATAAGTAATGTTCTTGAATTTTGTGTTGACATTCTGATGCTTTGTATGAATTATTTTTCTTAAATAACAGAAATTGTAGATATTATGAAAAGAAAGTGTACACAGTGATGGTCAACCATGCCACTTATATCAACAAACGAACGTTTGTCCCCATCCCGAGCCAGTACCCGGATTTCCATCGTTATGTGTCGTGGTCTTTATTGTAGTCAGTGATTTTGAGGTCACAGGTAATTGTTGACCATCATGGATTAAAGATTTTCTTTTCATATTCACATCTCACATATAATTGCTGAATATAAAAAAGGACCATTGATCAAACATATTCATGTTTTGTAAGTTACAACATGGAAAAATAGAAATAATTTGATACTTACAGATAAGTAAGGCTTGTCAAGTTGTTGAATGCGCCTTCTGGGATTGATGTAATCTGATTAGAATACAAACAACTGCAAAATATAAAATCCGTACTAAAGATAATGACAATTTGAGACCCAATAAGCATAAGGAATATCGGAAGACAACATCTGTGTAACCAGAACCAACATACCGAAGGACAAAGATCAAATGGAGAGAGAGAAAGAGAGACAGAGAAGAAAAGGCCAGCAATGATTCACATTAGAAACTAAAGTTTGAACAACAGGAGCACCATTAAAACTTGAGTTGGACACAAAAGCTCAAGATAGTAAATAAGGTCCTGTTTCACAAGTGGCATTCATTAACCGGCCAACAACCGGTGAAATGTCACACATGGTGACAAGTCATGAGCAAAGACAAATGAAATGACCTGCTATCAGAACAAACCAAACATATCAGTGTTCATTTGTAACACAGACATGGTAAAGGATAACAAAATGCATGAAGGTGATCCTGATTAAACCGAATATCGTTTCAACTGAGAGACGTATATTCCATCTGCAGGTGCTGTTGGAATATTGCTACATATATATGGAACATTCACAACACCAAAATTGAAATTATATCTTTACTAAGAAGGTTTGGTTCAAGCTATGAAGTAGATCTAGCTGTATTAGTGGTATCTGTTAGTTCAAGATCAGGGAAATAAAAACGATAAAAATAGTCTATAAACCTTGAGTTATTCCGTGAAACAATACCATCTATACAACATAATTAAAAGTTCGGGCTATTTACATTTTTTTTTACCTTACTAACCACTAGTATAAACGACTTATGTCTAATATTGACATTTTTAACCTTTAGTCACTTGTGTATAATGTTGAAATTGGTAACCTTTTAACCACTTGTATTTAATTTTGACATTTGTAACCATTTAGCCACTTGTGCATAATTTTGACATTTTTAACCTTTTAACCACTTGTGCCTAGTGTTGACATTTTTTTCTTTTAACCACTTGTGCATAATGTTGACATTTTTAACCTTTTAACCACTTGTATATAATGTTGACATTTTTAACCTTTTAACCACTTGTGTATAATGTTGACATTTTTAATCTGTTAACCACTTCTGTATAATGTTGACATTTTTAACCTTTTAACCACCTGTGCATAGTGTTGACATTTTTAACCTTTAGCCACTTGTGTATAATGTTGACATTTTTTTTTCTTTTAACCACCTGTGTATAATATTGAAATTGCTAACCTTTTAACCAATTGTATATAATGTTGACATGTTTAACCTTTTAACCACTTGTGCATAATTTTGACATTTTTAATCTTTTAACCACTTGTGTATAATGTTGATATTTTTATTCTTTTAACCACTTTTGCATAATGTTGAAATTGTTAACCTTTTAACCACGTGTGTATATTGTTGACATGTTTAACCTTTTATCCGCCTGTGTATAATTTTGAATTTTTTAGCCTTTTAACCACTTGTGTATAATGTTGACATTTTTATTCTTGTAACCACCTGTGTATAATGTTGACATTTTTTTTTACCTTTAACCACTTGTGTATAAAGTCAACATGTTTAACCTTTAAACCGCTTGTGTATAATGTTGACATTTTTAACCTTTTAACCACTTGTGTATAATGTTGACATTTTTAATCTTTTAACTACTTGTGTATAATATTGACATTTTTGATCTTTTAACCACTTGTGCATAATATTGACATTTTTAATCTTTTAGTCACTTGTGTATAATGTTGACATTTGTATCCTTTTAACCACTTGTGTATAATGTTGACATTTTTAATCTGTTAACCACTTGTGTATAATATTGACATTTTTATTCTTTTAACCATTTGTGTATAATAGCGACATTTTTAATCTTTTAACCACGTGTGCATAATGTTGACAATTTTAACCTTTTATCTACTTGTGAATAATGTTGACATTTTTAACCTTTAATCTACGTGTATAACTTTGACATGTTTAACCTTCTAACCACTTGTGTATAATGTTGATATTGTTAACCTTCTAACCACTTGGGAATAATGTTGACATTTTTAACCTTTAATCTACGTGTATAACTTTGACATGTTTAACCTTCTAACCATTTGTGTATAATGTTGATATTGTTAACCTTCTAACCACTTGGGAATAATGTTGACATTTTTAACCTTCTAACCACTTGTGTATAATGTTGATATTGTTAACCTTCTAACCACTTGGGAATAATGTTGACATTTTTAACCTTTAATCTACGTGTATAACTTTGACATGTTTAACCTTCTAACCACTTGTGTATAATGTTGATATTGTTAACCTTCTAACCACTTGGGAATAATGTTGACATTTTTAACCTTTAATCTACGTGTATAACTTTGACATGTTTAACCTTCTAACCACTTGTGTATAATGTTGATATTGTTAACCTTTAAACCACTTGTGAATAATGTTGACATCTTTAATCTTTTAACCACTTGTGAATAATGTTGACATGTTTTATCTTTTAACCACTTGTGCATAATGTTGATATCTTTAACCTTTTAACCACTTGTGCATAATGTTAACATTTTGAACCTGCTATTAATTTCAGCTTGTTAAGAGCTTTCAGTAGTTGTGAAGTATATATTTTAATTATGCTATGGTATTTAGTCATAGACGAACCTTGTTTTTTCAAGGGTGGTTTCCCCTCACCGTTAGTCTATTTATATTTTTTTTTACAGATTCACACACTATATTTATTGTAGGTCAATGGATAAAATGTGTTACCTTGACCCGACCATAAATACAAGCAATGTACATTTTTATAATGAAGAAGGAATTTTGTAACTAGTTTTCATTTAAAATGTTTTTATATTACAATGTTCATATTATATCACATCAGTTTTTGGTTTTCAACTAGGTTTCACATACTTGACACAGACAGTGCAACATTGATGAGAAACGAATCAAACAGACAAATACTTGGACTTTGTTCCGATTGGAATGGTTAAAGGAATGTCTCTGCTTTTGAATTTGAGTTTAGAACATCTAAACACTTGTTTGAAATAAAAAAAAAAGTGTTCTACTCTTTTGACTCCTTTCATGTTGTCATGTAGCAAATACTAAGAATGCTGATTTCCGTTGACTATATTTTAAATAATATCAAAGGTAAGATTCTCCTCCCTCAGGCATATGTGCCCTAGCCGAGTTTGACTACTGTGATTAAACCCCGTTGGTTGTCATCCTCTCAACGACTTTTACATTATTTTGGTTTCTAATCTTTTGATAATGAGTGTACCTCATGAAGGTTATTCCAAAAACGTTTCGTGTTGTATATCTATATGTTTATTCCCTTATTATTTTTTAACATGTGGCTATCTGTTCTACCTTAAACCGTGCGTACAGCAAGTATTTTGTAATTTGGAGTTGTTGCAAGAAATGTATTTATGTTCTTTTCTTTAAGAAATAAACTATCAATTTTAATTGACGTAGCCTTTCACCACTGGTTAAATTAATAGGCATGTCCTTTCTGGATCTTACTTCCATTGTACATTTCTGTATCTGGGTTCTAGCCTTCATACACGATTACCCTGACTTTGCTAGAAATTTGATTAAATGAACACATACAGCCATTATCATTAATGAAAGAAGAAAGTTTACTATGTAGTTTTAGCTATCAGCAATCATTTACTATTAAAAAGTGTTCTTCAATTTTGTGTTGGCATTCTGATGCTTTGTATGAATTGTTTTTCAAATAACAGAAATTGTGGATATTATGAAAAGAAAGTGTAAAAGATGATGGTCAACAATGCCACTAATATCAACAAAAACGTGTGTGTGCCTGTCCAAAGACAGTACCTGGATTTCAACGTTACATGTCATGGTCTTTATTGTGGTCAATGATTTTGAGGTCAGAGGTGATTGTTTGTTTTGTTGATAATGATGGAATTGTTGACTATCAAAGCATACACTTTCATTTCATAACCATATCTCACATATAATCACTGAATATAAAGAGGATCATTGACTTAACTTATTCATGTTTTGTAAGTTACAACATGGGAAACTAGAAGGAATGCAATACTTACAGAGTAGTAAGGCTTGGCAAGTCGTTGAATGTGCCTACTTGGATTGATGTAATCTGATTAGAATTCAAATCACTACAAAATATAAAATATGTACAAAGTAGAATAACAATTTGAGAGCCAATAAGTATAAAGCAAAGAATGGTCCTCATTAGAAAACTAAAGGTTGAGCAACAGGAACCCCATTAAAACTGGAGATGGACACAAAAGCTGAAGATGTTAAACAAGATCCTGTTCCACAAGTGGCATTAATCATGATGCTGAAGCCACCAACCGGTCATATGTCACACATGGTGACCAGTCATCAACAAAGACAAATGAAGTGACCTGCAATCAGCACAAACCAAACATATCAGTCTTCATTCGTGACACGGTCTCAAACAGGATTACAATATTCATGAAGACGATCCTCATGAAGCCGAACATCGTTTCAACTGAGAGACGTATACTCCATCGGCAGGTGTTGCTGGAAATTTGCGACATATAAATGGAAAATTCACAAGGTGAACATTTAAATTACCTCTTATTAAAAAGGTGTTGTTCAAGATATGAAGTAGATCTAGCTGTAATAGTGGTACATGTTAGTTCAAGTTCAGCGAAATAGATACGATCAAAAAAGTCAATAAATCCTCAATTATTCAGTGAAACAATATTATCTATACAGCGGAATTAAAGGACGGGGCTATCTACATTACTTTGGACATTTTAACCACTAGTGTAAATCACTTGTGTACAATATTGACATGTTTATGCTTTCAACCACTTGTGCATAATATAGATAGTTTTAACCATTTAACTACTTGTGTATAATGTTGACATGTTTCACCTTTTGAACTACTTGTGTATAATGTTGATATTTTGTACCTTTTTAACCACTTGTGTATAACTTTGATAGTTTTAACCACTTCTCTATAATGGTGATAATTTTAATCATTTAACCACTTGTGTATAATGTTGACATCTTTAGCCTTTTCAACCTTGTGTATATTTTTTAACCTTTTAACCACCTGTGTATAATATTGACATGTATAACCTTCTAACCACTTATGTATAATTTTGATATTTTTAATCTTTTAGCTACTTGTGTATAATGTTGACATTTTTATCCTTTTAACCACTTCTGTATAATGTTGACATGTTTAACCTTTTAACCACTTGTGAATAATGTTGATATTTTTAACCTTTTAACCACTTATGCATGATGTTGCTATTGTTAACCTTTTAACCACTGATGTATAATTTTGATATTTTAAATCTTTTAACTACTTGTGAATAATGTTGACATTTTTAACCTTTTAACCACTTATGTATAATGTTGACATTTCTAACTTTTTAACCACTTGTGTATAATATTGACGTGTTTAACCTTTTAACCACTTATGCATCATGTTGATATTTTTAACCTTTTAACCACTTATGTATATTTTTGATATTTTAAATCGTTTAAGTACTTGTGTATAATGTTGACATTTTTAACCTTACAATGAATTTCAACTGTTTAAGAGCTGTCAGTATTTGTGAAGTATATATTTTAATTATGGTATGTTATTTAGTCATAGACGAACCTTGTTTTGGCAAGGGTGGTTCCCCTCACGGTTAATCTATTTATATCTTTTACAGATTCACACACTATATTGATTATAGGTCAATGGATAGAATGTGTTACCTTGGCTCGACCATAAATACAAGCAATGCACATTTTTATAATGAAGAAGGAATTGTGTAACTGGTTTTCATTTATAATGTCTTTATATTATAATGTTCATATTATATCATATCAGTTCTTGGTTTTCAACCAGGTTTCACATACTTGAAACAGAGAGTGCAACATTGAGGAGAAACAAGTCAAACAGACAAAGAATTGGACATTGTTCCGATTGGAATGTTTAAAGGAATGTCTCTGCTTTTGAATTTGAAATTAAAACATCTAAACAGTTGTTGGAAGAGAACAAAAATGCTCTACTCTTTTGACTCCTTTCATGTTGTCATGCATCAAATATCAAGAGTGCTGATTTCGGTTGACTATATTTTAAATATTATCAAAAGTAAGATTCTCCTCCGAGTGCAGTGCGACTAATGTGATTACTGTTGGTTGTCATGCTCTCAACGACTTTTACATTATTTTGGATTCTAGTCTTTTGATTATGAGTGTACCTCATGACAGTTATTCCAAAAACGCTGCGTGTTCTATATCTACATTTGTATTCCCTTATTAGTTTATAGCGTCTTATTAAAAATGTGGGTATCTGTTCTACCTTTAACAGTTCAAAAACAAACATTGCATAATTTGGAGTTGTTGAAAGAAATGTCTTGATGTTCTTGTTTTAAGAAATAAACTATCAATTTTAATTGACGTAAGCTTTCACCACGTGTTCTGTCTGGATCTTAACTTCATTGTACATTTTTGTTTCTGGGTTCTAGGTGTCATACACGATTACCCTGACTTTGCTAGAAATTTGATTAAATGAACACATACAACCAATAACATTAATGAAAGAAGACTGTTTACCGTGTAGCTTTAGCTATCATCAATAAGTTATTATTAAATAGTGTTCTTCAATTTTGTGTTGGCATTCTGATGCTTTGCATGAATTGTTATTTAAATAAAAGGAATTGTAGATATTATGAACAGAAAGTGCAAAAGATAATGGTCAACAATGCCACTAATATCAACAAAAGAGTGTTTGTGTCTGTTCCAAGCCAGTACATTGATTTCCAACCTTATATGTCCTGGTCTTTATTGTGGTCAGTGATTTTGAGGTCAGATGTGATTGTTTGTTTTGTTGATATTGATGAAATTGCTGACCATCATGGTTTAAACCTTCATTTCATATCCATATCTCACATAGAATCGTTGAATATAAAAAGGATCATTGACCAAGCTTATTCATGTTTTGTAAGTTACAACATGGGAAACTAGAAGACATTTGATACTTACAGAATAGTAAGGCTTGGCAAGTCGTTGAATGTGGCAACTTGGATTGATGTAATCTGATTAGAACTCAAATAACTACAAAATATAAAATACGTACTAAATATAAGGACAATTTGAGACCCAATAAGTATTAGGAAAGTCAGAAGACAACATTTGTGCTACCAGAGCAAACAATGATCCACATTAGAAAACAAAAGTTTGAGCAACAGGAACCCCATTAAAACTGGAGTTGGACACAACATTTCAAGATGGTAAATAAGGTCCTGTTCCACGAGTGGCATTGGTTATGCTGCTGACGGCAACAACTGGTCATATGTCACACATGGTGACAAGTCATCAGCGAAGAAAAATGAAATGACCTGCAATCAGTACAAACCAAACATGTCAGTGTTCATTTGTAACAGACTCGATAAAGGAAAACAAAATTCATGCACCCGAATATCATTTCAACTGAGAGACGAATAGTTCATCTGCAGTTGCTGCTGGAATATTGCTACATATAGATGGAAAATTCACAACGCGAAAATTGAAATTATCTCTTATTAAAGAGGCTTCGCTCAAGTTATGACATAGATCTAGCTGTATAAGTAGTATCTGATAGTTCAAGTTCAGGTAAATAGATACGATCACAAAGGTCAATAAACCTTGAATTATTCGTGAAACAATACCATATATACAGCGGAATTAAATGACCGGGGTATCTACATTATTTTGGACATTTTCAACCACTAGTGTACAATATTGATATTTTTAATCTTTAAACCACTTGTGCATAATTTAGATATTTTTATCAACTTGTGTATAATGCTGAATTTTCAACGTGTTAACCTTTTAACTACTTGTGTATAATGTTGACATTTTTTTCCTTTTAACCTTTTAACTACTTGTGTATAATATGGACAATTTTAATCTTTCAACCATTTGATAATTTAGATATTTTCATCCACTTGTGTATAATGTTGAATTTTTAACCTTTTAGACACTTGTATAAAATATTGATATTTATTTGCATTGTTGACATGTTTAACCTTGTTATCACTGGGGTATAATGTTGACATTTTAACCATTAACCACTAGAGTATAATATTGACATGCTAACCACTTGTGGAGAATGTTGACATTTTTTACCCTTTCGCCACTTGTGTAAGATATTGACATTTTATTTACCTGTTAACCACTTGTGTATAATTTTAATATGTTAACCACTTTTAGATAATGTTGATATTTTAAACACTTGAAATAATGAAATTGTTAACCGTTTAACAACCTGTGCATCATCTTGATATTTGTTATCCACCTGTGCATAATTTTATCATTTAAGCCACCTGTATATAATGTTGAAAGTTTTAGCCTTTTAACCTGTTATGTATAATGTTGCCATTTTCAACTTTTAACCACGTGTGTAAATTATTGAAATTTTTAACGTTTAACCACGTGTGTGTAATATTGATATTTTTAACCTTTTAACCACAAGTGTATAATTTTGCCATTTTAAACACTTGTGTATAATATAGAAATGTTTAACCTTTTAGCATATGCTGTATAATATTGACATGTTTAACCTTTTATCCACTTGTGCATAATGTTGACATTTGTAACCATTTAACCAATAGTGTATATTTTTGACATTTTAACCACTTGTGCATAATGTTGACATTGTTAACCTTTTACCCACTAGTGTACAAAACATCCCTTTTAACCACCTGTGTATAATGTTGACGTTTTGAACATTTAAGCCACTGGTGTATAGTGTTGACACAGTTAGTGTGGCTTTTATTCATCTGATTATGAGTGTACCTGATGAAATTTTTTTTTCCAAAAACGCTCCGTGATCGCTAAGTTTGATATCTTCATTTGTATTCCCTGATTATTATGCTTTACATTTTATCAAATCTGTGGCTTTCTATTCTACCATAAGCAGTTCATACAACAAGTATTGTGTAAAATTAGGAGTTGTTGAAAGAAATGGCTTCATGTTCTGTCCTTAAGAAATACATTATCAATTGTAATTGATGTAGCCTTTCACCACTCTTTAAATTACTAGATGTATTTTGATGAAAGTGGACAGGTGACCATGTAGTTTTAGCTATAAGTAATTAATTAATATTAAACAATATTCTTCAATTTTGTGGTGGCATTCTGATGCGTTGTATAAATTGTTTTTTAACTAACAGAAATTGTAGATATTATGAAAAGAAAGTACAAACAGTCATGTCAACCATGACCCTTATATGAACAAAAGAACGTGTTTGCCCGTCCCGATACAGTATCTGGATTTCCAACTTTATGTGTCGTGGTCTTTATTGTAGTCAGTGATTTTGAGGTCAGAGGTGGGTTTGTTGATATTGAAGGAATTGTTGAACATCATGGCTTAAAGACTTTCTGTTCATAATCACATCTCGCACAAACTGGCTAAACATAAAGAAAAGTATCATTGACCATATTCATGTTGTGTAAGCTACAACATGGAAAAATAGAAAGAATTTGATACTTACAGTTCAGTAAGACTTGTCAAGTTGTTGAATGCACCTGGTTGGATTGATGTAATCTGATTAGAAAACAAATAACTACAAAACAAAAAATACGTACATACAATGACAATTTGAGACCCAATAAGTATAAGGAAAGACGGAAGACAACATATGTGTAACTAGAACCAACATACCGAAGGATAAAGATCAGAGAGAGAGAGAGAGAGAGAGAGAGAGAGAGAGAGAGAGAGAGAGAGAGAGAGAGAGCTAACGCCAAAAACTGGTCATATGTCACACATGGTGACAAGTCATCAGCGAAGACAAATCAAATTACCTGTAATCAGTACAAACCAAGCATATAAGTGTTCATGCATGACACAGAATTGATCAAGGATTACCAAATTCATGAATCAAAACATCGCTTCAACTGAGAAACGTATAGTCCATTTGCAGGTGTTGATGGAATGCTGCTACATATAAATGGAAAATTCACAACGTGAAAATTTAAATCAGCTTTTATAATTAAAAGGTTTCTTTCTCAACTATCCCTCACTACCACTTTCTTGGTGTAATTCAGGGTGTGAAGAAGGTCTAGCTGTATCGTTGTTATCTCTTACTTCAAATTCCAGGATATAGATATGATTAGCATAGTCAATAAACATTGAATTAATCAGTGAAAATATATCATCTATACAGCTGAATAAATTTAAAGGACTGGGCTAGCAACCATTCGTTTTGCTTGAGAATCCAATGCAAAAAGCCCGCTTTAACAAGCGAGAAGAGGAGCACAATATGTACTCATAGGAATATCTTTAACAAACACATGCACCAATCATATAAAATATTTTGTCAAAGACTGAACCATTTTGATGATATCAGTTTCTGAGAAATTTTCTTTTGGAATCAGAGATGGTTCTTCTTTTTGGTAAATCAGACATGTTTCTTCCCAAAGATATATATCTAAGTTGACCATTCTATTTAATACAACCCTAAATCATACACGATTTTAAAATTAAGATTATATTCATGTTTTGTAAGCTACAGGATGGATAAATAGAAATATTTTGATACTTACAGTTCAGTAAGGCTTGTCAAGTTGTTGAATGCGCCTGCTTGGATTGATGTAATCTGATTAAAATTCAAATTACTGCAAAATATAAAATACGTACTAAATACAATGACAATATGAGACCCAATAAGTATAAGCAAAGCCGGAAGACAACATTTGCGTATCCAGAACCAACACACCGAAGGACAAAGGTCAACAAGATAAAGAACAAAAGGCAAACAATGGTCCACATTAGAAAGCTAAAGTTCGAACAACAGCAACCCCATTAATATTGGAGCTGGATACAAAAGTTCACGATGTTAAATAAGGTCCTGTTCCACACTTGGCATTCAACATGCTGTTCACGCCAACAACTGTTCATATGTCACACATAGTGACAAATCATGAGCGAGGACTAATGAAATTACCTGCAATCAGTACAAATCGATCAAGGATTACCAAATTCATATAGCCGAACATCGTTTCAACTGAGAGACGCATAGTCCATCTGCAGGTGTTGATGGAATGCTGGTACATATAAATGGAAAATTCACAACGTGAAAATTGAAATCAGCTTTTTATTTAGAAGGTTTCGTTCTCAACATCTATACAGCTGAATGACATTAAAGGACTGGGCTAGCAACAATTCGTTTTGCTTTAGAATGCAATGCAAACATCCTGCTTTAATAAGCAAGAAGAGGAGCACAGTATATACTCATAGGAATATCCTTAACAAACACATGCACCAATCATAGCAAATATTTTGCCAAAAACTGAATCATTTTGATGATGTCAGTTTCAGAGAAATTTTCTATTGGAATAAGATTGTTTTTATTTTTGGTAAATCAGACATGTCTCTTCCCATAAAAATATATCTAAGTTGACCATTCTATTTAATAAAACCCTAAATCATAAATGATTCTAAAATTAAGCTAGCGAATGTATTTTTTTAAATTTTGTAATTGATTGTATGCTTAAAATCAAATATGAGTCAAAAATGCAAAACAAAGAACTAGACAAGTACTTGTGAACCACCATAACACTAAAATATTTCACCAGCATCTGGAATTATCCTGGTTTTTCGATGGGTTTCGTGTTGTTCATCTTTTTAGTTTTCTGTGATGTGTTTAATGCTTTCCTTGTCTAAGTACTATGTCTTGTTCCCAATGTTGCAATATTTCTGGATTTGGCATTTTCATTGTCCCTACGATTTTCTCTAACGTTTAGTTATCAATCTAAATTTTGACTTTCCCTTTGTAAGATTGTTCGGAGTTCGGAATTTTGTTATTACCCTTATTTACTATAACCATGCCCAATGTCACTGCTGGTGGATTTTTTTCCCCCGAGGACATTACAACTTGGTAGCTTTACTTAAGCATTTATGAATAACGAAATTAACGACAACATACCGGCTAGGACGTCACCCGGGTTAACAAGGTCCTCATTTGCTACTACACGGAACAGGGTAGCAAATGACATATGCGTTCCACGGAAAATCCTACGGGATACCCTGATTTGTCTTACGTTCAGCCAGAGGCTAATTATTATTTCAAAACTTCAGATTCGTATCAAATTTTAAAATCTTGTTCTATTAATATTTCAGATTGTCTTAAATCTCCAGGTACTTGTGACTCTTCTCCGTGCATTATTACTTGCAAAATGAAAACTGACAAAAATAATACTTGTAAAACATGCGTCATGCCAATAACTCCTCCTGAATTTACAAGTAATTTAACTGGAAAAACGTACTACACCAAATCGTTTGACCCTCTGGACTGTTCTACTAAAAATGTCATTTACGGCATAGAATGTACACTCTGTGGACTTTTGCATGTTGGTGAGACTCGTCAAACATTGCGAAGTAGGATGAGCCAACATCGATATGATGCAAAAGATCCCAAATACCGGATTTTGTATAATCATTTCAATCAACCGGGTCATGACCGCTGTTTGACGATGAAAGTTCGAATCATCGAGAAGAATTCCCATCATACAAACAGTCCTATGCTTAGTATACCTTACCGTACCGATAGAGAGTTGTTGTGGATAAAAGAATTAGGCAGTGCAATGCCTTACGGTTGCAATGATGACATCAAAGGAGTGGGAAAGTTGTCAAGTCTTGGATGCAACGAAATCAACGTGATGAGCCTTATTAATACTATTCCAAGAAGTAACGTAGCCATGGTCAAAAAAGAATTCAACATCCTAATGTTAAAAAGTCCTCTAAACCAAGAACGTTACACAATACTTTTAATGATTTACTTTCTAATATACAGAAACCTCTTGGAATTCATCATATTCGTACAATCTTATTTTCACTACCTGTAAACTACCTCAAAGATCTTAGGGATTTTGGACTTGACAAAGGAGGCGTATATCCTTTTTCTCCTAAATACAGATTGTATAGTATTATATGTGACGTGGCGTTCTTTCGTCTTTTTAAGCCAGTTCGATCTGAACCTCTTCATGAAAACAACAGAAAATTCCTCCATATTCCGTTTGCTAGCAAAGAAATCGATGCTATTAATCAGCAACATTCTTAATAGAAAAGAGGTCGCAAAAGAAATTCCACCATATTTCAAAAATCAATCTGTTCCCATTAGCTCCTATAGCTACACTAACAGCATTGGCCGTAAAATGTTCAACTACAAAGAAGCATTGTAAGATATTAACATAGAAGAGTACCGTAAGAACCCCCTGACGTGTGACTGTTCCCGCTCTCCTTTTCAATACAACCCATCTAGACATGTAATCACTGGTGATCTGAATATCATTCAACACGAGTCTCCGAAAGGTGATTTCTCATGGTCCTAAATTCAGAGAACCTCAACACATCAATTGGAAACATAATTTCAAGATAATTATGGATGCTGTTCAAGATTATGCCAGAAGGTGGATCAAGAGAGCAGTAGACCAAGATCCTGATTTAGAGTCCTTGTCAGACTGGGTTAGAACAATTAGGTCTCTAGTACAAGGTCGGATTCACAAGCTCAAAAATTATGTTAATAGTCGAACTAAGTCTGTATTTAAAGACCAAGAAGCTGTTAAGTGTCTTTCCTCTCTTCATGACAAATATGTTATCGTTACTGCGGACAAGGCTTCCAAGAATATCGTGTTGTATGTAAATCATATTACTTCGAATGCCTAATCAAGGAATTAGGCATAAATAGCAACACCTCTAGTAATACCACATACAAACCAACTTCGTTCGACAAAGATGAAATCCTAGCTAACCACATATCATTCATGACCTCTTTAAACATTCCCTCTGGTAAAGAGTCTGAGGATTTACCTTATTCATATTGGATACCTAATCTCCATAAGACACCATACAAAGAAAGGTACATAGCGGGATCATCAACTTGTTCGACGAAAGAATTGTCTATTCACCTGACAAAGATTATGTCTGCAGTAAAAGAGGGACAACAGAAATATTGTGAAACTGTTTACTCGCGTAGTGGCATAAATCTCATGTGGATTTTGAAAAACTCTAAAGATCTTTTGGATAACCTGAAATCAAGATCTTTTTTCAGGTATCCTCCATCAAAACTTTAGATTTTTCAACTCTGTATACCATCCTACCGCATGACAAATTAAAAACCCGCTTAAAAGAAACAATATATAAAGCTTTTAGTCATAGAAACTATGGCTCAACATTTGTTGTGTTAGGCTACAATTCCACATATTTTTCAAACAAAATTCAAACAGGTAAAACATGCTACTCCGAGGAACAAGTGATCAGTATGCTGGAGTTCCTCATCGATAACATATTTGCCTCCTTTGGAGGGACACTGTTTCAGCAGGTCGTCGGCATACCAATGGGCACGAATTGTGCCCCTCTTATAGCCAATGTATTTATATACTCATATGAGTCGGAGTTTCTTCAAAAGCTTGTAAAAGATAAGAAGATGCATGAGGCTAGAGCCTTTAATTTCACATACAGGTATATTGATGACGTTTTATCTCTCAATAATTCTAGATTTGCAGAATTTCTTCCATTGCTATATCCTCCAGAGCTGGAAGTTAAAGAGACCACCGATACAGCTTCGTCCGCATCATTTTTGGACTTATACCTCGAATTTGACGACAGTGGTCAACTCAGTACTAAAATTTATGATAAGCGGGACGACTTCAATTTTCAAATCATAAATTTTCCAAACATGTGCAGCAATATACCAGCTTCTCCTGCATATGGTGATTACATCTCGCAATTGATTCGCTATGCAAGGGCCAGTAGCTTTTATTCTGATTTCCTGAAACGTCATCTTCATTTGAGAAACAGGCTACTGGACCAGGGCTATATAAAGATTCGCCTTATTCGATCTCTTAAAAAGTTTATATTCCGATACCAAGATCTTGTCGAAATATATTTCGTCTCTGCAGAAAAAATTATAAGCGATGCATTTTCATATAGTGAAAATGTATAAAGATAAAGATGTCAAAAATGTCAAGGTTATTTTTTTTTTCAATGTGTGACGTAAAAATATTTTTGACATTTACGTCACCGAATATGGTACTGCTTTGATAACTATTTTACCTATTTTGTTCCTGTATTTAAATACTTTTAGAGTGACAGCCGGAACTTTTGAACCGTAATGAGAGCGGGAGGTTTGGCGCCTTAAAATCTGATTCAAATTACCATTTCTTTGGAAATTCCTGTACCAAGTCAGGGTCATTACGGTTTTCACAGTTTTCCGGTTGTTGACTGATTTTGCCTGTTTATATAATTATGAGTTTTGACTTTCCCTTTGTAAGATTGTTCGGAGTTCGGTAATTTTGTTATTACCCTTATTTCACGTTATCCCAAACATTACTAGGTCAATACCTCTGCTGGTGGACTATTAGTCCCCGAGGGTATCATCCACCCAGTAGTCAGTGCCGAAGCACTGACATGGTTTACTAGATAAATGTATTACTGAAATTTACAGTTCCTATGTAATGTAATTATTAATAAATCTAAGGTTCTCCTCCCTGAGGCATAGGTAGCCCATTTTGGCTATCCTGTTAAGGTCCTTTGATTTTATTGCTCCCAAAGCTTTAAATTATTTGGTTTTCCAATCTTTCAAATTTGAGCGTACCTGATGAAGGTTATTCCAAAAACGCGTTGTGCCCACTAAATTAGATATCTACGTTTTCATGACATATACATGTGTACAAATAATATTAAATGATACTTACAGGTATGTTACGTTTGGTAGATTTTTGAAAGTGTTGTTCTGTATCATTATGTCATTTTTTTCTAACTGCCTATAAATAGCCAATACATATCTTTCGTTTTTACTTAATTAAATGTATTGGCATCTTATACTGTGTCATACAAAATGCTTATAATAAACTGGGTCCTGGTGAGGTTCGCAGTCCAACCCATAGAACTCCTTCGCGCGTCCCCATATTTGGTATAGGGTCACATGACCGTCATCTGTCTTGACACTGGTACATCTGGATTGTCGTTTTCCTCATTTTCTACCGACATGCGATATGTTGAAAAATGATCTTTCTCATGTACATAAGCAAATACATACTATTATATCATGGATATCAATTTGATACTCAAAGCAATTTTAAAAACTGCAAAACATGAAGGAATAATTGTTTAATAATTTGTCTTTGACAGATACTGGTGAACAATCTGTTCATTGAAGTGTCTATATTTACCACTATATCACTACAATTTAATGAATTAATTATAACAAGTATTAATAAAATATAGCTATACATTTGTATGAAATGCCTGAAGATACCAAAGAGTTAATCAGAATCGCATATCGAAGAAGAACAGACAAGACAGTGGCCAAAATAAAAAGTACAAAAGGACAAACAACGGTCAACAAAACATACACATGAAACTAAAGATCGAGTAACACGAACCCCATTAAAAACCGGCGGTGAACTCGTGTGCGCCGGAAGGGTGGGCAGTTTCTGCTCCACCAGTGGCAGACGTATAAATCATACTAAGCGATAATCACAGAAGGAAAAAATGTGGTAGACTACTAAAAGTGTTGTTCTTTTCACGTATATGACAAAGACTAATGGTTAAACACCATTTGAAGGCATGTGAATGATTGATTGGTTGGTGCTTAACCCATATCGTGGTGTGAGCAAATTCTATATAATAAATTCATCAACTAAAAGACACTTAGAAATGAAACATACTTGTTTATGAAACAGTCGGGTTATTTGTACAAATAAAAGAACTGTTAAGAGGATATATATTTAAAATATATGTTAACTATCTATATTGTTGTAAGCTAATCAGTTTCTGTTGTAGTATTCTGATAAGCTTCAACAACATCTACGCAGTCGATTCAAACATGTTTCAATGAATAATTAGAATTATACGGAATACATTCCTATCGTTCCTCATTATTTAATAAATAACTAGAATGACCCGTCTGATCATTGCGAGTTTGACCACAAGAAGAACAAGTCTTGTCAACAAATAACTATGAGTAATCATACCATGGCCAGTCCTTGTGATGTTTACTGTACAAACAAAGAGTCTTGTCAACAAATGACTATGAGTAAGCATACCATGGCCAGTCCTTGTGATGTTTACTGTACAAACAAAGAGTCTTGTCAACAAATGACTATGAGTAAGCATACCATGGCCAGTCCTTGTGATGTTTACCGTACAAACAAAGAGTCTTGTCAACAAATAGCTATGAGTAAGCATACCATGCCCAGTCATTCATGATGTTTACTGTACACACAAAGAATCTTGTCAACAAATAACCATGAGTAAGCATACCATGCCCAGTCATTGTGATGTTTACTGTACACACAAAGAATAGTGTCAACAAATAACTATGAGTAAGCATACCATGCCCAGTCATTGTGATGTTTACTGTACACACAAATAATCTTGTTAACACATAACTATGAGTAAAAATATACTGGATCAAACTGTCCTGCCAGCGTTTTAAAATATAATTAATCATGTAGTCTTCATTGTGTGGTTATCTGATTTGTTATCTCTTTGAAGCTAGGCTTTCTCGAATGTTTTAAATGATTTGAGATATACAATGATATTCAGATAAGAGCTTTAAATTGTACAGATGCCATTTGTAATTCTTTGTTTTATCCTAAGAAATGATTACCACAAGATTTCATGCCTAATACATGCAGTCATCATCAGATATGTTTTGACAAATTTGCTTACACTCCCACCACGGACAGTCGAACATCTCTTAGGTAAAGTCAATTAGTTATCTTACCCTTATTGAAAACCGTTCAATTGTCCAGATGGCATTTGTAGTTCTAGCCCGTCATATTTGAGTTTTCCGGTTGTTGACTGATTTTGTCTGTTTATATAATTATGAGTTTTGACTTTCCCTTTGTAAGATTGTTCGGAGTTCGGTAATTTTGTTATTACCTTTATTCATTGTGTGCAATGATGACCCCAGTATACACACTCATTATCACCTCTACCCCGAAAAGTACATACACAATGGTGGAGGACCCGGGTGGCTCAATGGGTTAGGTAGTTGGATTACCTAAGAACTCATACAAGCTTATCACCAATACGACGTGGTTTCGCGCCCGGCTTTGTAAATAACGAACTAGATGCTCCTAGAAGCCTTTTATCGCTCTCCTGGCTTTCAATTTGACATCTAAAGCTGATAGAAAATGGGGGTGTTACACATAATTTTGAAAGTGGGCCACTCAAAGATCATTTCAACTCAAATTTCTGAGCAAAAGATTGTGATGTGATTTGTATCTCATAATATTCCTAAACGGAATAAACTACCTGAAAAACATCTGCAATTAAAACCCAGAATATATGTTAAACTAATCATAGTCATGTAGCTGCAGTGAAAATTTGAGTTCATTTTGATTAATAATAAAGCAGCAATGGACAAGTAACAAAATTATATTTTTAGTAACAGCAGCCATTTTGAATGGAAGGCGGGGCTGTCGGACACCTTTTTTGAAATGGGACTACCGAAGGACTAACCCAGCCAAATTTGGCTTAATTTGGTTCAGCGGTTTCAGAGAAGAAGATTTAAATGTGATCTTTCACCAAAATATGCCTAATTTGCATAATCGGTGTAAATCGGCTGAAAGAAATATTTCACAGAAAAACCTGAAATATAAGTTAAAATACTCATTGTCATGTAGCTGCAGTTAAAATATGAGCTCATTTTGATTTATAATAAAGCAGCAATGGACAATTGAAGACATTTCTATTTTTATTAACAGCAGCCATCTTAAATGGAGGGCGGGGCTGTCAGACACAATTTTGAAATGGGACTACCCTAGGACTCTCCAAGCCAAATTTTGTTTGATTTAGTTCAGCGGTTTCAGAGAAGAAGATTTAAATCTGAACTTTTATCAAAATATGCCTAATTTGCATAATCGGTATAAATGGGCTGAAAGAAAAATTTCACAAAAAAACCCCGGAATATATGTTAAACTACTCCTTGCCATGTAGCTGCTGTTAACAATTGAGCTAATTTTGACTTGTACTAATGCAGCAATGGACAATTGAAGAAATTTATATTTTTAGTAACAACAGCCAGCTTGAATGGAGGACAGGGCTGTCCGACACACAATTTTGAAAGGGACGCACCCAGGGACCATCCCTGCCATATTTGGTTTAACTTCGTTCAGCGGTTTCAGAGGAGAAGATTAAATGTGAAAGTATACGACGTACTACGGACGGACGACGACGGACGCCAAGTGATGACAAAAGCTCACTTGGGCCTTGGCAGGGCCAAGTGAGCTAAAAAGGTGCACTCGACTCGCAGCCACAAGTGATAAAGATTACCAGTTGCTTGCCCATGGTCGGTGGTTCTCTCCGTTTTCTTCCACCACTAAAGCTGGTCGCCATGATATAGCTGAAATATGGCTGAAAGTGGCGTTAGACATCAAAAATCAAATAAAAAAATCAAATAATATCTGCGGTAAAGATAGTCAGCTTATCTTACCTATATTGAAGAAATATTCATTCAAAATAATAAACAACGCATACAGCTTATATTTTTGTAATCATAGACTCACAAGTAATAAGTGTTGTTAGGTAACCCTGTTGGAATATTGTCCAGTCCTCTACCAGAGCAGTCAACATAAGGTCCATTTGCATTGTCAGTACAACTACAGACACTAGGACATGATGATACCACACCGACAAGGAAAATCACAGCACATATTGTTGTTATAAGAAACTCCATTTTGAGTCGTCAGTCTACAAATATAAGATGTATTTTCTTAATAGTAATTGTCCAATGCTGTTATGCATTTATAACTAAAATTTAGTGAGAGATATATCATAAGAATATTAATATCGAGGTTAATACATGACCTTCTCCATAACACTCCGGCTATCATTCGATACCCCTATATCAACACGAGACACAAGCGACGGCTGATATGGGTCGAGGGATAATATCAAGGATGGTATGGGAAAGTTCATGTATTAATCTTTTTATCATATACTTTCGACAAATTAATAAAAAAAAATAATAATTAAAAGTCAATGACTTTATATGCAGGTTTAATTCTGAGTTCAACAGATACATTTTCCGGGAACACTCAGCATCTCTATCCCCATAAATATTAATGGCACCATTTCCTATGACGACATTTTGAAACACCAAAAATGTATCAGATAATTTTTCGTTAATAGTTTTCATTCAAATTCATATTACGTTCTCCATGATAATCGTCTGTCATCTAACGTTTTCATGAATCTTGTTTTCTTCTTTGCGAAATTTCCCCGTCTCAACTCGATTTGTCAATGTCAACAGTACAGGCATGTAGATGACTGTTCATCTCCACTGATTCTTGTTGACACGATTAGTAGGGATTTAACCATTTATGTATATATATTCCATTTAACAATTATTTATTATTATATATATACATGTATATATATTATTGAAAGTTTGTGCAGTAGATTGTGGGTTGGAGCCCCGGTCTGTTTAAACCAAAGAGTATAACATTGGCATCGGATGCTAAATAAATCTCCGCTACACACACAGCATTAAGGAATAAGAATAACGACTGGTTGGCTCCGAATCAGAATAATGTGCTCGAGTGGGACGGAATGTCTATGCGCGGACTGTTGCTTCAGTGAGCTAACACTATACAAATATATCTCTGGGTGTTGGTCTAGAACAAAGCGGACCTCATCAATTTGAAGATAATTTCCTAAACTGTGTGGAAATAGCTGTCCCAACAATTTCAAAATCAAGCAAGACATTCAACAGACCATGTTGATGGTATCCAGAAGTTGGAAAGAAAAAACATGACCTAAATAAATCTCAAAGAACTTTCAAACTCAAGATTTCACCAACCAATCTGTCATCTCTAATCAAAGCTGAAGAGGAATATATAGAGGCAAACGAAGTTGCACTAGAGAAATGGTCAGAAATATTTGTGCAAATATCAACAATGCAAGAAACATAAAAGACAAATGGATTGAATTTAGAAAGTTCACTAACAGGAAAAGTAACAACAACAATACTACCATTTATTCAACCAGATAATACAGTTATATTCGAAGAAAACAGCAAAGCAATTGAATTAGAAGAAACATTCTATAAAGGAAAACACTTAAATATTAATCAATTTGATGAAAATTGTTATGATGAAGTGATGGGTGAATATATAACTATGCCACTAAGTGATGATGAAGGAGAAGATGATTATTACAACACAGGAATTAGCATGGATGAATTAGAGGGAGCAGTATCCAGATTGAAAATTGACTCAGCACCGTGACCAGACAACATATTTTCTAAATTACTTATCAATGCAGATATAACAGTTTTGGATTTTCTACCATAAATATTTATCAAAAGTTGGAAAGAAGGATATTTACCCAAACAATGGAAAAAGGCAAATGTAAAATTTCTAAACAAAAACCAGGAAAATCTAATTACAATAACCCATCATCATATCGACCTATAAGTTTAACTAGTATCATTGGCAAACTAATGGAGCGAATAACTACAAGTCGTCTAGAATGATATGTAGAAACAAATAACATATTACATGTAGATGAGGAACAGGAAGGATTTCGACATTTAAGATCAACAACAAACGCTCTTTTAAATTTAACACAATCTATAGTGGAAGGTTTTAATGAAGAGAAATTTACACTAGCCGTATTAGGGAACGACCTTTTAACTTGAAGGGGGGGGGGGGGTATGTTTTTTTTCTAAAAAAATATTCTGATTCCCATTGTTGCTGAAAAAAATATTCTGATTTTGGTGGAGGAAAAACAAATAATCTGATTCAGAGTTTTTGTCATATAACTAATGTTAAATATTTTGAAAAAATTTCGCCCTTTGCGCGACAAACAAAAATAATATTCTAACCCTTGTGTTGTCCGAGAAAAAAATTCTGAACGAAACAAAAAACCATAACCCCCCCTTCAAGTTAAATGGTCGGTCCTTTAATTGACTTCGAAAAGGCTTATGACAGTGTCTGGAGAGAGAGGTTATTAGTAAAGTTGTTTAAATCGGGAATACAAGGGAAAATGTGGAAGTGAATACAACACTTATTAGATGAAAGACTAGCAAAATGCTTAGTCAACAATACAGAGGGAGAATGGTTTAAAACCAACATTCGAATACCTCAAGGGGCAGTGATTTCTCCGATATTGTTTAATATATATCTCAAAGATTTGTTTGAAAAAATTGTTTCACAAAGATGCGGATGACAGTACAATGTGGAAATCAGGGAATAATTTAGTAGAAATTTCTGATTGTATGCAAAAGGAAATCAATTCAATTATGGAATGGAGAAGAAAATGGAGAATCAACATCAATGCAGAAAAAACATATTCTCTAAATTAAAACAACATCATGGACATACAATCTTTATAAAAGTAATTTCTTTAGCCTTCGACTTCAAAAAAAAAAATCTGAAAAGGGATATCTTTATCAATTTTAAAGTATTTTAAACTTCAATATTTCTTTCATAAGTATGTGAACAATACAGGTGTTTTTGTTGTAAATTTCAAAGCTAAGTCATTCAGGTATTGAAATATACGATCCACTTCTGCTAATATAATATTGCCTTACTCAATAAGATAAGATAAACTGACATAATGCACGTCTAGTTTAAATTCACATTATAATTTTTAATTATTATCCCTACAAGTGTGGACACAGAAATGTGCTGTCCAAAAGGCAAGTGTGGATGTCAATATTTCATATTATTAACTTAAAATATAAAAAATCATTGACACAGGGTCCTGTATTTTTTTTAATAAAAAAATAATCCTGGATTATTATTTTTGCTAAAAATTCGGTCCTGTATTTTTATTTCAAATTTTAATCATAGCCCCCCTCCCCCTCCCAAGGGATATAAAATGGTTTCATTAATAATAAATTAATAAATAATAAATTCAGATTTTCTATTTAAAATAAATCTCGTTTACAAAACCACTGATATTTGTTAAATTTTTAACGCTGATTTAAGCTTTAGTCGCTACAAATTTTTATTATTGTCTTTAAACTGTCGAAACAAAACATTTCTTTAACTGTAAAATTCACAAATAAAATTCACCATTACCTCCCCCCCCCCCCCCCCCCCCCCCCTTTTTTCCCTTGCTTCTTGTTTAAATCAATGATCAACAATATTCCAGAATCGAACAAATGAATAAATATGACAGATTTCTTTTACATGCATCATTTTACCATGCAGAGTTAGTGTGTTTCAAATCGGACATCCAATCAGGACGCTCATTATTCTTGTCCAAGATAAAAATACATCGCTAAAGTAAATTTACCTGTGGCTTCAGAGAAGAAGATTTTTAGAAATCGAACATAAAATTTCCCCACTTCAACTCATAAATTTACATAGAAATCGGAGATATTTCGTCATAAAACTTCACACATGGTTTTGTCTATCATATTTCTTGAAGACAAACATAAAGTTTTATTGCATTTATCAATATTTTATGAGTATCGACAGTTTTTTTCAACACCGTATCTGTTTCTCGATACAGCCGCCCAGATTAGCACGTTCCAGCAGTTTTTTCTTAATACTGTTGTTTAATCAGTGTCCACCTATCAAAAGTACAAGTGTGTTGAAATTACCGAGTGTAAATTGTGCATGTTGGTAGACGATACCAATATTACAAGCGGGATAATATAAATAAAACCCTAAATGCTCGCTTACTCGCAAGGGTTTTAACGGGATGCCATTACACGTAATGGAGCAGCCGCCGATATTTTTTTGCGCTCGCTTACAGAGTTTCTGACACCTGCATTTATCAATAGTAAGACATAACCTTTCCTTTTGTCCACTATTATAACACATTGTTATCACCTACCAGTATTTTAGAATGTAATTCCCACAAAATAAAAATCCATTTTACTTTCTCACTGAACCTTTTGAATTTCGTCATTGCCGGCCTCACTTTGGTATTTTCCTTATTTAGATTTCGATACCATATTTGGCGAAAATTAACTTGTTCTCGCCATGATATAGCTGAAAGATTGCTGAATTGGCGTTAAGCAACAATCACTCACTTACTCACTATATTGAAATTCTCACAGGGACTTGGCCTCTCATTATATGTAACAAGCGTTTGGATAAGATATATTGTGTTAACATTTAATAGCAAATATATTTGATTTAAATAACATAGGTAAATTTACATGTGGGTGATTACAGGTAAAAGAGTTGGAAATTATAGCCCGCCCGTCCGCCCGAGACGGCCTATTTAACGACCGGGCGGTCAAAAATAAATGTTAACCCTTTCAGCACCAAAGCGACATTTTTGTCGTTTTTGACAAACATTGAAAAAGGGGTGTTATATGCAAAAACACAATTCGCGAATGACACAGTAAATATATATTTCAATAGACATGTAACGAAACTGTATGTGAAATTCGTGATTTTGAAGCTTAAATGACGTCATCGTGAAATATGACGTCATAATTCACCGGACTAGCTCAAGACGACCGACGTCGCAGATTCAGGTTCTGACTGATACAAATACCGATGAAGAATTTAATATTGATGAAGCTGTACCAGCTAACAGAGGACTGTTTGGTTTCTGTTGTATATCCGGGGACGTTTGATTTACCAGAGTCGAGATTTCCAGAAGAGACAGGGCCGTTCAACTTCACTCCTAATTCATTCATTTTATAGTATTGTTTTCAAAGGTTTCTTGAGTTCGAAGATCACAATGTGGTTGACGTTCTTGTTCGTGAAACTAACAGATATGCTAAACAACATTTAACTTGTTATTTAGTAATAAAAACGTAGATATTAAATGTAGTGCGTACTACGCGTTCCCGGAATAACTTTAATCAGGTCCGCCCAATTCTAAAATATTTCAGAGCCAAATAATTTTGAAATCTTTGACAGCAATTGAACGCAGCAACGGGCATAAACTGAATAGCCAAAAATCGACTTAAATTACCTACAACTTATGTGTTTGTTTGACACCTCTTCAGGAGTAATGATCGAGATTGGATGACCGTGTGTTCGATATATCATTCGATCAATGGTGGGGATTAACGAAGCATTAATACATTATGGTATATAGTTTCTTCGCTAAGCATACAGTTTAAAACAAAGAATTTTGAGAATGTTAGAATAATGTGCTTGAGTTAAATGAAACGTCAATATGCGCACTGTTGTTTCATTGACCTAATAAATTACAACGGGATATGTTGTTCTGGTACAAGACAGACAGCGTCATCTCATCAAAGCGTTACTCGCGATGACATAGCTGACATAATCACTCACTGTGTGAGTTGGTTACCTTGCAACGATGCCATTTCGCTTGGAACATTGCATTTGGCCAAACAGGATGCATATTTCCCGACTTTTGATGGGTAGGGAGATAGTTAATTATTTTTCGTACTTTAAAAATTGCATTGCCGAAAATAGTAAAAAGAAAATATCTTGTGGAGTACCCAATAAATATAGTGGGTAAAATCACTTCCGAAATAGGGGTCCCCTGGTTGTGTTGGACGAATCAAATATACCACTCGCCCCTCGGACTGAACATAAATGAGTGGCTCATCTATTGAGTATGTTACGCTCCTTTTACGTTAAAAACACCCTGCAGTAACTCCTTTGGATAGCTAAGTCACCGGTTGACATATGTAGAAGTTGCCTAGGGGAGGTATTGTTTGAAACTTGTTTTCGTCACGAATGTAACTGAAATACTATTCATGTGACTTTAATCAACAATCGATTTAAACTTGCACTCTTAGGCCCATATCAGTACCATCTTTTTTCACCTAGATAATTTATTATTTGTAAACTCGTCTTCCGTATGCATATATATAACTGAATAATGATCAATTATCAAGTGATAATTAAAGTACACTTGACTCGGGCGAATTCGAAATCAGAATTGGTATATAGAAAATATTAGAATATTGATAAACTGACTGATGTCTAACGTCAAATAAGCAGTATTTCAACTACACTCGCACACGGATGAGTTGCTTCCCTAGTAAACTCGAAGAAACGATTTTGTCTATTCGTAATAGTTAATACACTTTATTAAATGCTCATTTTTACCCCGAAGGGTTGAAGGTATATACAAGGAATATCTGATTCAACCCACCATTTCTTTAGAAATACCTGTACCAAGTCAAGATCATTACGGTTTTCAGTTTTCCGGTTGTTGACCGATTTTGTCTGTCGATATACTTATGAGTTTTGACTTTCCCTTTGTAAGATTGTTCGGAGTTCGGTAATTTTGTTATTACCCTTATTTACTTCGACTCTGACAAAAGAATGCTATTCGGCTGGATGTCTTTATGTCGAAGTGTGAAAGAGATTGATTGTTGTTTAACGCCAACTGATTATTTTTCAGCTATATCATGGCGAGTATAAGTTAGCTTCAATGAGATGATGAAGATGATGTCCGCTTTGTACTAGATCAAACCGCTAGGTTAAATTTGCTATAATTCTAGCTCACTGAAGCAACAGTTCACGGGTACACATGTCGCTCCACTCCGGTACTCGGACACATTATCCTGATTTCGAACCACCCAGCCGTTGCTCTTTCTTCTTAGTGTTGCGTAAAGAATTAGAGACTCTTGACACGACCGGGGCTCGAACTCGCGAACACCCTATCCAGGGGTGGATCCAGTTGGGGACACACCCGGCGCGCACCCCCTAAAATTGGAAAAAATATGATTTTTGGCGTAAAATCGTGATTTTTCACACGAAATACCCCAACAAATTTCGTGCCTCCCTGCGCTCGGCGCAATTTTCTTAAGTGCGCCCCCCTAGCTTGAAAGCATGGATCCGCCCTTGCTAACAATTACACTACTGATACGGTTCGTGTGCAGGGTGGGGTCTGACAATACTAATAAAATAACAACAAAGGTAACAAGATTTGGGAAACATTGGTATACCTTAGAAATTGTCTTAAGAGATTGATTTTCTGTACTGAATGGTAAGATCAAAACAGAGAAGAGAAATGTAAGAACAATTGGATTAACATCTATTTTGGATGGACAAGTAAAAATGTGTAGCACATAGACAAAAGAAAATTAGTTTGCCAATGTCGGTTTAAGGGTTATGATGTTTAACGTCACTTTCAACACTATTTCAGTTATATCTTAGCGGTCAGTTTTATTGAAGGAGGAAACAGGAGTACCCGGAGAAAACCACCGACCTGCCGATAAATAGAGATTTGAATGCGCAACGTTAGTGGTGATAGCAACTGATTGCATATTTAGTTGTAAATCTAACTACCATATGACCACGACCACGACGGCCCCTATTTTATCAATTGAAACATGATGGACATCTATGTTGAACTACTATGAACTATGCGTTTTCAGAATAGAATATATCATGAAACAAATTTACATAATTTTACTGAATAAGTTTAAAATTTAGTGACTCGTAAATAAGTATTGAAAGGAAACAACATCTACAATATATCATATCAAGATATTTTGCCATATTGTGTTGATTGTATTTAAATGCTGTTTCGACCTGACCTTTTATTTTAACATTGTTAGACGACCTTTTACTATTATACTAAATTGTACAACATGACTTCCTCCTCTATATGTATTCTTTGCAAACAAATTGCATATTGTACAAGTACCCCCAGTAGTACAGATAGTTAGAAAAAAAAATGAAAAAAATACCACAATGTCGGAACAATTCCTAAATCTAATATAAAAATCGTAGAAACAACGAGAAATGTATGCACCTAACACACGGCTATATATAACCACTCTGAACCTAACACACGGCTATATATAACCACTCTGAACCTAACACACGGCTATATATAACCACTCTGAACCTAACACACGGCTATATATAACCACTCTGCACCTAACACACGGGTATATATAACCACTCTGAACCTAACACACGGCTATATATAACCACTCTGCACCTAACACACGGCTATATATAACCACTCTGAACCTAACACACGGCTATATATAACCACTCTGAACCTAACACACGGCTATATATAACCACTCTGCACCTAACACACGGGTATATATAACCACTCTGAACCTAACACACGGCTATATATAACCACTCTGCACCTAACACACGGCTATATATAACCACTCTGAACCTAACACACGGCTATATATAACCACTCTGAACCTAACACACGGCTATATATAACCACTCTGAACCTAACACACGGCTATATATAACCACTCTGCACCTAACACACGGCTATATATAACCACTCTGAACCTAACACACGGCTATATATAACCACTCTGCACCTAACACACGGGTATATATAACCACTCTGAACCTAACACACGGGTATATATAACCACTCTGCACCTAACACACGGGTATATATAACCACTCTGCACCTAACACACGGCTATATATAACCACTCTGCACCTAACACACGGGTATATATAACCACTCTGCACCTAAAACACGGGTATATATAACCACTCTGCACCTAACACACGGCTATATATAACCACTCTGCACCTAACACACGGGTATATATAACCACTCTGCACCTAACACACGGCTATATATAACCACTCTGCACCTAACACACGGGTATATATAACCACTCTGCACCTAACACACGGCTATATATAACCACTCTGCACCTAACACACGGCTATATATAACCACTCTGCACCTAACACACGGCTATATATAACCACTCTGCACCTAACACACGGCTATATATAACCACTCTGCACCTAACACACGGCTATATATAACCACTCTGCACCAAACACACGGCTATATTTAACCACTCTGCACCTAACACACGGCTATATATAACCACTCTGCACCTAACACACGGCTATATATAACCACTCTGCACCTAACACACGGCTATATATAACCACTCTGCACCTAACACACGGCTATATATAACCACTCTGCACCTAACACACGGCTATATATAACCACTCTGCACCTAACACACGGCTATATATAACCACTCTGCACCTAACACACGGCTATATATAACCACTCTGCACCTAACACACGGCTATATATAACCACTCTGCACCTAACACACGGCTATATATAACCACTCTGCACCTAACACACGGCTATATATAACCACTCTGCACCTAACACACGGCTATATATAACCACTCTGCACCTAACACACGGGTATATATAACCACTCTGCACCTAACACACGGCTATATATAACCACTCTGCACCTAACACACGGGTATATATAACCACTCTGCACCTAACACACGGGTATATATAACCACTCTGCACCTAACACACGGGCTATATATAACCACTCTGCACCTAACACACGGGATATATAACCACTCTGCACCTAACACACGGCTATATATAACCACTCTGCACCTAACACACGGGTATATATAACCACTCTGCACCTAACACACGGCTATATATAACCACTCTGCACCTAACACACGGGTATATTTAACCACTCTGCACCTAACACACGGCTATATATAACCACTCTGCACCTAACACACGGCTATATATAACCACTCTGCACCTAACACACGGGTATATATAACCACTCTGCACCTAACACACGGCTATATATAACCACTCTGCACCTAACACACGGGTATATATAACCACTCTGCACCTAACACACGGCTATATATAACCACTCTGCACCTAACACACGGGTATATATAACCACTCTGCACCTAACACACGGCTATATATAACCACTCTGCACCTAACACACGGGTATATATAACCACTCTGCACCTAACACACGGGTATATATAACCACTCTGCACCTAACACACGGCTATATATAACCACTCTGCACCTAACGCACGGGTATATATAACCACTCTGCACCTAACACACGGCTATATATAACCACTCTGCACCTAACACACGGGTATATATAACCACTCTGCACCTAACACACGGCTATATATAACCACTCTGCACCTAACACACGGGTATATATAACCACTCTGCACCTAACACACGGGTATATATAACCACTCTGCACCTAACACACGGGTATATATAACCACTCTGCACCTAACACACGGCTATATATAACCACTCTGCACCTAACACACGGGTATATATAACCACTCTGCACCTAACACACGGCTATATATAACCACTCTGCACCTAACACACGGGTATATAACCACTCTGCACCTAACACACGGGTATATATAACCACTCTGCACCTAACACACGGGTATATATAACCACTCTGCACCTAACACACGGGTATATATAACCACTCTGCACCTAACACACGGCTATATATAACCACTCTGCACCTAACACACGGGTATATATAACCACTCTGCACCTAACACACCGGCTATATATAACCAATCTGCACCTAACACACGGCTATATATAACCACTCTGCACCTAACACACGGGTATATATAACCACTCTGCACCTAACACACGGCTATATATAACCACTCTGCACCTAACACAAGGGTATATAACCACTCTGCACCTAACACACGGCTATATATAACCACTCTGCACCTAACACACGGGTATATATAACCACTCTGCACCTAACACACGGCTATATATAACCACTCTGCACCTAACACACGGGTATATATAACCACTCTGCACCTAACACACGGCTATATATAACCACTCTGCACCTAACACACGGGTATATATAACCACTCTGCACCTAACACACGGCTATATATAACCACTCTGCACCTAACACACGGGTATATATAACCACTCTGCACCTAACACACGGCTATATATAACCACTCTGCACCTAACACACGGCTATATATAACCACTCTGCACCTAACACACGGCTATATATAACCACTCTGCACCTAACACACGGCTATATATAACCACTCTGCACCTAACACACGGGCTATATATAACCACTCTGCACCTAACACACGGCTATATATAACCACTCTGCACCTAACACACGGGTATATATAACCACTCTGCACCTAACACACGGCTATATATAACCACTCTGCACCTAACACACGGGCTATATATAACCACTCTGCACCTAACACACGGCTATATATAACCACTCTGCACCTAACACACGGGTATATATAACCACTCTGCACCTAACACACGGGTATATATAACCACTCTGCACCTAACACACGGGTATATATAACCACTCTGCACCTAACACACGGGTATATATAACCACTCTGCACCTAACACACGGGTATATATAACCACTCTGCACCTAACACACGGCTATATATAACCACTCTGCACCTAACACACGGGTATATATAACCACTCTGCACCTAACACACGGGTATATATAACCACTCTGCACCTAACACACGGGTATATATAACCACTCTGCACCTAACACACGGGTATATATAACCACTCTGCACCTAACACACGGGTATATATAACCACTCTGCACCTAACACACGGGTATATATAACCACTCTGCACCTAACACACGGCTATATATAACCACTCTGCACCTAACACACGGTATATATAACCACTCTGCACCTAACACACGGGCTATATATAACCACTCTGCACCTAACACACGGGTATATATAACCACTCTGCACCTAACACACGGGTATATATAACCACTCTGCACCTAACACACGGGTATATATAACCACTCTGCACCTAACACACGGGTATATATAACCACTCTGCACCTAACACACGGCTATATATAACCACTCTGCACCTAACACACGGGTATATATAACCACTCTGCACCTAACACACGGCTATATATAACCACTCTGCACCTAACACACGGGTATATATAACCACTCTGCACCTAACACACGGCTATATATAACCACTCTGCACCTAACACACGGGTATATATAACCACTCTGCACCTAACACACGGGTATATATAACCACTCTGCACCTAACACACGGGTATATATAACCACTCTGCACCTAACACACGGGTATATATAACCACTCTGCACCTAACACACGGGTATATATAACCACTCCTTGCACCTAACACACGGCTATATATAACCACTCTGCACCTAACACACGGGTATATATAACCACTCTGCACCTAACACACGGGTATATATAACCACTCTGCACCTAACACACGGGTATATA